>CM034050.1:8565881-8620596 GCA_019804595.1 Bruguiera parviflora
TGTCCTTATTATGTAATTATGGACTCTAAAACTCTTATATGACCATACATATAAAAGCATTCAAGTTTCAAACCCTAAATCGTGTAAATTTTCTATATTTTGTTTTGTTTTTATCCTTTTTCAAATATGTCATTTCCCAATATATAGAACACAAGGATTACACATTCATCATTATCAACTATTGTTTTATTATTCTTTTCTCTAATATATATTTTGAATTATTATTAATCAATTATTTCCATTTCCTTTATTCTCTAATATGTCCAATTATGTTTTGACCTCATTCGATAAGGTGATGTTTTTTTCTTTTTAATTATTTAATTTTCTTTTTTTTCATAAGATTTTGATATTGTTAGATTGATGCATTTTCTTATTAAAGCTCCTTAAAAAATTGTAAGCAAGAACTTCTCATTGTTTTCCTTATTATATTAATCAAGTAAATTTACCTTTAACTTTAAAGTAATATCTCTACTAAACTATATTACCAAATTTAAAGTTTAAGAGAAATTTCAAAATAAATTAATTTGTCCCCTTATATAGGCTAAATTAATTTTTCTCTTTATTTAGGTTTTTCTTTTAATCTAAATGTAGGTCGTGTATTTTTGCCTGCTTCTACTTTGAGCACATTGACATGCATATATCAGTAAAGAGTCACCTTCCATAAGTCACAATGATAACAATTTATTGTCATTTAGCATACAATATTATTTTATTTCTTTCCTAGACTAGAAGCTAAAAAAAGCAATATAATAATTTTATAAATGACTTATAAACATTAAGCAAGTGATCATAATAGCAATATTGTGCTTATGCAATTACATAATGTGATTGGATAATTTGTAAACAGCTCATCTTGTTATGTACTCTATTAGCACTTAACACTTATCATTTCTTAATGCATGCTTTTGACAATATCTTGAATTGCCACCTTTCTAGGCATACTAAAAGTTATAATTGCTTAAATGACAACTATAATGTGATAGATTTCTTAATAAGATCATTTTTTTAAATATTAATTTCAAATATAGAAATTGAGTAATTTTATAAAAATAATATCATAAATAACATATTTCAATTTGCGAAAGTCAAAACTTTTAGTGTATCTAAAGAACTCGCTTTAGTTTAATAACTGATTTCTCTCTCTTAACTTTTATTGTAATCATATACTTTTACATATAATTTTTGTATGTTCATTAATATCTGAATTAAAATTTAAAATTATAATACTTAGTGGTGTAATAATGTATAAAATTACTCTACATTAATTGAGTTATATTATGAATAAGTCCTTAATAAGAATATTTTAATATAACTAATTGAAAAATTTTAACATTCCCTTACTTAATTTGATTAAAATCTATTACATACAGTCTGTTGTTATTTCAATATAATGCCATAGTATGATAGATTGTTTAATGTGAATTATGCTTATTATACTCTATTTATTTAAAATACTTGCTTCTATATATTACAATACTTACAATCTATTATACAAAACTCATAAGATATATATAATTTTATAATAATTTACAATAATATCTCATAAAAACTTTCTTGTTAATTTTGAAATAGTAATATGTACACAATTTTAAAATAATAGAAAACATATAATGTATATTAGAAATACATCAGTAAGCTCAAAGTGTTGTTATATCATACATCAACTATTATCATTATTACAACCAAAACTCATTTTAAAAATATGTTCTCTATATAATGTTGTTTGCAAATTTTTATATTGAACTACTACCATGAGATCAATTTGTACTTTATAGATACTCTTTATTTTTAAACTTTTTCCTTGATGACAAAATATTTTAATTCTCATTAAATTTAATACCCTTAAAACATCTGTCATTCTTAGAGAAGAATATGACTATGGAATTATAACATAAATTTTCAATGACTCGATAATTGTGTCAACAACTTCAAGTCTTGAAATAAAATTTCATAATCATAATACATTTTTTATAACTTTTAATCATACCACAAACTTTATTTTTGTAATAGATGAAGTAATGATATACACTTTTCCATCTTTCCACATTCATCCTTTTTCACTTAACAACAAATAACTCAAGGTAGCTTTTTATTATCAATACATCTAATAAAATGTATATTTAAATATTGAACTATTTTTAAATGGTTGGATTTTTTTTACATGAGTATATAATTATTTGTTTTTTTAGGTACCTCGATACCTTTTTACAAATATTTTTCTATTGATCCATTATAAGATTGTTTTTACACATGCTTAACATTTTGACCACAAAATTAATATCCAAGTTAATGAGATTTGTAGATACATTAAGTTATCAATAATAAAGGCATATGGAATTAATTTCATTTCCTTACATTCCATATTATTTTTTGGAATATTACATAAAATTGAATTTGTCATATTTTGTATGAGACTAACTTTAGATGAATATTCACTCAAATAAAATTTCTCTAGAATTTTCTTAATATAGTTATTTTGAGATAGTTATCATTCATTGTGATATATTACAAAACAATTTTTTTTATCCCATATAATCTCTCTCTTATATCTTTTATTATAAAATTCTTTCAAAAAACATCTTTAATCTTATGCAGTGTATTTAAAATATTAATAGCAAGTAACATATAAAATCAAAAACAAATTCACTCTTGTTAATTTCTTAGTACTTAACATTGATCAATGATGTTTTTTTCTTGAATCCAAAAGATTTCACGATATTATTAATCTTAATATGTTATTAAAGAGAAACTTGTTTCAATCTATATATTAACTTCTTTAGTTTACACACCATTTTATCTTTACTTTGAATGAAAAAAAAAAAAATTCAAGTTGATCCATATAAACTTCTTCTTTAAGATTTTTATTAAGAAAGATGATTTTCACATATATATGGTGCAACTTTAAATCATAATGAGCCATCAATGTCTTAATTATCTATAATGAATATTTTATATGACATATGAAAGTGAAATTGAACTTTATTAATTCTAATATCAAAATCTTAGCTCTTATAAATAAACCATATAATCATCTAAAATAGTTAATATCATTTTTCTTTAAGATTTTTTAATATTACCTATTGGAATTTATTTATATTAGTCAGCTATAAGTTAGTCTATCCTTAATTTATATAACAACAATTGGTGTTATGGTGGATGAAGGAATTATTATGAGCAAAGAAATATTTAACTTAATTTTTCTCACATTTTGGCATTTATTACTTTTATTAACTTCACAATTCTCAATGAATTTTGTATTACCAATTTCAATAATTTTAAACCATAGTTATACCCTTTAGACATTTTTGACTAACTAATAAAGTAACAACTAATCATCTGAATGTTTAATATCTTTTTATATGAATTCTTGCTTTCATTAAACAAGTATAAATATTCCAATACCTTAAATTAAGTTTTCTTCGCATTCCCAATTCAAGAAGAGCTCTTTAAACTATCATACTAAGAATTCTATTGAATAAATAATTTGCAATTTTGATTATATTTCTCCATAAAAATTTAGGTTGGAAGGAGTTACTCATTATGCTTTTGACTATATCTATTAATGTCTAAATATTCCTTTTTATCATACCTTTTACTATAATGTACCTAATTTATTAGCATATTACTTTGCTTTGTTTCTGAATCGATATTTGATAAGTTGATTTGGAGTTCATTTAATTGAAGGAGTTATTCATTGTCTAAAAGTTCAAGAGAACTATACTTAGAACTAGAGGTTTGTAGCAAAAGAGGTTTTATTTATGTAATAGTTTTTTCTTCTAATTATAATTCATGTAAGCTACAGTTACATCTATAATATTTGAAAATGTTTTTCATTTCACATCTATAGCACGTAGTGTCTTTTGTTTGGTATTGATTTTTAGTTTGAAGGTTTTTCTATTTGGATGACATAAGTTAGGATTTCTTAGTATAAGTTTTGTAACAAATCTTTTTTATTGAAAATAGGATACTTAATCCATTTTAAAGTTTTGTTCAAAAGTTTGTAATTTATAACTAGTCTAAATAATTAAAAACGAATCCTCAATGCTACAATATTTGAGGAGTTCTTTAATGGTAAAATTGTAAATATATGATTATTTAAACTTCATAAATAAAATGTCCATTTGACTTTATAGTTGTTGATTTTAGAGAATTTTTTTCTTCCCACTCTTGGAGAAATTCTTATAAAGAGGTTTTGAGCAATTGCTGCTTTTAAACTCAAAGTTTTGTAAATTCTAGAGTGATTCATCATAATCCTTAAAGCAAATTGAGAAGGAACAAACATCTATTTAAAGATAGTGATTCCCTACCTATTTGATTTCTCTCTTTTATTTTTAACTTTTTATTTCTAACATATCTATAGGGTTCGAAGCTCTAATTTCTTTATAGTTAATTTCCTTCTGGTCTCTTTGTTAGCTAACTTGGACATATATTTGCACTAGAGAAATGGCGTCTTTGCTCACGGTACGAATTGTGCGTGTTACCTTCCGGAATAAAAAAAAAAAAAAAAATGCAAAAGGCAGCTAACAATGAAATAGACACCAAACTTATAATATACTGCTCAGATTACTCAGATCTAGTTCTTATGATTAAAGCGTTTCTTTGAGCAAAAATGGTTATCAACCTTGCCTTCCATACACTGCATTTCCTACAAACAGGTCTTAGAACCCACGAGAATACATTTGACTTACCTAGATAAAAGCCAATGATGGACACGTATATTTACCCATTAGCACTTTTCAAAGGCCTTCAGTTTCCTATTTTCATCCTTTTATATGCGCCCTCGGTGTTCTCTTTAATAATATTCTCCGCGGGCTCTTTCACCTTTAGTGTAATGTCCTTCGTGATACGGGTCACATGGATCGGACATCCGCTTTTCAATCTTGAGAACAGTGCCCATTTCTCAACAGTCGGGTCTGAATCAATCACCCCCCACCTGAACAAAAATTCACGTTCACAACCTGATTAACGTAGATCACTTTTATTTTGCACGTGGTTTGCACTAAATGTAACAAGATTAAAAACCATCATTACCATAAAATTAATGCTTTAATTTTGTTCTCATTTTGTTTTCCCTTTGTTTCACTTAGTCCTTGTAAACAATACAAGCATTCACATGGTTTCATAAAAGCTTATGATTTTTCTCATCTAAATAAAGCAGGTTTTACGTGAAGAATACTTGACTCAACATATTCTATTTGATACGAATAGGAGAAGACCCCGACTCGGTAATCTTAATAGAAAACAGGAAAGTACGAAAAAAAGAAAAACTCACTTGTATGTAGTGATGAGACGGTGGAGGAAGACTAGCATCATGGATCTAGCCATGTTCATTCCGAGGCACGTCCTCGCCCCCATTCCAAAGGCCAGGAAGCTGTATGGCTTTGTGTCGTCCTGCACATTTTTCAAATGTCTACTTTATTGCGAGAGATGTTTATGTAAAGTAGATGTAGTCACAGGTCACATGATTTAAGAATTTCACTGAATTTGTTGTGATATTTATCTTGAATGTCATACAAAATTTGCACCATATATATCACCATTTGGCACATTTCACAAAGTTGGATCTAAACAGTATCAATGAAATTTTGCCTTGTTGAAAAAGGAAAAAAGAAATTAATAAGCTGTCATATATTTTTCCTCAGTCTCCTACTTTATGAGACGGAAATTGGAGAAAATAACTTGGTATACACTTACATCAAACCTTGAAGGATTGAACTTGTTGGGATCATTGTAAAGAGCACTGTCAAGATGTATCGATCGAGCGTCAACATTAATATTCCACCCTTTCCTCACATAAAATCCTGTGGATACAAAGCCGCAATATAGGACAGTAAATTATCTTGCTGCTTGAAATCGTATAAGAAAATAAACGCTGTAATGGGTACGTTGTTGGCCTCATTAAACAAACCTTCAATCTCACAGTCCTGGAGTGCTAATCTTGGTAGCCAGGCTACTATAGACGCCATCCTTAAAGATTCTTTGACTACCTGTTGGGCACCGTTAAAACATTTATTCCATTCAATTCCTGTCTGAATTAGGAGTTTCTGAAATTGTCCGCAAAAACACAAGGATTTAACCACCTTCGAAGCATATCGCATCTCACTAAGATCTTCCAGCGTAAGAAATGGCCGCATTGAAGTATTTTCCGCAAGCCGAAATTGTTCGGCCTGCTCCAATCAAGAAACATACACGGATTGGCTCCAATTACATAGTAAAAACCAGGCAGTTTGACAATGTTAAAAAATAAAAAAAGAGTGGGGTGGGGATAAGTGGCTGGAAGCGGGACAAATCACCAACAGGCTTTGAAAAATAATCAAAATGAGCCAGCGGCGAATGGCGATCGAAGTAGCGCATGATGTTTCCTCTAGATTATTACCCGTAGTGTGTCTAAAACGTCTTGGTTTTCACCAAGGTACTTCACCATCCATGTGATTGCACTCGCTGTCGTATCCTGCCCTGGCATTTGCAAGACTAGAAAGCATCAGCAGATAGACACATGCAGTACTTACTTGCAAGCTTGGAATGGCAAAACCTAGTAAGAACAACAAAATCCTTGACATGACGACCTGCAATAACCATGGTCAGGATGTTGTCCTTTATCTCTGCATCTGTCAGCACAGAGGCTTCATCAGAGCTTGCTTTGTCATTCTCCCTCAAAAGCTGTTGCAGAAAATCATCCGGATTGGCTCCCGTAGATCTTCTTTCAGTCATTACCATCTCCAGCGTGTTCATAAGTCTTCTTCTGGCCTGATTATATCATCAGTTTCAAGCAAAGTTTAAATCACGGCATCATTTTCTGGCACATTCAAATTCCCAAATTTATCCCTGTACTCAGGCAAAGTCTAATTTAACCCGGAAAAGGTAAAGAATGAGTCAATTGAACCCAAAATCTTATCAAATAGATCACGTGAGTAACACGATGAAGCACGTATTTATGGTAACAGATGAAGAGGCCGAGCCCAATTTTGCAAGCCGAAGTATTGCTGAGAGCATTTTCTTAGAAGTCCCATTGCAAAGCTACGCATATCAAAAGTTAGGATTAAACACGAAGAAATCTGTGTTGTTGATCACAATTAACATACTATTCATTAATGATTCAAATCTGCCGACTCAGATCTTTCGCATCCAATTTCCATATCTTATTTGCGCCCGGTCAGTAACATTTTCGTTTTCATAAAATCCCAACACCTTTTATTTGATGGGCTTTGGTGCCATTGGTTTTCGCGTTAGACTACCTCGATGCCTCTATAAAATCGAGTCCAGGGAAACCGAAGGGGGAACGCAAGCATGGCCGTACAAATTTTGGTTATGTCCTCCTGCAGCATCTCAACTTTCTTACCGTCCTCTATGCTCATCAGCATCTTGCACATTGCTTGTAACGTTATCTGCACCGCACACATTACAAACCGTAAAGTTACGAAGAGGGTGTTACCGTTCAAATAATTAGTCAACAAATCGACGACGTTGGGCCCCGGTTGTTGCCATTATTTTCCGCCCGAATAATAAGGTCAAGACATCCTTTCAGAGCCCAACTACGTCAACGAGCGCCGCTGCAAGTTTAATTGGCAGCCAGGCTCATAAGGCCCAAGAAACACTTACCTTGCCCAGTTTCGTCCTTTGTCTATAGCCTATTCGTAGCTGTTAGTAAGAAAGAATCACCCACCTTAAGTGCTTCATCGAGCACAATCACCGTGTCCTTGTTCTCCCAATTGCTAAGACTGCCCACGACCAATTCATCGAAGTTCTTGATGAAAAGCGAAAGCAAGCTAGTAGAGAACAGGCCTATCAGTCGGCCGCGAATCAGCCTGTGAGGGTGGGGGTAAGCACATAGTAGGCTTTTATGTCCAACAAGCTCGGCAATTGATTTAATGTACTTCTTGGTGAATTTTCCCGAGTCATTGTTTAAGATTGTCTTGGCTGACCCTGCGCTAGACACAAAAACCTGCGTCTCTCCGAAAATGTTGGTCTTGAAGCAATTTCCGTACCTGTAATGAACAAAAATAAAGTGACCATTCCAATAGTGGCGTGCCCGCGTACGAATCAGTTCACTGCCTAATGCATAATTGTCTATAATACCAGGATCCCGTTCTTTAAAATCCCTTTCGACAGAAACCACTCAGCAGGACATGTACATATCTAACGTTGCTTGTCAGTGAATTTACCAGATATCGTTAGGAAGCTGAGTTGGGCCCTCAGCAAGCAAAGGGTTGGGTTCGTGGGTCTTTGCTCACATGGATTGTCTTTTTAGTCTATTAATTCACTTGATTTCAACACTTCCTCTCAGTGCGTGAATTTTTCTTTTATTCGGGCTTTACTCTTCGTGAACATTACACTTTTTTTATCGGGCATTTTCTGCTTGGGTCTTCTAATAAAGAATGCTTCCATTTGTTGTCCGAGGTCAAACCTTCAACTCCATTACCAGAGTTGATGCTGTAAAGATGGGTTGGGGCCCAATATCAAAGAAGAAGCTGATTAAGGTCTTTAAGTAAATAATATTTTACGTGAATTTTAATATTATATTTTATTTAAAATTTAAAATTTTCAGTTTTTCTTTGATTTTCCCTCTCTCTCTCTTTTTTTTTTTATGTGGAAATCTGTTTTGAGTTTATTAACTCACACTTAATTTCAACAAAAACCGAGGCTGCAAGGATTAAGGGATGAATCTTACTTACCAGCCGAAAAAAAAAAAGAAAAAAAGAAAAAGATCAAGGGATGAATATTACCTCAAACGGCGAATACGCACAAAATCATAGAAACCTTTGCCACTGTTGATGGCAGCCGAGAACTGTATGGTCTCTCCGATCAATGGCAATCCTCTACTACCAGGCGGAGTGTTGACAATCGCATCAAGACTATGACGACACCAAAACATCTTAGCAAATTGCCATATTAATAAAATGGATAAAGCAACAAGGATGAGAAGAAGCACTGGGTGGAAACAAGTGCAAGGAAGTCCATGAGGCCAAAGGGGAGCCATTCTCGTTCAACCTTGCTTTATGTAATAACAGCATTATTCTCGCCATGTTATTTTCTTGCTTACATAAATATGCGAAATTCGAGAAATATGAACCGTTGAAGAAGATGGCATATGCTAGTGGTGTTTGTGGGCCTTTGACAATTTCTTATATTTCTGTCGATGACGTAGAGGCCTCTATGGACGATCGGCTCCGTCCAGCCTTTTTCTCTCCAACTTGCTGTCTGCCACCATCCATAATGGTCTGGAATGTGGGCATCAGGGTTTTTTTTTTTTTTTGTTTTGGGGTTATAAGGTTTTAGTGACGGTGTTATGGCCAAAGTGAAATTATTGTTAGAGCACAGATGTTACAAAGTGATGTCTTCTCGTGCTTGTCCCACTCAACTTTGAAACGACATCACAAATTTTGACGCTGAAGTATAAAGGATTAGCATCACACCCCTTTAATTAGAAAAAAAATTTAAGTCCCAGTGACAAAATTTTGTCCTAATGTGATGATATTTATGAACTGCGGACTTGAGCTATGAAATTTCCTGGAAATTATTGTAATTATTTTAATATATATATATATATATATATATATATATTTTGATTGTCTTGAGATCCATTAAATGAAGGAAGGAATTAGACAGAAAATCTGCCAAAAAGTGACATCATCATGATGTCCATGGGACGCCCTGCACAGTAAAAAATTTTAAAATCTTGAAAACTATTTTTATGTTGTAAAAACGTGATTATATGTACAATAAATAAAGACAAAATATGCAATAAAAATTACACGAATGTGTAACAAGATGTCAAAAATATAATAACATAATGTACAACAAGTTGGCAAAACATTGAAATAAATATAGCATTAATTAAATTCAATACATCTATCTATTATTATTGTACATTTAAAGGCTTATTTCATATATTTGTCACATTTATTATACATTTAATCCCGCTTGTTACACATAATAATAAATCTTGATAACAAATTTCAAAATTTAAAATTTTTAAGTATTTTAATATGTAAAACTCACAGTGTAACATTACGTCCCTTACCATGTGATCCTTATCTCTCTTTCTCTGGTCGATTGCTCCAGCCTTTTGTCTCACTTCTCTTGTCAAATTACAATATATGCTAGCCGGCACATAATAAATTCCAATTGCAAAATTCAAAATTTATTTTTCTTTCATAATATCTTTTTTTTTTTACTAATAATATAACAATAAAATAACACAAAATTGCAATTATACCGTGATGTACCAAGTCATCCACTATGTCTTTTTCCTAAACGACTCCAGCATGGACTGCACCACGGACCTCACTTCCTTGCTCGCTGTATGCCTGCAGGTTTGTGTGGCAAATATCTCGTTGATCACAACTTCCCCAATGCTACCTCCCCACTCCACTTCTAAGACCTATGGATGATCAACTATGAAGGACCCTTGCTCTTCTATCTCCAGCTTCAGTTCCTCTGCAAGGGATTTTGATTGAGTCCACTTTTTCCTCCTCAATCCAGCCCTGTCAACTGTTGAAATACCTACAAGAACCCATCCTTTTCATCTGAAGACCAATGTAAATATCTCGTTAAGGTGGCTCTCTTCCACAATCATTCTTTTGTGGAGAACTTTCCCTATCCTCCATTAGCTTGAAAATAGAATTAAAAGTACAGATACGTTAATTTAAAAGAAATATTATAACATTGCACTTACAAATAATCGAGTCTATGTTTAACAAATTATAATAAAAACATAGTCAATTTCAAGATCGAAAAACATATTCAACGAGGATTTAGAAAGGATTAAAATCTCCTGCGTTTGAAAGAGAAATGATTCTTGCACGAAGATGAGGAAAAACCATATTCCTAGTCCCTACCAACAAAGTTATTTATGTGATGTTAGAACGTAATTACTAACTAATTTAGATAAAATAAAATATATTTTCATTTACTTTATTGCGCCAAATCAAACTATTTGGAGAAGTGATTTGTATTCTGCATAATAGTTTGTCTATTAGTCAATTAAACACATAGGATGTGAAACTTTGCATGATATCTCTTTCAAGCCAATTAGACTTCGGTTAAGTGGCCCTACATATTGAAGATAGATTGGTTTTAAAACCACAAAAACTAGATTGGTTTTTAAAGAATAATCCAATTGAAGGAAGACTTTAATTAATTTTATTTCTTCGCAACGACATAGATTTTAATCTTAAGACAAAGAATTGGTCGTGCAACATTCGCAAATCAAATTATTGGCCAAGAATGTACCCAGAAAAAAAAAAAAAAATTCTATTTTATGAGGAACTGTGAAAAAGAGGAGAACCAAATTATATATATATATATATATTTACACCAATTTGATAAACGCGTTCACATATTAATCATCCAATTAAGAGATAAAATGATTGCGATCTCTCTCAAAATCCGTCTTTGCTTCCTCTTTTTGTTCAGTGATCTATATAAAATAAAATATCACGGTACCATTTGTGCAACTTTTGGTTGATGTCGGCTTGTTGCTACCAGACCTCGAACTCTTGAGTTCATCGAGACCAAGGCAATTGCCGTCAAGGCAAAAGAAAAATTAAGGAGGGAAGAACTTATCTCTTGTAGGCCTTCATGCGATAACCAATGAATAATCGCCAACAACAACAACATCGCAAAAGACTGTGTCGCGGTCCAGATGATACCACAAAGCAGAGTGTCACCTAATTTCTATAGCTTGAGAGTCAAACGGAGAATATGCATGTGTATTCAAGTCTCATGAGTATGATCTCTCCCAGCAAGGACGCCTTTTAACCCCCTCCCACCCTCCCTTCCCAATTATATTTAACCTTAATCATTTTGCTGAACCATAATGGAAGGAGACATTACCACTCTACTGTTCTTTCTTCTGTTGATTGAATGGCTCTTTGGCGATAAAAAGTCGTAGACTCCCACAACTCTCTAAGCCGCGTCAGGTCAGTCTCTCATTGTCGATCAACCCAGCCCATAAGCAATATACATATATGAAACACCATTAAGGTAGTATTTTTGGCTTGATTCACAATTCAATTTAAACCTCGAGTTTAAAATATCCTGGGGCTATTCGTATCCATGGAGCATCCAATTGAAAGACTACCCATTTATCGATTCGCAGGTAAATTACCCAAAGGACGTAGCAGCAGGCAGCTTATGGAATTCTTTTTTCCTGCTTCGGGCCTTCGGCCCAGCTCATGTGTTCGTTCCTGTGTCCGTTACTTGGCCCGTTTCGGTTGAAGTGGGCACTAACTGCTTTGAGGCAGCTCGGGTGTAGAATACTCGACGGGTAAAAACGACGTGCGGAAAATGGCCGTCTAAAGTATTTAATCTATTGGGTTTGTGTAAAAAATGAGATGGGAGTTTTAATTTTATTTTTTATATTATTATTATTTTTATATATGTATAAAATATATAATTTTATTTAAAAAAAATAAATAAATAAGGACAAGTGGATGCTGCTGCCTCGTTAAATGGACGAAAAAATCTGATCGAAGAAACGAATTGTGGATAATAGGAGCCAAGGACCGGACGGGTGGATAGCATTATTTGTCAGCGAGATTTCATGATAATTCCACGCAACTCTACTGCAATATTGGCGAAAGTTATTGGAACCTCATCTCCTTGCTTTCGCTAACTCTCTTCCCATGGCTACAATCACAAATTTCTTGTCAAAGCCGCCATCATCTTACTCGAGCATTCCAAAGCACAGGCCTCTATGCTACCGTGGCTCTTCTCCACTACCTTTCTTTTGCAAGAATAAACGGGTGCTGATAAGTTGTGACACAAACCGGACGAACTTCATCACAAAAGCTGCAGCTGCTCCTCAGACTAAGAAGCCCGCCAGCGGTGAGAGAGTGCGAAAAATTCACAGCATAGAAGAATTTGACGAGGCCCTTAAACAAGCAAAGAATAAGCTAGTTGTTGTGGAATATGCCTCTAGCCGAAGTGACGACAGCATCCAAATTTACCCTTTCATGGTAGAACTCAGCCGAACCTGCAACGATGTGGAGTTTCTTCTTGTGATGGGCGATGAGTCGGAGCAGACTAGGGAACTCTGCAAAAGGGAAAACATAGAAAAGGTCCCGCACTTTAGCTTCTACAAGAGTATGGAAAAGATTCACGAAGAGGAAGGGATCGGCCCAGATCAGCTCGTCGGAGACGTGCTGTACTACGGGGACAATCACTCTGCCGTCGCCCAGCTGCATCGTAGAGAGGACGTGGAGAAGCTGATCGAGGACCACAAGGCCGATCACAAGCTGATTGTCCTTGACGTCGGGCTGAAGCACTGCGGGCCATGCGTCAAAGTCTACCCAACGGTGATCAAGCTGTCGAGACAGATGACTGACATGGTGGTGTTCGCGCGCATGAACGGTGATGAGAACGATAGCTGCATGCAGTTCTTGAAGGACATGGAGGTGATACAGGTACCCACTTTCTTGTTCATCAGAGATGGTGCGATTTGTGGAAGGTATGTTGGCTCCGGCAAGGGAGAGCTGATTGGAGAGATTCTTAGATACCAGGGAGTTCGAGTTACTTAGAAATTGGAAACCCAAATTACACATTTTAATTAACATTAATTTACTGTTTTTTTTGCTAAAGGAATTTAGAATCGTCCACCTTCCGCATGGCCTGTAGACTCGATATAAATGGCCCATTTGAAAGGGTAATGATTTTTTCAGGTTTTATTTAATTAGCGTCCAATTTCCTGAACCGGAAAAAATTACTGCAGGGAACGGGCTGATGCGACCACCGTAAGATCTGCACAAGCTGTGTGCGTTTTTTATTTTATATATATATATATATATATATATATATTTTAAATTATAATATGCGACAAATTAATAATAATTTACATCGAGTTTCATAAAATGCCTATCTAAGAATTTCTTAATAATTATTTATCCATTTTATTGTCCTATAACACATTTATTTTGTTCTGTTATACATTTTATTTATAAAAAAATAATAAAAAAAAAAAGGTTGCTACGTTAGTTCCGTTTCTCCTGCGTTCACTCTACCCGTCGATGTATCTTTTCCGTATTAATTATTGACTATTGTTATTTTGTTTTCTTGGCCGTATGATTATTTCATGTTCTGTTTTTTTTTTTTTTTTGTTTTTCGGTTGCTCTTTTGTTTGACGGCTGCGGTCTACCGTACCTGATACGGATATATCAACTTTGATAAATATGTTTCGGTAATCTTGCTAAAATATTTAACATAACTTATCCATGAATTAGAAAATAAGTTAAAATTCTATTTAAAAAAATTTTCATGTGCTTCAAAATTAGTGCTTAGTTTTTCCTTTTATTTTTTTTTTCCTGAGAATTAACACCATCTATATAGCAGAGAATATAGATAAAAGAAAGATGTAATCAATCATCTAAAATAGTATTTCGATTAGTAATTTTAATTGTTGAATTTGCTTTTTTTAATATCAACTTGAATTTAAAATATTATTATTATTATTATTATTTGTTTTTAAATATAAATTAAAAATTTATATTAAATACACAATATTAAATTTAAAATTTATTCATAATAAAATTGAGCGTAAAAGTGAGGTTGAAACAAATAGTATCGAAGTAATAAAAATTTTTTTATAAAAAAATCAAATAAATATGTTATCAATATATCTGCAAAGTTTTTTTTTTTTTTGACAGTAAAAAAAATGCAATTATGAATATGTCACCATTTCATATGCATAAAGTAATTTTAAATTTTAAATATTTTAATATTAAGATTAAGATGAAAAACTTATGTAGACATTAGAAATGATCATATAAACAGACTAATTGGAATGTGAGAAATACATGATTCAACAATGAGATGTATACATATAATTTAGCTAGTTACTGTATTTACTCCCTTTATGTGAGTAATTGTGTGTCAAGATTTTGAACCGAATAAATATATGTTATTATTTTATTTAACTCTTAGTTAAATCATTTATTTTTATTTTTTACATATGATATTAATTGAATTTGATTTAATTAACAAGATGAGTCAAATTAATAAATCCCCATAATTTATTGTATTTCAATTAATTTTGATGGATTGCCTCTAATCAGTCATGAAACGTCCCAAAAACTGACCTGCGTTGTGCTGGTGGGAGAATCTAATACGTAAATTGTCGGTAGTTTATGTGCTCGTCGAACATGTTCTGAACTTATTAGAGTCTCCAGCCAGCACAATGCGGTTTGTATACATTAGAGCTGCACAAATGTAGAGTTTGGATTTGTTAGATTTAATATATTTGTTGAAGAAAGGTTAAAGCCGAAGAAATTAAAGCACAATCGAGACCGGCTAAAACAGGGAGTTAAAAAATAATTAATACGTACACAAATAATTTAAAGGACAAAATCTAGTTGCCACATGCCTCCAAAGGACTTTATTTTTCATTTTCCTAACTAAAAAAAAAAGTATGAGTAATGGAATTATGTAATATCAAATTTATTATCCATACTAAAAAGAACAAATCTATTTTAAAAAAATATTATGTAGTTGTCATATTTTTAAAATTAGAAAGAAAATAATTATCAAATAAATTCACTCAAAAAAAATAGCGACAAGGATATAAATATTTAAATAAATTTTCATTTTAAAAAGATTTAATAAGTTGATATATCAACTAGTAGTTATTATTTCTACAAATTAGAAACACCAACCTTTAGAATTTTGAGCCACGTACTAGCACTAGTGGTTTCTCGGGTGGAATTTACTATTAGGAATTAAAGAGATACTTATTGAATGAACATACAACAAAATAGATATTTAAAATTTTTTATTTTTAAAAATAGGTCAAGAACTTGTAAAATATAATTACAAATTATATAAAAATACTAGATAGTTACCAATAAATTGAGTCTTCTCTTTTTGTTCTATCCTAATTAAGAAGTTGTCATAAATTATTATCGTCCAAAAATTTGACCTTTAATAATATTCATACATAAAACGGTAAAAATTATAATCTCACATATTAATTCAGAAATAATAACAGATAATTATTAAATAATAAAAAAGTTATAATAAACACTAATTATGAGGATCGTATCATTCTTTTACTTTTCAAAAATATCTTTGACCTTAAAACTGACTAGTAATAAAGTTTGGAAATTGATCTGCAAAAGAATGATAGAACTCCTAAGTAGCATTCTCAATAGGAAAGTTAGTCCATTGAGTCAGGATTTGGACCACAACTTGATTTCCATATTTGATAATACATCAATCTAGGATGGCTTGCGGTTGAAAGTTGACCTCTCCTGTGCAGGTAATGTTAGGTAGTTGGTTTTGTGCCACCACACCATCTCCTACCTTCTTTTTCAAGCAAGAGACATAGAAAACAAGATATATTTTTAATTTTGTTAGTAAATTAAGATAGTAGGTGACAGGACTAATGCGCTCCAAAATTTGGTATGGCCCAAAGAAACGAGGAGATAATTTCATTGAGGAGTGGATAGTGACGGATAATTGCCGATATGGTTGGAGTCTAAGATAGACCCAATCTCCCACTGAAAATTCTCGCTTCATATGATGCATATCCACGTGTTGTTTCATACGGGTTTGGGCTGCAATAAGGTTGTTTTTTAGGAGTTGGAACAACCTGTCTTTGTCTTGTAAGTCCCTATCGACTTGATCCATATGAGATGATCTAGCTGTATATCTTATAAGAGTAAGTGGAACTCGCCCATAAATTGCTTGAAATAGGCATATCTTTGTAGAGGAATGATAAGTGGTATTATACCACTATTTGTCCTAAAAAAGCTAATTTACCCAATTCTTTGGTATGTCACTTGCAAAGTAATGAAGGTAGTTTTCTAAGCATCAGCTAACTATCTCAGTTTGTCCATCTATTTGTGGGTGATAAGCCGTGCTCATATTTAATTGTGTCCCTTACAAGTGGAATAGTTTTTTCCAAAAATTACTAGTGAAGATCTTATCTCGGTCACTAACAATTGATTTAGGAACACTGTAGAGCCTTACAATATTGTCAACAAAAACTTGAGCAATACTAGCAGTAGTATAAGGGTGACTAACCGAACAAAAAAAAGCATACTTGGTCAAGCGATCAACAACAACAAAAATAATGGATTTACCTCGGGACAGTGGGAGTCCCTCAATAAAATTCATAGAGATGTTTGTCCAAACTTCTTCTGGGATAGGTAAAGGTTGAAGAAGTCCTGGAGATGCCACAGATTCACTCTTGTGACGTTGGCATACATCACATTTAACTACAAACCTTCTGATTTCCTTCTTCATACCTTTCCAATAAAACTCATTACCAACACACTTGTAGGTACGAAGAAATTTTGAGTGGCCAGCAGTCAAGGATGCATGATATTCTTGCATGATTGTGTCCTTGTAGTAAGAATGAGGAACAAGTACCAATCTCCCTTTATAATGTAAATCTTGAGAATTTCAAGTGTAATGAGTAACAGAATTATGACTTATTTGTAGTTTCATGATCATCCTACCACTTCATCTAAATTTGCACAATTGTAGTATAGGCAGGGATAGAGAGTGCCGCCACTTTAGCCTATTCCGGAATACAAGATAATGCGTCGGCTACTAAATTCTCGCTCCTTTTTTTATAAACGATCTTATAATTATAGCCCAATAATTTAGAAATCCATTTCTATTGTTCCATAGAAGAGATTTGTTGCTCGAATAAATATTTCAGACTTATATGGTCGGTCTGAATTTGAAAACGCCTCCTAATGAGATACGAACGCCATTTCGAGACTACATGAACAATAACTAGCATCTCCTTGTCGTAAACAGACATACTGAGGTGTTTTGGTGATAATGCCTTACTAGTAAAGGCAACAGGACAACTTTCTTGCATTAATACTGCACCAATTCCAATTCTAGAAGCATCAGATTCAATAACAAATACCTTACTAAATTCTAGCAAGGCAAGAACTGGGGTAGTGGTTATGGCTCGTTTAAATTGATCAAACGCCTCCTCTATTTTGTCATTCCAGTTAAATGAATCCTTCTTTAAGAGAGTCGTTAATTCAATACTGATCTTTTCGTAGTCACGAACAAACTTGAGGTAATAACTAGTCAATCCCAAAAAGCCTCATAGTGCCTTAATCGTCTTTGAAATTGGCCAATTCAGCATCATTTAAATTTTAGAAGGGTCAACCATCACACCTTTTTTGGAGACAACATGGCTAAGATACTCAATTGTTGCGCTAGCAAAACTACATTTTGTCTTCTTAACAAATAGAAAATTCTTATGCAGGGTAGTGAATACAGTTCGCAAATGTGACAAATGTGCTTTAAGGGAGGAACTATACACCAAAATGTCATCAAAAAATATTAGGACAAACTTATATAAATACAGTCAAAAGATGTCATTCATTAAACTCTAAAATGTTGACGGTGTGTTGGTAAGCCCAAAGGGCATAACTAGGAACTCGTAATGGCCATCATGTGTCCTGAAAGCTATTTTTTGAATATCCTCCTTATGGACCTAGATTTGGTGATATCTCAACCTTAAATCCAGTTTAGTGAATAGTTGAGCACCTCCCAATTCGTCTAATAATTCATCGACTACAGGGATAGGATATTTATCCTTCACAGTGATGTGGTTGAATGCCTGATAGTCCACACACATCCTCTAGGAACCATTCTTCTTTTTTACTAAAAGGACAAGAGATAAGTATGGGCTAACACTTGGTTTGATGATGCCAGCTTCCAACATCTCCTTAATAATTTTCTCAATTTCTCCTTTTTGGAAGTGTGGATAACGGTAAGGTCGAACATTAACAGGTGTATTCTCGGATAATAACAAAATATGATGGTCGTGTGTCCTTTACGGGGGTAGACCTGTGGGCTCAGCAAACAATTTAGAGAATTCAGTTAATAATGTCGTAACCTCCTTCTCTTGTATGGAATATGATTTGGCCACCTTTGCACCTGTCAACTGCACTAGGAACCCTTATCCTATCTTTTGTAAGACCTTCTTCATTCGATGATTACTAATAGTGGTAATTTTACCCCCGCATTTACTATGTAATTCCACTGGATGTCCGTTCAATAGAAACTTCATTCTTAGTTTAGAGAAATTCCAAGTAATATCTCCCAAGGTCTGTAACCAATCAATGCCAACAACAATTTCACAATCTTCTAGGGATAGTAAGAAAAGATCAACATAAACGATTTGACCTTGTAACACGAGTTTTACCTTTGTGCACTTCCCTTAACATGTCAAATTTCTCCCATCTACAACCTTCACAGCAAACTTGTCGCAATCCTCAATTGAAAATGCAAGCCTTTTGGCAATCTTCTCATCCATAAAGTTATTGGTACTACCCAAGTCAACTAATACCATTACTAGTCGCCCCTTGAGGGATCCATCAATCTTCATAGTTTGTGGGTTCGAATACCCAGCTAAAGCATACACCGCAAGCTCATTTACGTATTGAACAAAAGTGTCATCATTATCTGGACCCGTGTGGTCCTCATTTATTTCTTCAGTCTCCTCAATTGACTCAATCATTAAAAGCTTCCCTTGCTTACAACGGTGCTTCTTATGCCACATCTCATCACAGTGCCAACACAACCCTTTTGCCATCCATTCTTTCAATTGTTCTTGGGTTAAGCATCTAGTGTTAGAAGGATGAGTAAAAGAGGGTGAGTTAGTGTTACTCTCGATAAGTTTACTAGCCACTTTAGCAAATGACCAACGATTTTCAGCACCTAGCTTCTCCTCCTGTAGGCAAGCAAAGGAGATAGCTACTATTATTGTTCGTGGTTGGCGAGCCTTAACTTCTTATCAGATATCAGTAATAAGCCCTTCAACGAATGTTCCCACCAATTGCCTTTCAAACCAATTTTTATCTTAATTGGCAAGTCATTCGAATCGGTTTTGATATTCGAGGACAGTGGATGTTTGATGAATTTTTGTGAGCTCTCCATCAACATTATGGTATTCTGAGGGCCCAAATCGTACAAGAAGGCTTTTAGTGAATTTAACTCGTGTTGGAACTCTGCCACATGTTTCGACCTAATCATACCATTGAATTGCATTATCTTCTAATTGAATATAAGCAATTTCAACTTTAAGGAATTTTGGCGTATGATGAAAGCGAAAATATTTTTTCACCCAGGAGATCCAACCTACTGGATCACTCTCGTCCCAGCGAGAAAATTCTACCCTTGTGTGTGATTAGGTATAGTCACGATTAGTGCCTCCATAGGACTCTATGGGTTCTCCTTGCTTACTAGTAGATCTAGAAGTATTGTGTCTTGATCGACTCTGTGGTTCAGAAAGAACTATATGTTTGAGTCTTTTGAAGGACTCTTGTATTTATTTTTGTATTTGTTCGAATTTCTTAAAAGATTCTTGCATGAGAGACAGTGATTCATCATTTCAAGATACTCTAACATTTGAATCGAAAGAGTTATGTGAAGACATATTGTAAGATTGCAAGTTGGTGATACCTAGGATTTTCTTTTGTTGTTGGGTAAGGGGCATAAACTTCTTTTTTTTTTTTTTAGGTAGGAAAGGATGGAACAGATCCTTAAAAATGCTACTCTGATATCAGATGATGAAAATCTAGAGTTTTGAGAATAGGAATTTGAAATATGAAGTGAGGAATTAGAATTAAAAATAAGAAATAAAAAAGATAAGATTCATCGCTTTGAGGGAATTTGCTGTAATAAACTAAATATTTTGATGACTTGTCTGCTTTTAAAAGTCATATAACATTACAATTATATAAACTTAATAAACTACTATTAGAGATATAATTACACCTATTAGGAGATATAATTTTGTCTATTAAAGAATATAATCTCACTTATTAATTCAAAAATAATAATAAAAATAATAATAAATAATTATTAAATAACAAAAAAAATTATAATAAATACTAATTATGAGATTGCATCAAATAGTTATATAATTAAAATTTTAATTTAAAAATTAATCCTTATAACATGTGATTAAAAATATAATTATAATACTAAGACTTGGACTTGTGCTATTATGATATGCTCACTATTATTCGCCTAAAAAAAAAAAAAAACATTTATAGTGTAGTATAGTGCAGTTTTTGAGTTTTAAATTTATTAATATTAAAATTAATAAAAAAAATTAAATTTAATAATATTTAAATAATAAATTTTCATTATTAAAAAATTAAATAAAAATATAAATAAATAACTTTAGTTTTGACTACGAGAATAATAATCGATATATGTGTCAAAAAACCGTCTTTCTTTGATTAAAAAATTAAAAAATATATATATAAAAATAAAAATAAAAAAGCTTAGGCCCTACCTGCCTGGCTTTCTCATCAAATCGTCGTCATCACTCCTCTTCTGCGTTTATGCAAGCCAGTCCTCCTGCGACAACCCTACCTTGTTGGCTTCAAAGGATTCATCAACTCATCGTCTCTCACCTAGTGCACCAAGGCATGCAAATATGGTATATTATACATACTTTTCTGCCTTTATGTTGCTAAATGGAAAGCGGCTGTGCCGGGCTGACTTTGCTTTGAATTAGATAGCTTAGCCTCAAACTTGCGATTTGTTTTAAGATTCGTACTAATAATGGAAAATGCTAGATTAGTCAGCACTAAGCGGCAATTATGGTCAAATCTGCATCTGTTTTGTTTGTTTTGATGTTTAAGTGATATACGTTCTAGGATTTGAGCAGGGGTCGGCGATTTTTTAGAAGCAGTAGAATGCGTTTAATTGAGTGTTGTGAATTGCATATTACCCACCCGAAATTGCTGGTTCCCCTGATATTATTCTTACTTGAGCATTCATTTCTAGATCTTGTTTTTTAATGATTAGCATAGAAACACATTACTTGAGGCAGAGAATCCATCATGGTTCTCTCCTTTGATCTACAGGACTTCATTCTCCGTGCTCGAGTGCTGAAGCTTTACAGACAAGCTCTAAGGACTCATTATTTGACCAAGATGTGATCTTTACTTTCACAAAGGGTGCATAAATTAATAAAACAAAACTCGGATACTTTGTCAGGCTTGACCAAAATATCCTTGTTTGAACGTGATTTCTGTTTGCACGTCCATTTTGGTCCAAACTCAATAAGACGTCAACGGCAGTGTTGCCCTAATATTTTATGCAAAGATCACTGGGTGCCATCTGCCCACTGCAATTTGAATTATTATATTTTTAGGGAGCTTTAGTAGTTAAAATTTTAAGTATTTATTTTAGAGATATTAAATTTTAATTTTTTTAAAAATTATAAAATGTAATAAATATAAATTTTCATTATGTAATTTACCATATAACAAACTCCCGGGAAGTGTCCTTACCATATGTTTCAAATGCCCGATGACATGGTTGATTCTTGGAAATGTCTCCTGCTTCAAACTTCCTCGTGGTAAGATGCGATTCCGCCATTTGAGGTAACGTGAGATTCTAAGAATTAGATATTAACACTTTTAAGTCCCATAATGTAAGAATTTCAAATCTTTAGCAATTAGGCTTTTGTCTTTGGCAAAACCATTCATGAATTCTATTACGCCAAATAAAGCTCGTCGGGAATATCCAATGCAAAGCCGCACATCAAAATCTTTAGATATATAGAGCAACCAAGTAATTAACCTATGTCTATTAATTATAATAACGTAATTCGCTGCCTAAATAAATAATAATGTAATTGAAAATCCCGCAAGATTAATAGGATATATGAGAAAACTGTTCATAAATTTTGCATTGGCAGGAGCAAAACTCGTAAGTGAGGTAGTTGGAAAGGTGAAGTGAAGCTTCGAGGGATATTTAAGGAGGCCTTTGCAAGCAGCCAAAGTTACACACACACTGCACAGTTTTGATGTTGTACTTATATGCATAAAATAAACAGTAAAGCAGTCAGAAGTGGAATTTTAAGGAACATTGGGGGATGAACAATAGATAGCACGTTTGTAGTATGGTAGACGAAACATTCTCCGGTTCTTTCCGAGAAAATTTCAGAGCCGTCTTTGACAAGTCCAAAGGATGCAGGTAACTTTGTATTTCTTTCTGTTCCACCGTTTACTTTTTCTCTTCTATATCAAATCCATATTTCCTTCTTTTGCTCATCATCAGATATTTTTGTTTCCAATTCCAATCGATATCAATTGTCCTTTTTCCCTTTTTTTTTTTTTTTTCTTTTTGTTTCTCTAAATTATTGTAAAGCATAAGGGAGTTGGTTTGAGTGCCTGCAAATGGACTTTCGCACTTGCTTCCCTTCTCATCCTCTTCGTGTTTACAGGATATCGTCTGTTTCTTTTAAGAATTTGACGGAGTGGTGCGTCTTTGCAGTCCATGCACTGATTTACAAGTTGTTCTACGTAATCTGGACTCTCTTTTTTGCAGAAGGTTAATACTTCTCTCTCTGTTTTTTTCTTTTTCTTTTTTTAATTTTCAAATTAACAGAAAGAGAATTGCGACACCCACTTCTCTTCTTTTTTTTTTCGTGTCCATTATTTATATTGTGACAGTTGGCATAATAATTGGGGCCATTTCCGGAGCTTTCGCTGGCTTAAAATGCGAGAGTGGCTTCCTCCTTGGCGCCGCGACTGGTGCCCTCACGGGGTGTATTCTCTCAGTTAAAGCCCTTAATGCCTTAATTTCCACATGGCATGTTGACGATTATGCAATTGGGTGTTTCGCTTTTCTGGTAAGTTCTTAATTCCCGGCTTGTTCCAAGATTCACAGGCCAATTCAGCGACTTCGGACTCTTTGACTTGATGTTCTGTTTTTGTCATTCAAGATTGAGACCGCTTCAAGCCTCCTAAAGAAAAGTCTCGCCCAAAGAAGATCGAGTCCATCCACTCCAGTTCCCGGAGAATCCCAGGTAATTCGGTCAAATATTGGTTTCTTATTAGTTGTTATTGAGATGATAATATTGAAATGAACAAGACAGGTAACCAGTTTTCTTGCAGGAAACCGGGGTGCAGGTCAATCGGGATGCTGTTCACATAGCCCACAACGAGGTTCCTAGTCTGGGATTTGGTAGCAAGAAATTTGGAAAAGAGTCGAGAAAAAAAATTACAAAGATCAGACTCATAGACAAAAACATAGTTGAGATAACCAGGAATGGAAACTGCTGTTCAAATTGTTGCTTAGACACATTCCTTCCCTAAACCGATAGTTGATTTTTAGTTTGCGCGTCTCTTCTAGTTGTCTGTTAATCTTGATGTTGATTGCCAGGACATCCAAATTAGGGACGTGGCTTGTAGATTGCCGGAATGCCACCACATGTTTCACGGACCTTGTATTGGTAGATGGTTCATCGGACACAATACGTGCCCACTGTGCAGATTGCACCTTTGATACTCTTACAAGCTGATTTGTTTATTGGGTAATTAGGAGTAACCAAGATGGTGACTATATTGGGTACACGGAGAACGGTGACTATTCCAGTCGACAATAAGTCAGACATACCACTTTCTTTGTTTTTTTCTTTCTCTTTGTTTCTCTATCCCCTTTTGTTGCACGGTAGATTTTCAGTTATGTAGCTGCTAATTTCTATATAATTGGATGATGATGATGATGCAGTCAAGGAGGGCTGCCGGATCGAAACTTGTAAATATGTAATTATTTCGTTAGCTGTTCAGGGGATTGAATAGAAACTTGTGGACACGGTCCTCACGATCAGGAAGATAATCATGAGCTGGAGATTGTTTCAAAATTTATCTTCTTTAGACTGTAGATTATGTCAGTTTGCTGAACATCATCGTATGTCTTATTTTCCTAGTTTTCGATACCTTGTCATTTATATTGATAATTATTCTTGTATTATTTAGTTATATTTCATGAAAAGTTGTTCCAAATTATTCTCCACATTCTATGCTTTTTATGTTAAAATCAAAACACAATTTAATATACATGTATATATTTTTGCATAATAATAATACGAAAGAACACTTTTTTGAGCATTTTAATTCTTACATGTCACCAACCGAGATACTTCATCAATATTTATACATTGACACTCAAACTCAAAATGATGTTAAAAAATTAAAAACAAAGGTATAGGCATTTACTATATATTGCTAAAACACTTTTTTGGCTAAATAATTTTGGTATAATGTTGTTTTCACAACTTATTTCTTGATCAATTATATGTCTCTATTAGTTATAAATACTGATAAACTTTATTTGTTTTTTTTTCATTCATTATTCTCAATTGAGTCACATATTTTTTGTTATATTTGTTTTGTTCATGATATTAATTTTAAAATATTTAAAGTAAATATTAACTTTATTTAGTATGTTTTTTTGTTTTTGTTTTTGTTTTTTAGTATTATCATATTTAAAAACTATATAGGTAGAACTACCTTTTGATCAATTAGGCCATTATTTGATTTTTGTTGATATCATATTTTTTTAGATTTTTCCATTCTTTCCTTATTCTTGCATTTATATTATTGAGGGAGAGGAAGATGATCTTTTAGTATATAGTGTTAGTACCACTATTAGTTTCATTATGCCCATTATATTACCTATTACTCAAGAACATTTTTGTCATGTTTAACATAATGAACCGTTTATTACTCTAGCTCTTTTGTTTATAAATACGAGTCTTGATTAACTTATGGTTCTTTGTAAAGTAAACAATCTCTTCCTTTGTATCTTATAAGCATTTGTCAACTTTTATGCATTGCTTCTTTTTCTTTTAGATTTTTTTTTTGTTCCAAAAATACTATTTCAAACTTTATCTCATCTTGGTTGGTAGGCAACAATGAATGAAGAAATGATGACTTTAGTTCTACCGGTGTTTAAGAACTAACACAACTATTAGAAAAGTAAGAGAGCTATTGGTTATTAATCAAGTAGGAATTGGATGATGCTAGATTAAGGGGGGTCCGAGTTCAAATACTAAAACCAAATTAGATCTATTACTTGCAAGACAAAGGGAGGCTAAAAGGTTTTGAGTTTCAACTAGTATTAGCACTTAGATATTTAAGTCAACAAATGTGTGATTAGATAAGAGTCAACAAAGTTCAAAAATAATTAATATGTAATTTAGGAATAATGTTCATGGGATATTTATAATCAAGTTTAAGTATTGACATATGATTGGAAGATTAATCCATAATATGCATATATTGTTGGGCTCATTGGTCCCTTCCTACGTGGATATATAACCTAAAATCTTTTACTTTATTTTAGTATTTTTGGAGGTCACGACCCAAAATAATTAAAGTAGGTATAAATATCTCTTTGAGCTGAAAAACTTAGCTAGCTGGTTGTGAGGGAGAAAAAAAAAGGGGCTACTGAAAGAAAGAGAGAAAGAGGGAGGCTACCAAAAGAGAGGAAGGAAAAGGAAGTGTTCTTTGATCGAACATTGTTCTTTGATCTAATGTTTATAAAAGATATTA
Source organism: Bruguiera parviflora (assembly GCA_019804595.1). NCBI lineage: Eukaryota > Viridiplantae > Streptophyta > Magnoliopsida > Malpighiales > Rhizophoraceae > Bruguiera > Bruguiera parviflora. The sequence goes on from CM034050.1 coordinate 8,592,212, forward strand.
GTGTCCAGTCAAATTAAAACTTAGATAATTGATAGAAGACATTTAGTTCTTAATTCTAAAAGATGAAAATTGTGTTTTGAGTACAAAAAGTCCTGCTTCTTTTAGTTTTTGTAGGTTTATATTCTGGATGATTTTTTATGCACAGTTTTGATCAATCGTCCAATTAGAGGATTGTTCATGGTCCAATCAAGCTGATTTTTGGTCAGTAGTTGAATGATATATATATCTTCTTAGTGGATAGTTGGATTTTGTTTTTTTGATCTATAAGGGCAAGTTTTCCATTAAAATTGAGGCCACTTAATTTTGGTAACTTTCTACTCTCTCATCTATGGTAAAGTTGGTCAACTATGTGGATGAGTATTGACCTATGGTTCAACTGAGCTGAAATTTGGATAACTAGTAGAGGGAATCTAGGAGTTCATTTTGAATGGTTGGATTATTGTCTTAAGGTCTACTTGTTGAGTTGTGGTCGACAGAACATGGTTAACTTGTCTTGCTTAACTTATTAGTCTCTCATTTAATCCAAATTGAATTTGTTCAATTTATTTGATATAATTGAGGTTATATACCTCTATTGTACTCACTTGATTATAATGGAGTTAGAGCTCGGAGTATCCCGTGGTTTTTTTTTTTCCTTTTTGATTTGAAGGGGTTTTCCACATAAAAATTTGTGTGTTCTCTTGCGTGATTTATTTGAATTGTCATTTTTGTTATTCAATCATCTCCTCACAAGTTTAAGCAAGTGGAGAAGTTTGTTAGGCTATTTATACTATGCTGCCTCATTCTCCCATTAGAGTGGTCTCAGAACCTAGTTGGTATATTTGGCTCATTTGAATGATAGAGTTAAATGTGAATAAATTGGTTTGTTTAAATGACATAAATTATCATATAAGGAGGAGTAAAATGAAAGATCTCCTATTTGTAAAGAAATTGCATTTGCTAATGTTTGCTACTATAAAACATGAGTTTAAGACTGGTAAAGAATGAGAATTTGAGCATGAATAGGTTTGTGGTTTTATACGACAATTTACTAATGATAATGTTTATAATCACATTTGTAATGAAATACATACATAGACTTTATAGAGCAAACTTAAGACTTTATATGCTTTAAAATTTACTAATAACAAGTTGTTCTTGTTAAAGAAAATGATGTAATTAAGATATAATGAAGGGAGTTCAATTGTAGACCACTTGAATGAGTTTTAGGTTCTCATTGATTAGTTGTCAAGTATAGGCATTAAGTTTTATGACAGGGTTCTCAAGCTATGGTTACTTGCTACCTTACCTAATTCTTGGGAGACTTTTCAAATCTCTCTTATTAATTCTACCTTTGGTGGTATTTTATCATTGAAACTTGTAAAGGATGGTGTGTTAAATGAGGAGATGAGAAGAAAATCTCAAGGTTTATCATCATCTAAATCAAAGGTTTTAATTATTAAAAATAAAGGGAGAAGTTAAGAAAAAGAAAATTGTAAAAAAAGTAAAAATAAGAGCCAAAGCAAGTCAAGATCTAAGCATAAAAATGTCTTGTGTCATTATTGTAGGAAAATAAGTCATATTAAAAAAAAGTTTTATAAATGGAAGAGAGAAAATAAAGATGACAATAATAAACACGAAAAGAAGAATATAAGTAATGATCATATTACTATTGCATCCATTTTTGGTACTGGTGACCTTATTATTATTTATAATAAGGATATGATTAATTTGACATCTCATGAGATTGATTGGATCATAAATAGTAGTGCTTCTCTTCATATTACTTCGAGAATGGAATTCATTACAACATATACTTTTGGTGATTTTAGAGTTTTGAAAATGGGTAATAATGACTTAGCAAAGGTCATTGGCATTAGGATGTTTGCTTAAAGATTAGCAATGGAGCACAACTAACATTAAGGGATGTTAAACATGTCCTTGATAGCTGTTTGAATTTAATTTCAATAGGAAAGCTAAATGATGAAGGTTTTTGCAATACCTTTAGTGATAGCTAGTGTAAGTTTACCAGAGGCTCTCTAATTGTGGAACAAGGTAAGAAATACTCTAATTTATATCTCATACAAGCTATTATCTTTGAAGATATTGTAAATGTAGTAAAGAATGATAATTCTATTAAATTATGACATAAGCAACTTAGTTACAAAAGTGAAAAGAGGGTAAATTGTTTGGTAAGAAAGAACTAAATTTCAAATATAAAGAATGCAGTTTTAAAGAAGTGTCCTTATTATTTTGCTAGGAAACAAAATATAGTTACATTTAAGAGTTACTTGCTTTCAAGGAAATAAAAGTTACTTGAATTAATGCATTCTAATATGTGTGGTCCTTTAAAGGTACACTCATTTAGTGGTGCCCTTTATTTTATGACTTTTATTGATGATCACTCAAGAAGGTTTTGGGTTTAGACTTTGAAAACTAAAGATCAAGTCTTTAATGTATTTAAATTAGTAAGAAGTTGAAATGTATTTGCATTGACAATAGTGGTGAGTATAGTGGTCTATTTGACAAGTATTGTGAAAAGTATGAGATTAGATATTAGAAGATACCTCCGAAGTTAATATAGTTGAATGGTTTAGTAGAAAGGATAAACAGAACATTGATTAAAAGGGTCAGGTGTCTTCTCTCAAATGCAAAATTACCTAGATCCTTCTAGGGTGAAGTCTTGAATACAACGACACATGTAATTAATCTATCTCCTAGTGTTTTGCTATAAGGTAATGCTCTAGATAAAGTTTGGTTTGGTAAAGAAGTCTCTTATAACCATTTATAAGTCTTTAACTGTAAGACTTTTGTTCATATCCTTGAAGATGAAAGAGGGAAGTTAAATGTGAAGACTAAATTGTATATCTTTCTTAGTTATGGTAAAGATGACTTCGAGTACTATTTATATGATCTGGTTAAGAAAAAACTTATAAGGAGTAGAGATGTTATGTTTGTTGAGGATCAAAATATTGAAGACATTAAGAAGTCAACTCCTCAAGTTAATGATAATCCTATTGGTATTGTTTCATTTCCTTAAACACCTCTAAGTGATCCAGTTGATATTTATGTCGAAGTTCAGAGCATAATAAGAATGTTTAATAGGATTATAACATGTAGGGTGTAAGTGATATTGATACTCTCATAAAAGATCATCCACACATACCTCTACCTCCATTTTAGCCACGGAGGTCCAATAAAATTCCAGTGCCTTTTACTCGGTACTTTTCTAATAAGTTTGTAATGTTAACTGATGGGAAATAACGTAAGTGCTATAAAGAAGTAGTTGAAAGTGAGAATGGGCAAAACTGGATAAATGTTATGATATATGAGATGAAATCTTTATATAATAACTTTACATATGAATTAGTAAAATTACCTAAAAGTAAGAGGGTTTTGAAAAATTGGTGGATTTACAAAATAAAGTAAGAAGAAAAGTCTGATTGGTTGTCAAGGGATTCAGTCATAAATAAGGCATCAACTTTAAAGAGATCTTCTCACCATTGGTTAAAATGTCTTCTATTCAAGTTATGTTGAGTCTGGCTATTACCCAAGACTTAGAGATTAAGCAAATGGATATAAAAACAACTTTTCTCTATGGTGACTTGGAAGAATAAATTTAAATCAAACATCTACAGGGTTTTGAGGTAAAAAGAAAAGAAGATTATATGTACAAGCTGAAGAAAAGCTTGTATGGCTTGAAACAAACTCAAAGACAATAGTATAAGAAGTTTGAGTCTATTATGAGGGAGTAAGGCTATAAAAAATATATATATATTTCTAATCATTATGCTTTTGTTCAAAGATTCACTAATGATGATTTCATCATTTTACTACTTTATGTTGATAATATGCTTATTGTTAGTCATAATACTTTTCAGATTTGACAAATTAAAGTAAGAGTGAACTAAAAGTTAAGTAAGTCCTTTGCCATGAAGGACTTGGAACCAACAAAAAAGATTCTCACCATGTCAATCACTCAGGATAGGAAAACAAAAAGGTTGTATTTATCCTAAAAGCAGTACATTAAAAAGGTACTTCAGAGGTTTAACATAAATAAAGTTAAAGTGGTAAGCACTCTTTTTGCTACACACTTTAAATTATCCATTAACCAATGTTCTTCTCTAGATAAAGAGAAGGAAGAGATCTAAAGAGTTCTTTTTGCATCAACAGTAGGCAGTTTAATATATGTAATGGTGTGTAGGAGACCTACTATAGCTCATGTAGTTAGCACAATTAGTTCCTTTCAAATCCCAATAAAGAGCATTAAAATGCAGTTAAGTGGATAATGAGATATTTACTAAGTTCCATTGATTTGAAACTTTGTTTTGGGAGTAATAAGTTTATTTTTACTCGATTTATAGATTCAGATATAATAGCTAACATTGACATAAGAAAGTCTACTTCAAATTATATGATTACAATTACAAAAGGAGCAATAAGTTGGCAATCTTGATAGCAAAATTGTGTTGCATTGTTCACTACAAATACAAAATTTATTGCAATAATTGAATCATCTAAAAAGTTAATTTGGATGAAAAGGTTTATAAAGGAATTTGATTTTGAACAATCAAATTATATATTATATACTATGATAACCAGAGTGTCATCCATTTTAATAAGAATTCGACTTTTCATGCTAAATCAAAATATATTGACGTACGGTATCATTAGATACAAGATGTTTTCGATTCTAAATAATTGACACTTGAAAAGACTCATACAGATGATAATGTTATTGAATTGATAACAAAGGTATTAGCAAAATGGAAATTTGAGCTGTATTATGCATTGGTCAGGATGACCAATATCTCCACATAATTAGGAATGGGAGAATTATTAAGCTCATTAGTCCCTTCCAATAGGATATATAACCCAAATTTTTTTATTTTATTTTAGTATTTTTGAAGGCCACAACCCAAAATAATTAAAATTGGTATAAATACTCCTTTTGGCTAGAAAACCTGACTAGTCGATTGTCAAAGAGAAAAAAAAAAAGGATTGCCAAAAAAAAAAGAGAGAGAAAAAGAGGGAAGCTGCCAAAAGAGAGGAAGGAAAATGTAGTGTTCTTTGATTTTACATTTGTAAAGGATAATGGTGCTCGATCAAGTTAAAACTTGGGTAATTGATAAAGGATATTTGGTTCTTAATTTTAAATGGTGGAAATTGTGTTTCAAGCATAATAACTCCTAATTCACTTCAATTTTCGTAGGTCTATACTCTAGGGGATTTTCTGTGTGCAATTTTGATCAACCATGTAATTAGAGAATTATTTGTAGTCCAATTAAGTTGATTTTTGGTCAATAGTTAGAGGATACATATGTGTTCTTTGTGGATGGTTGGATTGTGTTTTATGATCTACAAGGGCAGGTTTTCCATTAAAATCAAGGCCTCTTAATTCTAGTAACTTTCTGCTCTCTTATCTATGGTAGAGTTGGTAAATCTTGTGGATGAATACTCATGGTTTGACTAAATTGAAGTTTGGATAGCTGGTAGGGGATATTTAACAATTCATTTTGAATGGTTGGATTATTGCCTTGAGATTTACTTGTTAAGTTGTAATTGACAGAATATGGTTTACTAAATTGAATTTGGTCAATTTGTTTAATGTAATTAAAGTTATATACCTCTATTATACTCACTTGATTATAATGGAGTTGACCTCTGGCTCAAAGTGTCTTGTGGTTTTTCCTCTTTTTGATTTGAAGAGTTTTTCCACATAAAAACTGGTGTGTTCTCTTACGTGATTTATTTGAATTGTCATTTTTGTTATTCAATCATTTCTTCATAAGTTTAAGCAAACAGAGAAGTTTGTTGGGCTATTTATACTCCACTGCCTCCTTTGTCTATCATATATGAGACCTAAAGGGTAATGTATTTATCTTGAAAGGCAAAATTTTCCTAAGGTTGGGCTAAGGAAAGTTGTATTTGGTGTTATTGAGTTGGGCTAAGTGCCCATTGCAATCCACAAGAATTTCCTTATCAATTATAAATGGATATTTCTTATCAAAGTTAATTCCAATAATATTGTGGATTATTTAAAAGCCCAACTTGACGTCAAAGTATTACTTAGACATATTAAGTAGATTATTTTCAAACCTTTTTCTCTACTAACCTTTATACCAACTAGATGTTAAAAATACTTTTCTTTATTTTAGTTTACAAATAAGAGAAGAATATTTAACCATTTGGGTTTATTCCTAAGCGAGAGTTTAGTTTGATTTGTAGATTTAGAAAATCCTTATATAGGTTGAAACAAAGTCCTTATACTTTGTTTGGGCAATTTACTGAGATAGTTCAAAGGTTTGGTATGAAGAAAAGTAATTGCAATCCCTCAATTTTCTATTATCAATCTAAAACTAATCTTATTTTATTAGTCATTTATATTGATAACATCATTATAATTGCATAAGTATATTAACCTTTAAATCTTATCTTCATACATATTTTCAAACAAAAGACTTAGCCTTGTTAAAGTATTTCTTGGTATTAAGATTACAATAAGTAAAAATAGTATCTTTTTATTATAAAGAAGATATATTCTTGTAAGAAACTAGAAAGTTAAGCGCAAAACCTTGTAATATACCTATAGTTACTAACATGCAACTTATAAAACATGATAAAGAGTTGTTTGTAAAACCTGAGGTACCAAAAACCAATTAGAAATTTGAATTATCTCATAATGACTCATCCTAATATTGTATATCTTATTAATATTGTGTGTTACTTTATATATTCTCTATAACTTACTTATTGGATAATTTTAAAGTAAATTTTATGTTATCTTAAGAAAATTTAAAGGATACATTATGTAGTAATTATGGCCATACTTATATTAAGTGTTTCTCAAATACATATTAGGAAAATTCTAAAGTTGATAAAAGACTTATTATAGGATATTGTATTTTTGTTAAAGAAAATTTAATGTCTTGAAAGAGTAAAAATAAATATGTAATGCCTCCATCTTATGCAAAGTCGAGGTATAAAGTCATGACCTAATTCATATGTAAGTTTATATAAGTATATTAACTAGTAGGTGAGATTAAACTTGAAAATTCAATAACATTAAAATTATGATATGACTATTAAGCAAGTTGCTTTTCACATCAAATCTACTTCTTCATAAAAGGAATAAACACAAATAAACTATCATTTTATTTGTGAAAATTATCAACAAAATCTCATTTTCATTTATAATAACAAAATGGGAGAAAGGTTATATTTTCGTAAAAATTTTAAATTATTTTAGAATTAATTATATTTGTAAGAAATTATATATAATTAACATTTATACTATAAATTAAAGGAGAGTATTATAAATATAATAAGTAAATATATTATTTTAAATATTATAAGATTTCAATTAATTTTAAAATTTAAATGATTGTATATTTACTTTTTGTACTTTAAAATTATTAATATAATAAAAATATTTTTTATATTATAAATAAATTATTTGATTTAATTTTATCTATAGGGATAATAACTTAAAAAGATACAAATATATTTAATATATGCTACCAACAGTATAATATGGCCATAGAATATATATACTTTTAATTTTAATCACTAGATTCAAATTTTAATAATAACTAAGAAAAAAAAATAAAAAACAAAGCGAAGTGTTTATATATAGTAAAACAATACTAATATGAGTGTTTACATATAACAAAAAAAAAAAAATATATATATATATATATATATATATATATATAATTAAAATTTTAATTTTATAATTTGAAAACTAATACTTATAATATGTGATTAAGAATATAATTAGAATACTATTTCTTAAATTCATATTTAATTGTCTAATTTAAGAAATATATATACAAACATTATATCTTTATGGATTACCAATTAAAGTATGGTCCACGGTATGGGTTAGTTTAAAATTTTTAAAAAGTCGAATTTAATAAGAATTTTGTGACAATACAACTTGAGCCCTAACACAATCTGCAGTAATGTGATCTGCTTACTATTATTTGCCTCGTAAATAAATAATATATATATATAGAGAGAGAGTAAATAAATAAATAATATATATATATAGAGAGAGAGTAGACTACAATATTTATATTTTAAGTTTATTAATATTAAAATTAAATATAAAAAATTTATTTAAATTTAATAAGACGAAAAAGTTTCATTATAACAGTAATTATTGATATATATATATATATATATATGTAGATATATTGGGCCCGAGCAGCCTGGCTTTCTGATCAAATCGTCGTCGTATCAAGAGTCGGTCCTCTTGCCTTTATGCGAGCCAGTCCTCCTGCGGCAACCCTATCTTCTTGGCCTCAAAGGATTCATCAACTCTTCGTCTCTCTCCGAGTGCCCTAAGGTATGCAAATATGGTAATACATACTTTTTCTGCTTTTTATGTTGCGAAATGCAAAGCGGCTGTGCTGGGCTGCCTTTGCTTTGAATTGGATAGCTTGGCCTCAAACTTGCGATTTGTTTTAAGATTCGTACCAATAATGGAAAATGCTAGATTAGTCAGCACTAAGCGGCAATTATGGTCAAATCTGCATCTGTGTTGTTTGTTTTGATGTTTAAATGATATATGTGCTTGGATTCGAGCAGGGGTCGACGATTTTTTAGAAGCAGTAGAATGCGTTTAATTGAGTGTTGTGAATCGCACATTACCCACCCGAAATTGCTGATTCCCCTGATATTATTCTTACATGAGTATTCATTTCTAGATCTTGTATTGTAATGATTAACATAGAAACACATTACTTGAGGAAGAGAATCCATCATGGTTCTCTCCTTGGATCTACAGGACTTCATTCTCCGTGCTCGAGTGCTGAAGCTATACAGACAAGCTCTAAGGACTGCACGGAGAGCCCCTGATCATGCTAGAGGTAGAGCTCACTGTACTGCTAACAATTTCCCAGAACAAGTTACTGAAAATTATTTCCATTTGGCAATTGTGGAGCACTCGCTAAACTTTTCGTGGATTTTTTTTTTTAAAATATTTTTTGCAAATATTAACTCACCTTGGTCTTCTTTGGTGCTTGTAAGTCCCCTTAATTTAAACTTCAGGCCCTGGAAAGAGCCCTGGAAAGACTCCTGGAAGTCAGGACAGTCACCCGCCATTGGCTTTACAGTGGTGACTATGCGTTAACTTATAGTGTTGGTTTCCATCTAGATAATACGAAATGGTTATTCTTGCTTCTAAAATTATGTCTCTTGGTTTGTTACTTGCGCCATCTGGAAATGGTGAATTTCTAAGAGTGCAGAGGATGACCTTTTAGGATTTGAGTCATGTGATTTTCCTTTGATACTTTCTGGCCACACCTGTATCAACTTTGGCAAGTGCACTTGCGTAAGCAGTGCCAGTGAGTATGATTTTCGGCATAAAAGCGTAGCCTCCACCTCTTACTCAACTGAAACCTCTCCACCAAGAAGAAAGCATCCTTGATCAATTACGGCCTTCAATTCCCTGGTGGGAAAATGTATCCTTTTTCAGTTTATTCTATTTGATTATCCCTGTTTCATTGTCCATTAGATAATAACTGTGGCTCTTAATTGGCCCATCCCAATTTCTTATCTAATTTGTTAGCACTACTACTACCATGCCGCTCATACCCGACCTTAACACACTATAGTTAATCTCAATAGTACACGGTGATAAATGTGCTTAAATGCTGTATTCAATAAAGTACTATTCTTATATTGCATATCACAAGTATTGAAAACTTTATAGGCTCTTCTAATATTTACCCGTTGCAAGTCAAGTAAATTGTTTAAGGTGCAAAATCACAATGGATTTTACAGCTGAATTGAAGCAGGCGACTAGAAACGAGATGGAGATTAACCGCAATTGCAATGACAAGCAGAGGATACGTTTTCTGATCAGTGACGGACTTGAGAGATTAAGAACTCTGGACAACATGCTTGATATGCAGGGCAATTCATAGTCAACATATTACAAGTGACATTTGCAATGACGGTGTTAATCCTTCAAGAATTATTAAATTTCGGGGACAGATGGGATACAAAAGAATTGCATACCTTTCTAAGAGTTTTATCGAAAATTCAGCATGAAAATAAGATGAAGGAATGGGTAACAGAAATAGAACTGTTCATCTTTCGGAGGACTGTTTATTGAACATCCATCCAGTTAGTGTAAGAGAAGCACAAGAGATATCCATTGTCTGTTAGATTTGCTTTTTTAACAAAAAAAATATAATATATATGAATTTCACAATCTTAACAATATAGTGTTTTAATAATATATTTAACTGAAATATTCAGAATTAATATTTTAATATAATAAAAATAATAATAAGGCCCTTATAATATGATAATATTTAGGGTACATTTATGTTAATATACTCTAATTTGTACTTAATAATAATTCACGTCCTACATTTTAAAATATAATAAAAAATATTAATATTTGTTTTCAGTAACATATAGCCTCATCCCTTAATAAATATTTAAAAATAATTACAAAAATATCATTATATATATTTTTCCAAGAGTTTAAATTGTTTTTAACTTAGAGAGAGAAAAAATAAAATACATATATATACATCTTCTCTCTCTCTCTCTCTAGAGATATATATATAATTTATAATTTAATAGTTGTTAAAATAATTATTTTGAAAATATTATAAATATTGCTGAAAAAAAATAAATGTGCTTGACTAATAATTATTATTTAGAATATGTTTTTTATTACATTTTAAAGTATGCAGAATAAATTATTATTAATTTTAAATTAGAATATACTAACTCTAAATTTTTTCAAAACTTATATATATTAAGATTATTTTTATAAAATCTATTTGAATAAATCTTACACTTAAATCTTTTTTTTTCTCGTTTTGATAAAAATGAAATATAATGAAAAAAAAAAAGAAAACTATGCACATTAGTAATCTTACAAACAACTTAAGTAAAAGGGTTTCCCACCCGACTCACTATTTTACCAAGATGTGATCTTTACTTTCACAAAGGGTGCATAAATTAATAGAACAAACCGCCGTGGATACTTAGTCAGGCTTGACCAAAATATCCTTGTTTAAACTTGATTTCTTTTTGCTCGCCTATTTGGGTCCAAATTCAATAAGACGTCAACGGCACTTTTGTCCTCATATTTTATGCAAGATCACTTGGTGGCATCTGCCCACTGCAATTTGAATCATTATATTTTTAGGGAACTTTAATATTTAAAATCTTAAGTATTCATTTTAGAGATATTAAATTTTAATTTTAAAAATATAAATTTTAATAAAAATAGATTTTTTTATCGTATATAATTTACAGTATAATCAATCTTCTAACGAGACTCTCGGAAATGTGTCATTACCGTATGTTTACACTTCAAATGTCCGATGACTTCAAACGCTTGCTCGCGGTAAGATGCGATTCCGTCATTTCAGGCAACGTGAGATTCCAAGAATTAGATATGAACACTTTAAGTGCCATGATGTAAGAATTTCATGTCTTCTGCAATTAATTAGGCTTTTGTTGTTGGCAAAACCATGCATGAATTCTATTGCGCCAATTAAGCTCGTCGGGAATATCCAATGTAAAGCCGCACATAAAAATCATTAGATATATAGAACAACCAAGTAATTAGCCTACGTTTATTAATTATAATAACATAATTCGCTGCTAATTAATTAAATAATGTAACTGAAAATCCCGCAAGATTAATAGAATATATGAGAAAACCGTTCCTAAATTGTGCATTGGCGGGAGCAAAACTCCTAAAGCGGGGTTGTTGGAAGGGTGAAGTGAAGCTTCAAGGGATAATTAAGGAGGCCCTTGCAAGCAGCCAAAGCTACGCACGCTACACGTTTTTGATTCTATACTCAAAAGTATAAAATAAATAATGGGGAATGAACAATAGATACGATGTTTGTAGTTTGGTAGACGCAACATTCTCCTGCTCATTCCGAGAAAATTTCAGAGCCGTCTTTGACGAGTCCAAAGGATGCTGGTGACTTTGTATTTCTTTCTGTTCCACCGTCTACTTTTCTCTTCTATATAAAATTCATACTTACTTCTTTAGCTCATCATCAGATATTTTTGTTTCCAGTTCCAATCGATATCAATTGTCTTTTTTTCTCTTTTATCTAAATTATTAGAAAGCAAAGGGGAGTTGGGTTGAGTGCCTGCAAATGGAGTTTCGCACTTGCTTTCCCTCTCATCCTCTTCGCGCTCACAGGATATCGTCTGTTTCTTTTAAGAATTTGACGGAGTGGTGCGTCTTGGCAGTCCATGCACTGATTTACAAGTTGTTCTATGTAATCTTGACTCTCTTGTTTGCAGAAGGTTAGTGCTTCTCCTTCTCTGTTTTTTCTTTTTTTTTTTTAATTTTCAAATTAACAGAAAGAGAATTGCGACACCCACTTCTCATTTTTGGTTTTTTGCGTGTCCATTATATATATTGTGACAGTTGGCATAATAATTGGTGCCATTTCCGGAGCTTTCGCTGGCTTAAAAAGCGAGAGTGGCTTCCTCCTTGGCGCCACGGTTGGTGCCCTCACGGGGTGTATTCTCTCAGTTAAAACCCTTAATGCCTTAATTTCCATATGGCGTGATGACGACTATGCAATTGGGTGTTTCCCTTTTCCGGTAAGTTCTTAATTCTCGGCTTGTTCCTAGATTCACAGGCCAATTCAGCGACTTTGAACTCTTTGACGATGTTCTGCTTTTGTCTTTCAAGATTGAGACCGCTTCGAGCCTCCTAAAGAAAAGTCTCGCCCAAAGAAGATCGAGTCCATCCACTCCAGTTCCCGGGGAAACCCAGGTAATTCGGTCAAATATTGGTTTCTTATTAGTTGTTATTGAGATGATAATATTGAAATGAACAAGACAAGTAACCAGTTTTCTTGCAGGAAACGGGGGTGCAGGTGAATCGGGATGCTGTTCACATAGCCCACAACGAGGTTCCTAGTCTGGGATTTGGTAGCAAGAAATTTGGAAAAGAGTCGAGAAAAAAAATTACAAAGATCAGACTCACAGACAAAAACATAGTTGAGACAACCAGGAACGGAAACTGCTGTTCAATTTGTCTCCAGGTTTTTCGCTTAGACACATCCCTTCCCTAAACCGATAGTTGATTACTAGTTTGCGCGTTCTCTTCGAGTTATCTGCTAATCTTGATGCTGATTGCCAGGACTTCCAAATTAGGGACGTGGCTTGTAGATTGCCGGAATGCCACCACATGTTTCACGGACCTTGTATTAGTAGATGGTTCATCGGACACAAGACGTGCCCACTGTGCAGATTGCGCCTTCGATACTCTTACAAGCTGATTTGTTTATTGGGTAATTAGGAGTAATCAAGATGGTGACTATATTGGGTACACGGAGAACGGTGACTATTCCGTTCGACAATAAGGCAGACAAACCACTTTGTTTGTTTGTTTGCTTGCTTTTGTTTTTTTTTTCTCTATATCCCCTTTGGTTGCCTGGTAGATTTTCAGTTACGTAGCTGCTAATTTCCATATAATTGGATGATGATTGATGCAGTCGAGGAGAGCTGCCGGATCGAAACTTGTAAATATGTAATTATTTTGGTAGCTGTTTAGGGGGATTGAATAGAAACTTGTGGAAACGGTCCTCATGATCAGGAAGATAATCATGAGCTGGAGATTCTTTGAATAGAAACAAAAACTTCGTTTGTGTAATTCAAGATTTATCAATAAGAAATCAGTTTCTTTCTCCCTCTAAATTGTGTTTTCTGCGACTACCAAGAATAGTCTAATGTCTATCAAATTTGAAAATTAAGATAAAATTTGAGGTTCAAATATCAGATTTTACTTATAATTAAAAATTCCTTTCTTACTTTGACTAGACAAAAAAAAAAAAAACTCTTTCTCTACTTTAATTAGACCAAAAAAGAAAAAAAAACTCTGTTTTCTGTAACATTTCTTTTTCTTCTTCTCTTTTTTAGTCTGTTCTCTATTCATTTTCCTCTTATTCTTCTTCAAATTTTTAATGATTTTTTCTTCAAGAGCTTCCTCAGCGCCATCCCATTGGCCTATTTGGAATCGATAGTGTTAGACTGAATTTCATACTGAATAAGGCCTCGATCAGGATCGAGTCCGACACCCAATCTGAAGAATTCATGTTAAACAAGCTCTTGCAGAGTGAAATATTTATCAACAAGAAAATGGAAAAAAAAAAAAAGAATTTGAAGTCAAAACTCAATTTTTTTACTAGATTGTTTTTGCTTTTCAGCCTTCTCTTACTACATTTTCTAATGTCTTTTATCTCTGATAGTTGTGATAGTGGTTCCTGAGTGAGCCATTATTTATTCACCATCAGAAACTACTATTTTGATCATAAACTAAGTTAAATATATTAAATCCACAATTTAATTGTCATTGATATATTTTCAAGGCATAATTAAAAGCTCCAAGGAGTTTTTTTTTTTTTTTTTTGGATAAACTTAAGGAATTTCTTTTGGTGGACTTCAAGGAGAAACTTACAGAAGATTAACGGGTTAAATCAAAAGGTAAAATGTTGTTTTTCCAAGAATCAAAATTCATGCCAATATCTTTCTTTTTTATCAACTCCTTCACTTGTGAGCATTCACTTATTATTATTATTTTTTTTGGGTAATTGTCTCTAGTAAAATTTAGTTTAGCTATTCGTTCCTTAATTAGCTATGTGTGTGTGTGAATTAATTAGTAAAATTCCGCCGCTAAGAGTAATTTGCCAGAAAGAGATTCTCTCAACGATGCAGCAAATTTGTGGAGCCTAAGTGTGAAGCATGGAAAGTAAAAAATTCAAAGAGATGTGATGGATGTGTATGCATAGGTAGATAGACGAGTTGATGTAGTCATTAAAAAATGTGTCATTATAATAAGTAGAGGATAGAAGGCCTACATTCAATAATGAGGTGAAAGGGACGATTGCTATAGGAAAAAGTATTTGATAATGACAAAATATATTGCATGAAGTCACAGTGACGTCCACTCATGATAATTCTCTTCAAGCTCAAAAGCAAAGAAATGTCTTAAGACAGGAGGAAAGCATCGAGGGAGCTATTCCCATGAAGCGTCAAGGAAAGCCCTAAGGCAAGAGGAAGCAATAAGGGAAGTAGGAAAAGAAGTCAGAGGAGCCTACTAAGCTTGAAGGCAGAAAGCAGTACCCACCTTATGATCACTGTAAGAAAACAAATCATCTTTCCAAAAGCTATTAGAAAAAGCCTGATTCGGTGTGCAAAATATACAACAAGAAAGGGCATATAGAAAGGATCTGCTAACACAGAGGAAAGTAACAACGATAACCACAAAAATTTTAACAAACACAAGTAACAGATGAAGAGCAAATTTTGTAGGAGCAATTATTTGTAATAGTAACTAACTTCACTCATGAAAGGAGTTGTATATGGCTAGTTGACAGTGGTTGTACAAATTACTTGTCACCTAATTTACAACTATTCAAGAAATTTGATAGATCCTATATAACCAAAGTGAAGATTGAGAATGGTGAATTGATCCAAGTAGAAGAAAAAGGCTATGCATCCATTTATACCAAGAAAGGTATTAAATTCTTACTTGATGTTTTATATGTACCTACTATAAGCTATAACTTTCTTAATGTAGGTCAATTTTTGGAAAGATGATACACTTTAGTTTTTAAAGACATAGTTTGTATCATCTCAAATGCCAAAGGTACCCTTTTAACTAAGGTACCTATGTATGGCAAAACCTTTCAATTAGAAGGAGATCAAACACAACATCATATGATAACTGCTGAAACACAAGAAACACTCACTTGGCATAAAAGGTTAGGCTACATTAACTTCACTAGCTTTAAGAAAATACAAAGTAAAAGCTTGGTGTATGATATGTTAGAAATTACATAATACAATTCCACTTGTGAAACTTGTCAGCTTGGCAAATAGACCAAGCTACTATTCTTAGTACCATAATCTTAGGTAAAAGAGAAGTTGTAGCTTATTCATAATGATCTTTATAATCCTATGGATCATGAATCGCTAAAAGGAAGTAGATATTATGTCATCTTTATAAATGACCTAACTCGGTTTACCTGGATTTTCTTTCTTAAATTGAAAATTGAGGTATCAAGTATCTTCCTTCAGTATAAAACATGGGTTGAGAAGTAGTCAGGCTCTCAAATTAAAACCATTAGGTCAAATAATGGCTTAGAGTACATTTCTAAATCATTTAAACATATTTGCAAAGATGTTGGAATCTAACAATAGTACATAGCTCCTTGTACACCTCAACAAAATGGGGTGAGTGAGAGGAAAAATAAGACCATAACTGTCATAACCATATGCTTGTTGATAGAGAAAGGTTTTCATAAAACTTTTTGGTTAGAGGCAGTAGCCACCTCAATGTATTTGCTAAACAGGTAACCCATAAAGGCTTTAACAAATTCCACACCATTTAAGTACTGGTTTGGTATCAAGCCTTCTCTAGCATACCTCAAAGTGTTTGGTTATTTATACTATATTCATGTGCCTCATGTAAAAAGAAGCAAGAGGAATCCAAAAGCTGAAATAGTTGTATTTGTTGGTTATACCAATATAACATATGCATATAAGGTATACAACCCTATCACTAATAAAGTCTCTGTAAGTAGAGATTTAAAGTTTGATGAATCATTGAGATGTCATTGGTAGAAGGTAATGGTTGAATCAGATATGCATAATACAACCAATTAACTGATGCAGCCTACATATGAAGAACATGAATTCTCAAAAGGAGAAAATGTTAATAATCCACTAGTCAAGGGCACTAGATCTCTCTCTAATGTGTATGAGAGATACAATGAAACACTCTTAGAATCTATAAGTTATGATGAGGCAACAAGTCTACTTGGCTAAAAAGCTACAATATAGGAGGAGTTTCAAGCCTTTGAGAAAAATAACACCAAGATTTTGGTACCAAGGCCAAAAGATAGAAAAGTTATTGAAGTTAAGTGGATCTATAAAGTAAAGGTGAATCCAGATGGCAGCTTATACAAATTCAAGGCCAGGTTGGTGGCTAAAGGCTTTATAAAGCAAGTTGGAGTGGGCTACCTTGAGACTTTTGCTCTTATAGCAAGGTTAAACACCATCAAGTTTCTCTTGGCTATTACAGCACATAATCAATGGATTATACATCAAATGGATGTCAAATCTACCTTTCTTAATGATGAACTCTAGAAGAAAATCTTTCTTAAACAACCACTTAGTTTTACTACTTCAAGACAAAAAGATAAGGTGTGTTTGCTTATAAAGGCTCTTTATGAGTTGAAACAAGCCCCTAGAGCTTGGTATAGCAAAATTCATACGCATTTGCTTAAGCTTGGTTTCAGTAGGAGTACATTAGAGCTAACTCTCTATATGAAAATAGAAGCAACACACAATACCTACATTTCTCTTTATGTAGATGATCTCATGATCACAAGAGATAGTTATAATCTTGTCTAACAAGTTAAAGTCGAATTAAGTACGCAATTTGAGATAACTAGCCCAAGAAGGATGAAGTACTTCTTAAGCTTGCAAATTTACCAATCTCATAATGGTATCTTTGTCACTTAAGCCTAATATACAAGGCATATCTTGTAGAAGTTTCAAATGCAAGATTCTAAGGAAACATCAACTCCATTTATGTTTGGGGTAAAGTTACAAAAACAAGATGGATTACCAAGGTCAGATACACATGAATACAGAAGTTTGATTGGATGTTTGCTCTACCTCTCAACCTCTAGACCAGATATTGTATTCATAGTAAGCCTACTATTTAGATTTATATAAGATCCCTTCAAATTACATCATAAGGCTACCAAAAGAGTATTAAAGTATATTAAAGGTATAGCTGAGCTTGGATTAATGTTTAATCACTCAACAAATGGCAAATTATAAGGATAGTCTGATAATGACTAGGCTGGTTCAGTTAGCACCTTAGGGTATGCTTTTTCTCTTAGTTCTTTTATATTCTGTTGGAGTTTGAAAAAATAGCTCAATCCACAATTGAAGCGGAGTATATTACTGCTACCTCAACTATAAACCAAGTCACATGGATTAAAAATGTAATGGCTAACCTCAACTTAGAACAAAATGAGCCTACTGTCATCTATTGTGATAACAAAGTAGCAATTGCAATCTCAAGAGAAATACAGGAGAAACACTAGATTGAATTAAAGTAATGCTACTCCTAAAACTAACTTGCAGATGTTCTGACCAAAGGGTTAAGCAAAGATAAACTTGTTAAGTTAAGGCAAAAACTTTGTATGTAAAGCAATAACACTAAGGAGAAGTGAAGAAGATGGTGCTCGTGCATTACCATATTAGCTAACCTCCAAAATCCAATTAATTAACTTCTCCACTAAACCAAAGGCAATTATAGGAGTTAAAAGCCATGACAATTATGATAGTTATGCAACCACTTTATAGGATTCCTCCAATAACTTTTGAATTTAATTTTTTAATATAAAAATGTGTTTATTTTAAACTTAAAATATTTTGAATTGCTGCTATATGTAAATAGGCTAGAATTTTGAAAAAGACAAATCCTTTAATTTGAATTTGAATTATCTCTCCACCTGCCTTTTATTTCTTTATATTTCTCCTTCTTTGTGTTTCTCAATTGCTATTAAACAAGCCAAATAGACAACTAGACTAATAGTTTCTTCTGCAGATCAGCTTGAGGCACACACTCATTTTGATATGAAACCAGCAAATTGAACTCTATTACTTCCGACCTCTTCAACTAATTCCAACATATACCAATATATCATAAAAAAAAGATTAACACATATTTCCATAAAAGAGGAGCCAAAAAGCCTGCACGATTCCGTCATTTGAGGTAACGTGAGATTCTGAGAATTAGATGTTAACACTTTAAGTCCCATAATGTAAGAATTTTATGTCTTTTGGGATTAGGCTTTTGTTTTTGGCAAAACTATTCATGAATTCTATTACGCCAAATTAAGCTCGTCGGGAATATCCAATGTAAAGCCGCACATCAAAATCTTTAGATATATAGAACAACCAAGTAATTAACCTATGTTTATTAATTATAATAACGTAATTCGCTGCTAATTAAGTAATAATGTCGTTGAAAATCCCGCAAGATTAATAGGATATATAAAAAAACTGTTCATAAACTGTGCATTGGCCGGAGCAAAACACATAAGTGGGGTTGCTGGAAAGGCGAAGTGAAGCTTCGAGGGATATTTAAGGAGGTCTTTGCAAGCAGCCAAAGTTACACACACACTACGCAGTTTTGATGCTATATTCATATAGTCATATGTATAAAATAAACAGTAAAGCAGTCAGAAGTGCAATTTCAAGGAACAATGGGGGATGAACAATAGATACCACGTTTGTAGGTTGTTAGACGGAACCTTCTCCTGCTCTTTCAGACCCGTCTTTGACAAGTCCAAAGGATGCAGGTGACTTTCTATTTCTTTCAGCTCCACCGTTGACTTCTCACTTCTATATCAAATCCATATTTCCTTCTTTTGCTCATCATCAGATTTTTTTTTTTTTCCCAATTCCAATCGATATCAATTGTCCTTTTTTCCTTTTTTTTTTTTTGTTTGTTTTGGTTTCTCTAAATTATTGTAAAGCAGAAGGGAGTTGGTTTGAGTGCCTGCAAATGGACTTTCGCACTTCCTTTCCTTCTCATCCTCTTCGTGCTTGCAGGATATCGTCCGTTTCTTTTAAGAATTTGACGGAGTGGTGCGTCTTTGCAGTCTATGCATTGATCTATAAGTTGTTCTACGTAATCTTGACTCTCTTTATTGCAGAAAGTTAGTACTTCTCCCTCTCCCTCTCTTTTTCTTTTTTTTTTTTTCTTAATTTTCAAATTAACAGAAAGAGAATTGCGACACCCACCTTCTCATTTTTGTTTTTTGGCGTCCATTATTTACATTGTGACAGTTGGCATAATAATTGGTGCCTTTTACGGAGCTTTCTATAACGGGTTGCTGTTATTCTTCTCCTATTTCGTGAAGAAAAAGGGAGAACTTGGATATTATAAGTGAGTGTATTGCACACATGACAGAGTGGTATCAAAACCTACCCCACCTGATTGCCGTGTGATCTTGACTTAGCACAGGATGCCGAGAAACTAGCTTGGTGTATGTCTAAGAACATCGACGAGAATGTTGATAAATTTGGTGTGAGAGAATATAACGAGTTGTAGGAAAACTTGGGTCTTATAAGCAAATGTACTGTACTGGACACTCCAACAGGCTGTCGAAAGGTAACGACCCCGTGACATTTCGCCGGCTTAAAAGGCGAGAGTGGCTTCTTCCGTGGCACCGCGGTTGGTGCCCTCATGGGTTGTATTCTCTCAGTTAAAATCCTTAATGCTTTAATGTCCACATGGCACCGCGGACTCTTTTGACTTGATGTTCTGTTTTTGTCTTTCAAGATTGAGACCACTCCAAGCCTCCTAAAGAAAAGTCTCGCCCAAAGAAGATCGAGTCCATCCACTCCAGTTCCTGGAGAAACCCAGGTAATTCGGTCAAATATTGGTTTCTTATTAGTTGTTATCGAGATGATAATATTGAAATGAACAAAACAACGTTGACGACCATGGGTGCCACCCTCTGAATAAAACATACCGGAAATTTTTCCGTGCCACCGTTGGCTACTATGCAAAGAACCTGTCAATTTCTTTCTATCAGGTCAGCGACGAGAAAAGATACTATATAAGCTCACTTTCCATAAAAGAAACAAACATCTTTTTTTGGGATCATACCTGAATCATGTTCTGAAAGAGGGTTAAGGCAATTAAAACCGGCAGAGGAAGCTTTACGCTAACAGTGGATCATATTGGAGCCATGTAGTTTTTGAGCATCCGACAACATTTGAGACATTAGTAATGGAGGCAGACAGCCAACCCCCCCTAATATTTTCTTACTTGCAGCTTGAAAACTACAAGGCATGTGTCCATGATTACAATAACCCTTTCTAAGGAGGAGGTGGATGCATCAGCTGTAGGGTAAGTTTCTATGGTTATAATGTAAAATAGCTTAATTCTACACCAAATAGTTTAATAATCCACTTGTTTTTCAATAGGAGCTATCCTGTGCCATATTTTAATAGCAATCAAGAATGTTTCGAGTGGTCATGAGTTGTAGAAAGACTCTTAAAGGCCTTAAATTTCCCTTCTATAATTTTTTCACTATGATTACTGCAACATTCTTGCTTATTTTGTATGATTCTTGGTATAATAGTGTTTTATGACATTTGATTCACTCATTTTCTGGGATGTGTTTCTAAGATGAATGTTGACAGTTATAGAATGCCTGTGCCTTTAGGTACTGCATCCATTACCTCCAGAGCAGGTGAAGCCATCAACAGAATTTGATTATGGTGCCAGTAATACATAATAACAAATGTATTTGTTCAAATATCTCCATGCATGCATTTGTTTATGTTGTTGTCTGTTGCGGAGGGTTCACCGAATGGGCGAGGTAGAGGTCAGGTAGAGGTACGATATGTTTAAATGTGATTTAATGTTGAGCTTATTCGAAACATCTTATTATGCATATGAAGATATGTGGTGTTTTGATAAATAAACAATGAAGATGTGAACTTAGTAACATGCTTTGTATATGCAATTGCCTTTTTGTTTAAAGTATTACTGCTACCTGTTATGACTGCTGCATTACCACCCTTTTCAGGGAATAGATTTGTCCCTGCTCCTGCCGAGTATGCGATGGAGGCTGGAACCATAACCAAGGAAGTGGCAGGGGAAGGAGCCAAGGAAGACGAAGTAGTTTTCATGGCCGTGGCAGAGGAGGATACAATGGCCAGCATGCTGATATGCAGCAAGATGGGGGCTACAATTATGAAGCACCTGTGGAGGGCTATGGTACTTTCCTTTTCCTATCATCGTCCCCTCAATTTCCAGTTAATCGTGAATATTTGTAGGTTTTCATTTTTGTTGGCCCTCATTGGCTGGCCTCTAGTATTCCCGACACCCATTCTTTCTTTTCCTATTGGCTCGTCGATGGTGACACATGAACTTCAGTGATTAATTCCTCTGAGTTTGTACTTTTCTTCGTCAACATGTCTGCTTTGTGATAAAGTACCAAGTCATGCAAGCTGAGTGGGAACAGTGAAAGCTTGGTGTTCAAATAGCTGCAATTTAGTTTGAATAAAAAACCTGGCCACCTTGGTGTAGTTATTTAATCTACAGGAAGCCATTTTCTTTTTCCCATTTCCCTATTTTGCTAACTACTTATTATTTATACCATTTCATATTATGTTGTAGGTCATGGCCGTGGGAGGGCAAACCGTGGTAGGAGCCGTGGGCTTAGATCTAACGGACTGATCCAGATAGATGAATGAGATGCGTGTTAGGCCTTCCCTTTCAATGCAAGAACAGATGATGGTATTTGTTCTCCAGTATCATGTTTATCATCTTCTATATTTCTTTTTGGATTTTGCTTCGTCTCCCTACTCTGCCCCCAACACCAAGGCCTAGTGTTGACTTAAGGGCATACAAATGTAACCTGCTTAGACTAATCTCTGTAGTTTGAGACTGGCCTTTTGCAGTCCCATTTCTCTGTTTTAGTCTACGCAGGGTGCCTGATAGTTGTAGCTCTTTAGTTTGCAGTGCATTGTTTTATTTATCTTTATTTTTTTATTATTTTGGACAGAATTTTGGTACAAACAGTTGCCTTTTTTTTTTTTTTTTTTTGATTGGTGGGATGGTACTTTCTTCTATATGAACATATTTTATTTGTCTTCCCTGTAGTTGAACATTCACAAGAGCAACAACTTGCAGAACAGATTGCAAAGGAGGATGAAGATTTTCAAGAATGAAGTATCTGGTCGTTTCTTGCCCTTATCTCCTCTCTGCCCTATCTTATCCACTTTTTCGGAAGCTCACAATTTTCAAAGATTTCCTCTGGCAGGTATTATGGAATCAATAATTTAAGATATTCATGCATTTTCCAATGTCGATGGTTGAATAGATGCACCAAAATCTCCCAACAACTATCCTTAGGTAACCATTGCTGGTTTTCGTCTTTCTTTTATGATATTTGACAGGAGCTTGAAATTGACCGTTTGCTTGTGACTTGTACCAACCAGGAGGTAGTTATAGTGTGAAAGGAGAAGGAATACCGGAATACCTGAAAGTCGTTGTATAATAATATGAGCAAGATTCAAAGCCAGTAGGAATCTAAAAATGTTAGATTAGGCTCTATCACGTGCAAGATGGTGTTTAGCACTCATTTCTTACGTGAAAAAGAAAAAAAAAAAACACAACTTTCTTACAGAGGTGACTACCATTTGCTTGGATTCTAGTTTAGGCTCCATAATTAAAAGGAAGGCACTAGATTGTTTGATTCTAATTTTGATTGTTAGATTTTCTTTTTAATAAATTTATCATTGTAAATGTTAAAATTTTAAAGTTTAAAATTGAATAATTTTATATAAATAATATAATAAATAATATATTTAAATTGATAAAAATTAAAATTATTAATATTTTTTGATACACTTTAATAACTAATTATCTCTTTTAATATTTACTATTTTTTAATAAAATTTTTATATGTAATAATAAAAGATAAAATTAATTATATATATATAATTTTATAATTTAAATTAAATATATTTATTAATATTTAAATTATATTTAAAATTATTATTTTTAATAATATAATAATGTATATAATTATTTCATACTAGTCAGAACATATTACAAAGGAGTCCTTAATAGAAATATTAGTAAAAATTATTCTATTATGATTAGTTGAAAAATTGTAGCATTTTCCCATTTAGTTTGATTAAAAGTTATTGCATTAATCTTAATGCATATATGTCATAATATAATAAACTATTTATTAATAATTATGACAATTTTGTTCATTTATACAAATTACTATTTTCTATATATTATAATACTTATAATTTATTATATAAAAATTATAAAATATATATATAATTTCATAATAATTTATAATATTATCTCATAAAAACTTTTATATTAATTTTAAAATGATAATGTGTAATAATTATAATATGAAAAAATATATATAATGAATGTCAAAATCTTATCAATAAGTTCAAAATATCATTATATCATATATCATGAATTATTATTAGTACAATTAAAACTTATTCTGAAAAATATTTTTTATATAATGTTGGTTGTAAATTTTTATATTAATTTACTATTATGAGATTACTTAATACTTTATAAATATATTTTTTAAATTTTTTTCTTAATGACAAAATATTTTAATTCATATTAAATTTGATACCCTTTAAATATTTGTTACTTTTAAAAAAAATAATGTTGTGAATTTGTCATATAAATTTTTATTAATTTGATAATAGTATCGACAACCTCAAGTTATAAAATAAAATTTCACAATTGTAATGTAGAAATTATAATTTTAAATTATATCATAAACTTTACTTTTATAATGGATAAGGTAATAATAGATAACTTTTTATTATTCTACAATTATAATCCTTCTCTTAATAAAAACATATAACTAAATGTGTACTTTTTGCTATTAATGTATCTAATAAAATTTAAATTCGAATATCTAATCATAATTAAGTAGTTGAATTTTTTGTATTTAAGTAAGTCATTTTTTGTTACTTGTAAGTACCTTAATACCTTTTTTTAGCTTTCTATTAATTCATTTTATGATTACTTTCACACCTACCTAACATTTGATATTAAGTTTAGTATACGTTGACAAATATATTAAACTACCAATGATAGAGATATATGAAAATGATTTTATTTTTTTATATTATGTATAATTTTTAGAATACTACATGAGACAGAATTTGTCTCTTTTTATATGTGAATAACCTTATGTGAATACTTATTTAAAATTTATTTAAAATTTTCTTAATATAGTTATTTTGAAAAAATTATTATTTATTGTGATCTATCATGAAATATTTTTTATTTCTATCATATAGAATATCTATATCAAATCTTTCATTAGAAAATTTTTTTAGATAAATTATTTAACTTTATATATTATACTTAAAAAATATTAATAAAATGTAACATATAAGACTAAAAAATAAATTTATTCACATTGATCTTTTAGTATATCATATGATATTCCTTTTTAAATTCAAAAGATATTATGATATTATTAAACTTAATATATCATCACAAGTAAATTTGTTTTAGTTTATTTATTAACTCATTTAATTTACATATCATTTAATATTTACCTTCAATGAGTAAAACATTTTAGGTTAATCCATGTAAAATTCTTTTTTGAGATTTCTATTAAGAAACACAATTTTTACATATGTTTGGTGCAACTTTAGATCATACAAAGCTACTAATGTCATAATTATCTTTGATGAATACTTTTTATGGTATGTGAAAATGAAATTGGAATTGTAAATAAACCACATAATTATTTGAATAACTTATCTCTTTTCTCTTTGAAATCTTTTTAATATTATCCTTTATATCTTATTTTCATTAGTCTATTGTAAGTTAAATCTTGCAAAAAGGGTTTTTTTTCTTTTTTAATCCAAATGTTTTTTAATTTGTAAAACAATATTTGGTATTGTAGTAAATAGAAAAAATTATTACAAGTAAAGAAATATTTATTTTAATTTTTTATGTCCACATTTTAATATTCATTACTCTTATTAACCTCACCATTATCAATGAATTTTTCATTACCAATTTTTATGATTTTGGAACTATAATTATACCTTTTATATTATTCTAAATGACCAATAAAGTAACTATTGCTTGTTTGAAAATCTAATTTTTTCACTCCAAACATTTAAGTGTCTTAAATTAAGTTTCCTTTATATTTATAATTCAATAAAAGTACTTTAAACTACCTTATTTAACAAATAGTTTGTACATTTAATTGCATATATTCATAAAAGATTGGGTAAAGAAGAATTACTCATTATACTTCTGACTATACCTATTAATGTCTAATTATACCTTTTGCTAAGATGTACTTGACATAATTTATTATATAAATGTATCATGAGTTTTGGGAAATCTCACAAATAGACTTAGATACTACATGGAATCATTATAATTTTTATAATATTCATAATCACTATAAGATCTTATGATTTTCACTTTTTTTTCTATTTACTTCTAAATTCTTTTATATATACTTCAAAGATATCTAATAATTAAGTTTTTATGAAGCAAATAAATATAACTATATCATGAAAAATCATTTAGAAATATAAGTAAATATAATTCTTCATTAAAAGTTGGAATGTCAACAAATTTGTAAATATTGGTATATATGATTTTAAGGAGTTAGGTGCTTCTTGTAGCTTTTTTCATACTATGTTTTGTTTACTTTCACTTAATATAATCCATACAAATTTTGGAATCAATAAAAATTTAAATTTGAAAAAAATCTTATTATTAACCAATCTTATTAATATTTCTTTAGATATATAACTCAAACATTTATGTCACAAGTAAATAGAATTTTTATTTATCATATTACATTTAATTCCAATATTATAATGCACTAGAAAGAAAGGATTCTTTTAAATTTTATATTTTTTAGTTGACATAAAACATTAAGAAAAATATTTATATTCTTATATTAATTAAAACAATCAAATCATAATAAATCCTTATATCATTATGGATGTATAAATGGTATCAAGTTACTAAGTATTATAAGAAATTTTAATTAAATTTGATTTAAAATATACTAAGATATTTAAGTTTCATTTTCTTTTTCAAATTAAATCTTAGATTTCAGTGATCTTTCTAATAATATCTTTTTTTTAATAAAAATAAAGGTTATTACCCTTTTTGTTCCTTATTTTCAGCTTGAAAAATATAACTAGGTTTTTTTGTTTCTTAATTAGTTGACCACTTCCATTCACTTCCATTTCTTTTCTAACTTTCATGCATATAAGATTAATAAAGTAACTCATTTAATTTATTCTTTCTGGTTTCCTTCTAAACAAGTATACTAACCAACTTATTGACATTCTACTTTTTCTTTATTGTGTTGTAATGAATTTAAAATGAACTATACTAGAAAAGAGTCATTTATCATTAATCCAAGGTCTTAAATTTTACTACAAAATTAATCATTTTAATAAAATGCTCTTTTATAGTTTATTACCCAATAAACTTTATGGTCATGAATTCTATCATAAGAATACTAGTGGCTAACTTGCCCTTAAAATGAAACTTTCTTTCAACAAATTTTAAATATATATTTTGTACTTTTTATTTATAAAATAATTTTCTTAATGTAATTAATAAAAATTAATTTTATAAATATAAAACTTAATGTATTGTTTCTTTTTTATGTTTATGATATTACATCTTTTCATCACCATTTAAATTTATAATAATAGTGAGCTTACTCATTACTAATATAAGTCAAAATTCATAAAACTTAAATAAGAAATAACTTGTTCATGTTATTATGAGAAGTTTAATTTAGTGAATAAAAAATGAAATATGTAAGTGAATTATAATAGTTGTATAATTATAAATACTCATAATTAATTATAAGTCAAATAAAATAATCAAAATATATTATAGTTCTTTTTAAAAAAAAAATCTTACAATGCATTATCATAAATAATATTATTAACTTTAATAAATAATTAAATATTTTCAATCAAATATATTTATTATTTTTAGATAAAAAATATATTTAATTAAAAATTATTAATATACCTTAATTATATTATTAATAATAGGATAATAATTTACCTTTAGATAAATTATAAAGTTAAATAATTAATAATATCAATTTATTTAATTATTTTTTATTTATAAATATTTTATTAAAATTATGAATAAATAACTTATTATGCACATTGGTAACTACACAAGTTTAGTCATTTTGGTGACTAATAAATTATAACCTTAATATACAAATAAAAAAATATAACTTAATATTCATTAACAACAAATATCATAGCATTTATATTTATAAGTTTGTTAAGTACATGCTCTTGAAAAAAAAACGAATGCAAACTATGTGTTTGGGTAAGGTATACAATTATGCAATATAACTTATAAATTATTATAATTTTTATTTCAATATTTGTAACTATCCTTTAACTTGTAAAATATAAAATTAATGATTCATTAGATAGACTATTCTTGTTCTTTCTTTAAATACCAAAATTTATAATTTCTTTAATCTTAGTCTTATATAACATTAAGAAAAACTTTCATAATCATCTGTTAAATAGGAGCTTTAAAAGATTTTTGTTTCTTAATGTCACCTCTGTTTCAATTGAAGGTGTTTTATTATTTAAGAAATCAAATTCCTTTTGTTGTACATGGCTAAACCAAATAAATACCTTGAAATCTTTTTTCCTTTTCCAATTTTCACGTAAGAGCCCAACAATTAAACATATGTTAATACAAAACTCAATTATTTCATAAAGCCAAAGACTAATCATTAATTAGATATATATATATATAT
>CM034050.1:8620696-8638133 GCA_019804595.1 Bruguiera parviflora
TTTTTTTTTTTTTTTTTTGTTTTGGTTTCTCTAAATTATTGTAAAGCGGAAGGGAGTTGGTTTGAGTGCCTGCAAATGGACTTTCGCACTTGCTTTCCTTCTCATCCTCTTCGTGCTTGCAGGATATCGACCGTTTCTTTTAAGAATCTGACGGAGTGGTGCCTCTTTGCAGTCTATGCATTGATCTATAAGTTGTTCTACGTAATCTTGACACTCTTTTTTGCAGAAGGTTAGTACTTCTCTCTCTCTGTTTTTTTTTTTTTTTTTAATTTTCAAATTAACATAGAGAATTGCGACGCCCCCTTCACTTTTTTTTTTTTTTTTTTCGTGTCCATTATTTATATTGTGACAGTTGGCATAATAATTGGTGCCTTTTCCGGAGCTTTCGCTGGCTTAAAAGGCGAGAGTGGCTTCTTCCGTGGCACCGCGGTTGGTGCCCTCATGGGTTGTATTCTCTCAGTTAAAATCCTTAATGCTTTAATGTCCACATGGCATGACGACGATTATGCAATTGGGTGTTTCGCTTTTCTGGTAAGTTCTTAATTCCCGGCTTGTTCCTAGATTCACAGGCCAAGTCTCTTTGACTTGATGTTCTGTTTTTGTCTTTCAAGATTGAGACCACTTCAAGCCTCCTAAAGAAAAGTCTCGCCCAAAGAAGATCGAGTCCATCCACTCCAGTTCCTGGAGAAACCCAGGTAATTCGGTCAAATATTGGTTTCTTATTAGTTGTTATCGAGATGATAATATTGAAATGAACAAAACAAGTAACCTGTTTTCTTGCAGGAAACGGGGGTGCAGGTGAATCGGGATGCTGTTCACGTAGCCCACAACGAGGTTCCCAGTCTGGGATTTGGTAGCAAGAGATCTGGAAAAGAGTCGAGAAAAGAAATTACAAAGATCAGACTCACAGACAAAAACATAGTTGAGACAACATGGAATGGAAACTGCTGTTCAATTTGTCTCCAGGTTTTTGGCTTAGAAGCATTGCTTCCCTAAACCGATATTTGATTGTTAGTTTGTGCGTCTCTTCGAGTTATCTGTTAATCTTGATGTTGATTGCCAGGACTTCCAAAGTAAGGACGTGGCTTGTAGATTGCCGGAATGCCGCCACATCTTTCACGGACCTTGTATTGGTAGATGGTTCATTGGACACAATACGTGCCCACTGTGCAGATTGCACCTTTGATGCTCTTACAAGCCGATTTGTTTATTGGGTAATAAGGAGCAATCAAGATGGTGACTATACTGCGTACATGGGGAATGGCGACCATTCCATTCGACAATAAGTAGGAAGTTTTGGAGCGCATCGGACACAATACGGGTCCACTCATGCGTTCGATGAACTGATTGTAGAAAGTTTATATTGTAATGTCCAATAAGTTAAAATAAGGGTAGGTTGATCAGCCGAGTATATTATCAAGTTGTGTGCCATTTTAGAGGAATCAGAGAATGACTTTTTCTAATTTAGGTATGGTATTTACTATATTATTTATATAAAATTATTTAATTTAAAATTTTTTAAATTTAAAATTTATAATGATAAATTTATTAAAAAAAAAAATCTAACAATCAAAATTAGAATCAACAATCTAACTCCTTCCCTTTAATTATGGAACCTAAACCAGAATGGAAGCAAATGGTAGTCACCTCTCTAAGAAAGTTGTGCTTTTCTTCTGTTTTGTTTTTTGAGATAAAAAATGATTGCAAAACCCCATCTTCATGATAGAGCCTAATCTAACATTTGTAGACTCCAACTAGCTTTGAATCTTGCTCATTTTATTATACAACCACTTCCAGGTGTTCCGGTATTCCTTTTCCTTTCACACTCTAAGTACCTTCTGGTTGGTACAAGTCACAAGTAAACGGTCAATTTCAAGCTCCTGTCACATCTCATAAAAGAATGAAGAAAACCAGCGATGGTTATCTAGGGATAGTTGTTGTGAGATTTTGGTGTATTTATTCAACAATCGACGATGGAAAATGAAATGAATATCTTAAATTATTGATTCCATAATACCTGCCAGAGGAAATCTTTGAAAATTGTGAGCTTTCGAGAAAGTGGATAAGATAGGGCAGAGAGGATAGGGGCAAGAAACGACCAGATACTTCATTCTTAAAAATCGTCATCCTCCTTTGCAATCTGTTGTGCAAGTTCTTGCTCTGGTGAATAATCAACCACAGGGCAGAGAAATAAAATATGTTCATATAGAACATATAACACCAATCTCAATAAAAAAAAAAAAAAAAAGGGCAACTGTTTGCACCAAAATTCTGTCCAAAATAAATGGATAAATAAAACAATGCACTGCAAACTAAAGAGCTAAAACTATCAGGCACCCTGCCTAGACTACAACAGAGAAAAGGGACTGCAAAAGGCCAGTCTCAAACTACAGAGATTTGTCTATGCAGGTTACATGTGTATGCCCTTAAGTCAGCACTAGGCCTTGGTGTTGGGGGCAGAGTAGGGAGACGAAGCAAAATGCGAGAAGAAATATGGAAGATGATAAACATGATACTGGAGAACAAATACCATCATCTGGACTTGCATTCAAAGGGAAGCCAAACACAGCATCTCATTCATCTATCGGGATCAGTCCGTTAGATCTAAACCCACGGCCCCTTCCACGGTTTCCCCTCCCACGGCCATGACCTACAACATAATATGAATTGATATAAACAATAAGTAGTTAGCCAAATAGGGAAATGTGAAAATGAAAATGGCCTCCTGTAGACCAAATAACTACACCAAGGTGGCCAGGTTTTTTATTCAAAATAAATTGCAGCTATTTGAACACCGAGCTTTCACTGTTCCCACTCAGCTTGCATGACATAGTACGTTATTACAGAGCAGACATGCTGACGAAGAAAATTTCAAACTCAGAGAAACTAATCGCCGTGAAGTTCAGATGTCACCATCAATGAGCAAATAGGAAAAGAAAGAATGGGTGTCAGCAATACTAAAAGCCATCCTGAAAGAATGGGTGTTAGGAATACTAAAAGCCATCCAATGAGGGCCAACAAAAATGAAAACCTACAAATATTCACGATTAACTGGAAATTGAGGGGGCAATGATAGGAAAAGAAAAGTACCATAGCCCTCCACAGGTGCCTCATAATTGTAGCCCCCATCTTGCTGCATATCAACATGCTGGCCATTGTATCCTTCCCCTGCCACTTCCTTGGTTATGGTTCCAACCTCCATCGCATACTCAGCAGGAGCGGGGACAAATCCATTCCCTGAAAAGGGTGGTAATGCAGCTGTCATAATAGGTAGCAGTAATACTTTAACAGAATAAACAAAAAGGCAATTACATATACAAAGCATGTTACTAAGTTCACATCTTCATTGTTTATTTAACAAAACACCACATATCTCCATATACATAATAAGATTGTTCAAATAAACTCAACATTAAATCACATTTAAACATATCATACCTCTACCTGACCTCTACCTCGCCCATTTGGTGAGCCCTCTGCAACAGACAACAACGTAAACAAATGCATGCATGGAGATATTTGAACAAATACATTTGTTATTATGTATTACTGGCACCATAATCAAATTCTGTGGATGGCTTCACCTGCTCTGGAGGCAATGGATACAGTACCTAAAGGCACAGGCATTCTATAAGTGTCAACATACATCTTAGAAACACGTCCCAGAAAATGAGTCAATCAAAAAGAATGTCATAAAACGCTATCATACCAAGAATCATAGAAATAAGCAAGAATGTTGCAGTAATCATAGTGAAAAAAGAAATATAAGGCCTTTAAGAGTCTTTCTATGGCATATGACCATTCAAAACATTCTCAATTGTTATAATAATATGGCACAGGATAGGTCTAATTGAAAAACAAGTGGATTATTAAACCATTTAGTGTAGAATTAAGTAATTTTACATTATTACTATAGAAAATTACCCTACAGCTGATATATTTACCTCCTGCTGAGAAAGTGTTATTGTAATCATGGACACATGCCTTGTAGTTTTCAAGCTACAAGAATGAAAATATTAAAGGGGGGCTTTGGCTGTTTGCCTCCATTACCAATGTCTCAAATGTTGTTAGATGCTCAAAAACTACATGACTCCAATATGATCCACTGTTATTGCAAAGCTTCCTCTGCTAGTTACTAACCTTAATTGCCTTACCCTCTTTCAGAACATAATTTAGGTATGATTCCAAAATAAGATTTCTATTTCTTTTATGTTAAGTGAGCTTATTATCATAAAATTAGATCTTGATTGTGCTAACTTGTATGATACTTAATCAATTTTATAAGTAAAGATGAATTAAGTAAGACTTAGAGAGATTGAGAGAATGAGTGAAGAACGTTGAGAGGCAAGTAAGAGAGTTGGAAGTATTAGAGCAGTAGAGAGCATAAGAGAGCTTTATAAATGAGACTAGAAATGAATATTTAGAATATTTTCAAAAATTTTTCTGGAGAAGTATTTATGATGGTCCTTTTAAGAAGTTTTTATGTGAGTGCCTTTAGTGAACTTTGCTGGAAATCTCTAAATATAGACACTTTTACACATTCCAAGGACTTTCTATTACTTCATCTCGGGTAACAAATGGGTTAAGTAATGTTGTCAGCCCATAGGGACTCAATTTTGGCCTGACTTTGGCCTTTTAGAATATTTGATGGGCTTCCTTAAGTAATGTTCTTGTAACACCCTCCCCTACTTAATCTTGTGATATCCTTGTTGCATTTTTAGTCTTATATTGTCGAATATGATTAACAAATTGGCAAAGTTAATTCTCTTGTTCCTAACTAATCTCATGATTTAGCAAATTCTTTCATTTAACCAAGTATTTAGTGTAGTTAAGAACTCCCCTTTTTCAGATCACTATGTTGGGAAAGATATGTTCTAACTCCTTGTCAAATTCAGTGACCACAACAGTTGGTGTGTACTTAGACTCCATTCGACTTAGATCCTCGTCGTCTCATTTTTGATTCATTCAAGAAAGTTGGTCTTAGGTGTACTAGTGGATATGATAGCTAGTTTCGCCTTTCAACTTAGTGTATTGGTAATAACATTAGCTAGGCCTGACTTATATCATAACGTGTAGTCAAATACAACTAAAAAGTTTAGCTAATGAGTTTGCTTAGAGTTGAGTTTTTTTTTACATTTGGAAATAGTTCATTGCGACATTATTAATTATTATCACAAACTTACTTTCAAAGAAATAATGTCTTTAAGTGCACAAACAATGAATTATGTCAATCATCTCTTTGTCTTGGATGGTTTACCACCTCTCCGTATTGTTTAACTTGCAACTTTCATAAGTAATGGGATGCCCGTCTTGTATTAAGACTCCTTCAATGGCAAAATCAAATGCATTTGTGTGGATTTTGAAAGACTTTTTGTAGTTTGGTAGCAACATAATTAGTTCCTTGGAGATTGCTTGTTTTAGTCTTTTAAAGGAAGCTTGGCATTCTCTCGATCAATGCCATATGTTGTTTTTTTTTTAATAGGTCGGTTATGGGCACCGCTAAGGTAGAATACCCCTCAATAAATTGACAATAGTAGTTAACTACCTTTAGGAAAGACCATAATTTTAAGACTTTGGTTAGAGGCTCCCACACTTGGATAACTTGCACCTTTGTTGGATCCATCATAAGCCTACCATCCTTAATCTTGTGGTCAAGGAAGTCTACCTCTTACTTAACGAATGAGCACTTCTTTTTTTTGATGTAGAGATCATTTTCATTTGGAAAACTTGTTTAAGGTGCTCTTTGTGCTCCTTAAGGATGTTTTATATACCATTATGTCATCCAAGTAAACCACCATGAATTTGTCAAGGAAAGAATGAAATACCTTGTTCATAAGGGTACAAAAGGTGACTAATACATTAGTGAGACCAAAGGGCATGACTAGGAACTTAAATGCTTTGTAACATATTTGGTAGTAACTCAATCACAAATCCAACTTAGTGAAATATCTCACCTTCCTTAGTTGGTTAAAAAGATCAATTATCAAGGATATTAGATATTTTTTCTTTATAGTGACCTTATTTAAGGCTCAATAGTCAATGCACATTCGTAGCAATTCATTTCTTCTGGAAAAGGACTAGGGCACCAAAAGGGACTTTCGAAGGTTATATGTAACCTGAATTGATCAAGTCTTGGAGCTACTTTCTCAGTAGAACAAGCTCTGGAAGTGCCATACGATAGAGGGCTATGACAAAAGGTTTAGCACTAGGTTTTAACTTGATGTAGTGATCCACATCTTATTTAGGTAAAAGCTTTTTGGGCAATTTAAAAGACATCATGTCCTTAAACTCGATAAGGATAACTTAGATGATTTATAGTAATGAAGAAGTAAGTGTTACTAAGTCTTCCCCATTTCTAAGTTCCCTTATAATAGCAACATAGCTTTCCCCCAACTTAAGACCCTATTTGAATTACAGGGGAGAAATCTTTGATAGTTTTGACTTCTCTATGCATTTCAAAAAAATCACTCAAATTTTGCAAGAATTAAGGATCACAAGAGAATGCAAGATCTAGCACTACTTTAAACTTGTTTATAGGGACAATGGTAAAGTCTATCTTACCATTCCAATCTTTGATTTAAACTACCACTCCTTGCACTATGCCTTGAATAGGTTTTGCCTCTAAATTAATAGCCCTGATTGTGCCATTTCTTTTTGCAAGATTAAGGCCTAAACACTTGACCTCTTATATATCAATAAAGTTATACATTGCTCCCATATCTAGCATCACACATACAGTTTTGCCCTTAATGGTGAAATCCTTGTATAGTAGTCCTTTCTCCTTGGGGATTAATGGAGAGAAAAACTTAGAAAGGTTGTCTAATTGCTGGATAGATCCCATGTTGACTTAGGGCTTTTCCTTAGGCC
The DNA here is from genome assembly GCA_019804595.1 of Bruguiera parviflora. Lineage (NCBI taxonomy): Eukaryota > Viridiplantae > Streptophyta > Magnoliopsida > Malpighiales > Rhizophoraceae > Bruguiera > Bruguiera parviflora. The sequence goes on from CM034050.1 coordinate 8,627,564, forward strand.
TCTTCATTGAGTTCTTTCACCATGGCATTCATTGTCTTTTGGTTGGGGTAATCTTGCACCCAATGCAGTCTGTCATAAATGAAGTAAAACTTTAGGGAATTACTTGTGTTACGTTTGCCCGAAAAACTCTAGCCATGCTTGGGATTGCCACTTAAGGATTTTTAATGTCTATCCTCCTTGTGGCCTGTATCCTTCTTCTCTCTATTCTTCTTTTCCTTACTCTTGTTAAAGCTAGGCTTTTTACCCTTGGAATAGGCAAAGTAGTCAATAATTGTTTAAGCAACGACAATGACAGCATCTAGGGTTTGCACATTGCATCTATCTAACTCTACTATCACCTAATCCTTTAAGCCATTTTTGAAGTGGAAGAGAAATTCTTACTGAACAAATTAATTTCAAGATTGAGGGTAGTGAATTCCTTGATGCAGTTAGAAATACTACTTATTTATCTTAGGTGATGTAACTTTTCCCTAACTTCATTGTTTGCATTGTAAGGTACAAAATATTTATGCAATTCAACTTTGAATTACTCTCAAATGTCAATGATACACAAGTCTTTCTCCTTTTTGGAATACAATATTTATGCAATTCAACTTTGAATTACTCCCAAGTGTCAATGATACATAAGTCTTTCTCCCTTTTGGAATGCTTTTGCCTCTACCATAGTTAGGCAGTATCCTTTAAAAGATTGAGTTATTGCCTACCTTAACAAGATCATCAACAATACCCATGGCCTCAAAGTATTGTTTAAGACCAAAGAGGAAATTCTCTACAGCAGTGGCATTTCAGTACATGGCAAGTTTGGAAACCTTTAAGTCATGTATGGTAGTAGTGTTACTAATGGCAACCATACTAGCTAAAAGTGGAGTGCTTCAATGAAGCAACTCTATCTCCTTATATAGGTCATGAATCTCTTCTTCAACGAATATATGTAAGTTAAACAACCCTTGGTTTAGGAAGCATAGTTCTCCCCTAAATGAGCGACCAAACTCTTAAATCATGAATTTGGCAGCCCTTGTGATTTCCAAATTCTTATGGATCAAATTATCAACTTGATTGCTGAGTTCATCCACTACGAAGGTCAATTTGGTGATGCACTTTTCCAAGCTAATAATGCAAGACTTCATAGGTTCTCTTATTAGGGCCTTGGATCTACCACGCCTAGACAAAATATATTGCTCCTCTCACCTACAAACTTATTACTCTTCCACAGTGGTTATAACAATTCCTTCTTTTCTTGTTATGCTTATAGCTTCACTAATAACCAAATCATACATAAAATTTAACCGTTGCTTTAATACCACTTATCATGGAGTTAGACCTTAATTGTGCCAACCTACATGACACTTAGTTGATCTTATGAGTGAAGATGAACTAAGTAAGCCTTGAAGAATTTGAGAGAATAAGTATAAAGCATTAAGAGACAAGTAAAAGTGTTAGAAGTACTAAAAAGGTAGAAAGCATAAGAGAGCTTTACAAGTAAGAGTTTTATTAAGTGAGCAAATCTTGCTTGCTTTAAGCTTTAAGTGTTTAAATGTTTAAGCATGTTATATAGATGAGAGGAGTGGTATACTTATACTTACTCCACCTCTTTAATGTATGGGTAGAAATAAATGTTTGGAATATTTATAAAGAATTTTCTAAAGAAGCATTTATGAGGGTCCTTTCAAGAAGTTTCTAAGTGAATGCCTTTAGTGGACTTTACTAGAAGTCTTTAGGCATAGTCACTTCCACACACTTTTAAAACCTTCTGTTGCCTTATCTTAGGTAGCAAGTAGACTAGGCAATGCTGCCAGCTTGTAGGGACTCAATCTTAGCCTAACTTTGGCCTTTTAGAATGTTTGATAAGCCTGCTTAAGTAATGTCCATATGAAATTATAGTATCTTTTCACATTGCTAACTTGATAGAAAGAAATTGCTAGTTCTTTGCATAGTGGCTAACGATGGCACAAAAAAATGTCTAGTATGTTTTATTCAGACAATGGCACATATGGTCATTATGATGGCTAATAATAAGAAGCTATGTTGCACAAAAAGAAGTCCAAATTCACATGAAAAATGTAGGGACACTTGTTTTCAATAAAGATGTGATTAATTTTGCTTAGGACTTATGGTATCATTTTAGGCATTGATTAATACAAGTCTTCAATCCATTAATGATAGACATGAAGGAAATGACACTTTTTTTTGATCATAATGGATAGAAAGTGGAGTTGTGTAAGTAGGCCTAGGCCTTTGGCCCATCTTTTCTATCTGAGAAAATAATTCAAAGGTTAGTTAAAAAAGGAGGCCTAGACTTACAAACCCACTTTTGTGTCCTAGTTTCATTATCTACAACATCCACCAATTGCTCAGAAGAGCTGTATGCTGTACTTAGCAAATAAGTAGACGTATTTGAAAAGCCAAAAGCACTTCCTCCTCTTTATGAATAAGATCATTGGATCTCATTGATTAGTAAGGTTATGCTAGTAAATGTGCACCCTTTCTAATATTCCCATGATCTCAAATTTGAAATTGAAAAGTGAGTACAGAGCACGTTGAAAGTGGAATTAATTTGTAACCACTCTAAACCTTTTGCTTCACCAATCATGTTGGTGAAAGAGAAGGCTTATGGAGATTTTGCATTAATTACTGGTGCTTAAATGAGATCATGATCAAGGACAAATTTCCAATATTGATAATCAATGACTTGCTTAATGAGTTGCGTGGATCATACTACTTTTCAAAACTTGATCTTCATGTAAGTTACTATCAAATTCAAGTTAAAGAGGGGGATATTGCAAAGAACGCTTTTTAAACTCACCATAATTACTATGAATTTCAAGTAATGTCGTTCGGGTTAACTAACACCTTTATCACTTTTCAATCTCTAATGAATTGGATATTTACTTCTTTTTTATGGAAATATGTTTTGATCTCCTTTAATGATATATTGGTATATAGTCCTAACTTGAAAGAATTTGCACAACATTTATAGAAAGTTCTACAAATATTACGCCAATATTAGTTTTATGCTAAAATGGATAAGTGTGCTTTTGGTTGGACTTAAATTGAATACTTGGGTCATGCATTTTTGTCAATCCAAAGTCTCTACAAATCCTTCAAAATTAAGGTCATAAAGAATTAGTCATTACCAACTACCATTAAGAGTCTCTGTGGCTTTCTTGGATTGACAAGATATAATAAAAAATTCATAAAAAAATTATGGCATTCCTAATAAACCACTTATAAAGCTTATGTGGATAAAAAATTACCATTGCAATTAAAAGGCTTAATGAGCATTTAAAGAACTAAAACAAGTGATGTGTTAAGCTACTATTCTTGTACTTTTAGACTTTCAAAAGATGTTTATATTGGAAATGGATCATTATAATGTTGGGATGGGAGTTGTACTTATGTAAGACGGACACCTATTGGCATACTTAAGTAAAACATTTAACTTAAGAAGCAAAAGGCTCTTTATTTGTAAGAAATTCATGACAATAATTATGGCTATGACTAAATTGTGCCATTACTTAAAAGGACAACACTTTGTGATAAAAACAAATCATGAGAGTTTAACACATTTACTACAACAAAGATTAAAGATGTAGGTAAAGCAAAGAGGAATCACTAAATCGCTCAAATTGGACTATGTTATTCATTATAAGAAAGGACTTGAAAATAGAGCAACAAATGCACTCTCTCGCCAAATGGAAGGGGTTATTATTTTATTTCCATGTTAGTGCCACTTTGGATGGAGGAAATTGAGGGAAGTTGTTAGGTGGATAAACTGAGTTTTGAATTAATTCAAGTAGTCATTAATCAAAACATGGATAAAAAAATATTTTTATTAGCCTAGTATGAAAAAGTCTATACAATAATGGGTACATTCTTGTGATGTTTGTTAGCGATGTAAGATTGAGAATCTTCTATACCTAGGTTTATTGTAACCTCTTATAGTTCTGGAGAAAGCTTGGCACCACATAGCTATGGATTTTATTGAAAGGCTACCTAATTTTGAGGGAAACAATTTTGTTTGGGTGAAAATGGTTCATTTCACAAAATTAGCTCACTTCTTAGACTTAATCACCCTTTTATAACAATTATATTGGCTAAATTATTCTTTGAGCAGATCTTCAAACTTTATGGGATACCATAGTCTACTGTCTTAGATTGAGACAAGATTTTCACAAGTCATTTTCAGCAAAAATTGTTCAAATTAGAAGGAACAACTTTTTATTTGAGTTTAGTATACTACCCTCAAATGAACAGGCAATCTGATTATCTTAATTATTGTTTGGAAAGATATTTTTGTTGCATATACTTCTTGGGCCCAAGTAGTTGTAAAAATGGTTACTGTTGGCTGAATAATAATGAAACACCACCCTCCACACAGCTCTAAACATGTCTCTTTATTAGGCCTTTTATGGCAATTTGTTTCTTTATTAGGCCTTTTATGGTTCATGTCAAGAGGAAATTATATCCATTAAAACGAAGTATGTTCAGTTGCAAGAACTTGATCTAAAGTACCTTGAGTAATATAAAATTGACCCTAACGATTAAACTAGTAAAGTAAAAGTCTAAAATTGTATATAAGTGCCTTTTTTTTTAATCTCTTGTAAATTCCTTTTTTAACTAAGCCTAGACATATTAATAAGTTTTGGCTAGAGTAATATTCATATTGAAGTTAATTAGTTAGAAAAATATATTAATCATAGATAACATTGTAAAACATTAAATTACGTGTAGAAACCATGTTTTCAGGGACTAATTGTAAAACAAAAAACCTATTTTTAATAATAAAGGTTGAAGTTAATAAAGATTAGTAGTTAGTTGATATTCAAGTATAAGTCATACTAGTTAAGTTCATTTCAATACAATTTCATTATTTGAGTAAAATTAAATGTTTGTTATTTTATACAAATAAAATATTTATATTATTATGTACTTCTAAGTTATTATTGTGTAATATTTTCACATTAATAAAATTAGGTGTGTTCATATAATTGTCTAATAGTGGTATTAGAGTAAGAATATGATCTGAGTAGAGAAAACGTATACAAGTCTCACCAGAGCAACCACAAAAGTCATTTGAGCCACCATGGATAGTCATTGGACTATCACTCATCGTGGTCAAGAACTTTGCCACCAATTCCTACATGCCACCTCATACATTGCCAAAAGTCATTAGTTTCATCACCAAAAGTTGTCTCTCATACCATTAGATACCAGTAAGCCTATTTCCAGCCTCTAAGCACTCGAAGGAAGCTTGAAAAGCCATAGATCTAAGAAGAATTAAAGGTTACAGCTCCACTCTCCAACACTAATCACACCATCATTGCTTATCATTGTTGCTAAAAAGCCAACGATCTCCACTCAATGGCCACTGATTTATGTAACACAGTAATTAGCATACCAAAATATCATCAGAAAAGCAACAAGCTTGCTAACCTTTCCTAGTTTCATTTTTGTCAACATCAGCTTGCTATCATTAGTTAAATGTTCATCATGCCTCTCTATCATCGACATTGTCTCTTATTACCAATAGTTGTTGTTATTAGTCAACAACAAAGTATCTTTAAAGTAGAAGAAAAGGGAAAAGAAATTAAAAAGGGAAAAGGGGGCCATAATTTTTTTTTTAAATGTTTAAATCTAAGTTATTGATTTGATTGTGATGAATTTTTATATAAATGACATGATTGCAATTTTAATTCCCATTTTGAATTGAAAAAACTGCAATTGATGGTGTGTTCAAATAAAAGTGTTGTTTGACTACAACGAATTATTGAATGTCATAAATAATATAGTTGAACTTGTTGTAAATACCAAAAAAAAAAAAAAAACACACTCACATACGCACAAACATATAAAGAACTATACATCGAAAGTTACAAACAAAGGATAAAAAAAGTTGCTCTATTTCATCCATCAAATAGTAAATGATGAAATTTTTTAGAGGATTGCAAATGTAATCTTATTAAAGTAGGCATGAAATATCTTAACCATGTCATTTCAAGGTGCAAACAAAGTTAAAAAAGTGAAACTTTAAACCTTACAATGTCAATTTGAGCTTTTACGAATGGAAACCTTAGAAACTATTTTAGTTTACATAAGTAAAGGTTTTCCTATAACAAATCAAATTAGAATCTATAGAGTACAATTGAATGACTAGGTAAAAGTAAAAAAAAATCTTGCAAACAATCGCATTGTAACACAAGCATATCATGATTATAATAAAAAAAGCATATGATTTTTCCTAAATGTCAATTGACGTACTAATAGGTATATTCATGAGTAACATATGAATCAGAAACGTAAACAAGGTGATCAAAGGTAATAAAAGTAGAGCAAGCACTCCAAATTTAAACTCCTACCAAAGGTAAGCAAGGTGATCAATTAAAATAAAAGTAAGGTTTTTCTTATGATAAAGAACAAGGAAATGGTAATAACTACTATAATAATTGAGATCAAAGAAGTTACTCCCATAATTATGGAGATAAAGATAATTAATATAATGACTTAAAGAAATTAAACCAAATATATAAAAGTCAAAGTTAAGATTGTGGTAGAAAGAGTATGACATATCTAATGTTGAGTGTTACTTACATCATAAGTATAACCATTATGCTAATGAGTGCAAATCTAAAAGGAATAACTAGATAGCTTATTGTGCATAAAAGGGAAATGCTTATGATGAAAATCAAGCCCTAATGATGGTTACTACAACCACTAAAATGTCAAATTACAATACATGTTTCCTTAAAAGCAAGTGTATCAAGAACATATGCAAAAAGAAAGAGCTTTTTATTGATCTTAATGAGTCAATTTTCCTCATAGTCAAGCATGTTAATGATAGTAATATTCTGGTGATAAGAAAAGAGTGAATTTTCATCAAATTAAAGAACAAAAATTATAATTACATCTCAAATATATTTTATATGTCAAACATAAAAAGCAAAATACTCAATTTGAATTAATTACTTGAAAAGTGGTCTAACATAAACTTGCATAATAACTCTTTTAATCCTTAATAAGAGAGGTACACCTATTCTTAAATCTTTTTTAACAAAGAATTAGATGTTTTGAGTTAATATTGTCACTAATGTTTACACTTGTTTAAGTACTATTATGAATGATGAGTTTTGATTATGATATCTTTGTTTTAGTCATCTAAATTTTTGCATTTTAAAGCTTTTGGTATAAGGAAATATAGTGACAAGTTTGCCTATAAGACATCATCCGAAATAAATTTGTGAAGCATGTATTCTTGCAAAAAAAAGTATATAAACTTTTGTGATAAGGAATTAGTGTGCAAAGCAACCACTCTAACTCATCCACTTTAATATTTATGGCCTGATTAATGTTCCATCAAATAACAACAATAAGTATTTCTTATCTTTATTGATAATTTTACAAGTAATACATGAGTTCATTGAATACAAAAAAAATATGAGATGCTTAATTATTTTAAAAGCTTTAAGGTTTATATTGAAAGACATAGTGAATAATATGTTAAAATTATACAAACTGATGATGGTGGTGAATATATTTTTAATAAATTTAAAGAGTATTATAAAGCATAAGGAATAAAGCTTTAAGTGACAATTCTCTACATTTTATATCATAAGGAACAAAGATATGACCTTTGCTTAAGATAAAACTTGAAATTTTGATGTAAAAAGTAAAATGATTCTCAGAGATATCCAACTGTTATTTTAAGAGAAGGAAATTTAAGTTGCAATACCCAATGAACATAGAAAAGTTTCACCAATTACTACACAAAATCCATGTTACAAGCTTCTTAGGAAAATGAAAAGTTAAGGAAAAATTGCTAACAATAAGTTAGATTACAGAATTATGAGGTAATTTCTAATAATGCTATTAATGATAATAGGAATTTGGTGTACTTTGCAATGTTTACAAATTATAAAATTGTGTCATTTGATAAGACAATTTAAGATACCAAGTGGGTAAATGTCATAAATGAAAAAATCAAAATAATTGAAAAGAATAATATATAAGAGTTTACTAATATCCCAAGAGATCACAAAGCTATTAATGTGAAGTGGGTCTTTAAGACTAAAAAGAAATCAAATGGAGAAGTAGAGAAATATAAAGTAAGATTAGTTGTAAAAGGATTTGAACAACGACTTAGCCATGACTATCATAAAGTATGCTCCCCTATTGCTTGAATTGAAACTATCAAGCTTATCATTGCTTTAACTACATAAATTCATTGGAAAATTCTTCAAATAGATGTGATGTTAGTTTTTTTTAATGATCCTTTTGAAGAGAAATTTTTTGTCAATATCCATTAGATTTTGTGAAATAAGAAAGTGAAAAGAAAGTGTATAAGTTGAAGAAAATACTATATGACATGAAATAATCACTTAAAGTATATAATAAATGCATTTATTATTTCTTCCATAAGATTAACTTCTAGAAATGTTTTTTTGAGTATGCCTTATATATAATGTCTTAAAAGTGTATTTATATTTTAATGACTTGATATTTACAAGTAATAATCTCATAATGATTTAAGACTTTAAAAAGCCTATAATGCATGAATTTTAAATGACAAATTAAGGTCTAATATTATATTTTCTTCATGTTAAAGTAATTTGAGGAGATAATGAAATATTTATCTATTAAAAGAGATATACTATTGAGTTGTTAATGAAGTTTTGAATGGATAATTACAATTTTTTGTGAACTCCTACAAAAGTTGATACTAAATTCTCTAAAGAAGATAATGAAACACCTATTGATTTTACATATTTCAAGCATATTGTTAGGAGCAACATGTATAAAGCCGACATATCTTATAGAGCTAGTTTGTTAAATAAGATTTTAGAGTCTCCTTATATGCAAGTTACTTAAGAAGATTATGTGGTACATAAAAAAGACTTATGATCATAACTTATTTTATTTTTCATTTAAAAATTATACTCTTTTAACTATTCTAATAATGATTGAGGGTAGAGATGTAAATGATTGTAGAATTACTTTGACTTATTATTTGAACTTTAGAATTACTACTTCTTCATAATCATTATAAAAAAAATCTATTGTTACACTTTCAACTTATGAAGCAAAGTAGGTAATTACACCTTCAAAGATTTGTCGATCAATTTGGTTACGTAATTTATTAAGTAAAATCTATATTCTAATTGATAATCTTATGAAGATATTTACTAATAATATTTTTGCAATTAATTTAGTTAAAAATTAAGTGATACATGAAAGGAGCAAATATGTTGATACTTATTCTTATTTTCTAAGTGAGCAAATTGATAAAAAGGAAATTCAATTGACATATTAAAAATTTAAAAATTAAGTAACTTATATTTTTACAAAATTATTAAAATATGAAATATTTGTTAAATTAAAATAAATATTAAAATTGAGAGTATTGTTAAATTAAAATTAAATGAATGTTGAAATTAGTTCAAATTAATAGTTAGTATATAAATAAAAATTAAATTAATTAAATTTAATTTAATATAATTTTACTCTTTAGATAGAATTAAATATTTATTATTATATATATTTGTTAATTATTATTATGTGATTTTTTTAAATAAATAAAATTAAATATCTTTATATAATTCTCTGACAATGAAAACTCATGGTATTGTCAAGATTAGTAGGTGGTTGCAGAGCCGAGAGTACAACTGCTTCTTCTTGAACGTGGTTTCTAATTAAGCAATCATTTGTAACGATAGACAGGAACAACGAAAAAGTTTTAAATATAGAACGTGCCTGATGGATGGTGGTTGAGCCATCAATGTCATTCCCTCGTAAACTGAGCTCCTTTTTTGTGTTCACATAGACGGTTGGATTAAGCTATGTTCCCGTGGGTTTAACTTGATATTAGCATACAGATGGATACAGATTTCAATTTAGAATTTCGAAATCGGTAGACCAGATTTATTTAATAAATCATGGTAATCCCGCATTCGGAATAGCCCAAAATTTTCTATAATCCCTTAGGTTGTACACAATTTGGCGATACGAGCAAAGAGGTTCTAAGATTGTAACATCACATGACATCAATTGTGTGAAGTTTCAACATGGTTTCCATATCTCATTACATATCAGTCAGATGGGTTTCCAAGTTAAAATTTACATAATTTTAATGGGGGGGGGGGACTGATGACAATTTGATGTTAACAAGCAATAGTGGAACTGAAGTTTATAACTAAAGGATGAGTAGGCCTGGCCATGGTCTATTTACTAGTTTAGCCTTTCCAAAAATGAGAAGGATAAGTAGGCGTGACCATGTTTCTAGTTTAAATTAAAACCAAATTAAACAGGAGCTATAAGTATAACCGGAATCCCTCTTACGAAAAAGACAAAAAGGAATAGGAAAACAATGTTTTTTTTTTATTTATTATTCTTAGTGAAAATTTAAAAGAAAAATGTTACATAAACAGAGCACATAAACGGACACGAAGAATGATAAAATGTGTATCTGATATTTTTAATAGTTATACCCACATTTTATTATTTTTAATACACATCTCACCCATATGTTTGTACATCATCTCTCCCTTTATTTTTTCTTTTTCTTTTCTTTTTTGAAAAA
>CM034050.1:8645451-8655850 GCA_019804595.1 Bruguiera parviflora
ATATATATATATATATATATATATACGCATAATTTTTGTGCAAGTTGTTTACAACATTGATTAATCGTTTTCATATTTTTTTGCATTGATCTTTAAGGGTTGCGATGCTTCTGTGCTGTTGGAATCGAAGGGAAATAACAAGGCGGAGAAAGACGGGCCTCCTAATATTTCATTGCATGCATTCTATGTCATCGACAACGCAAAGAAAGCTCTCGAAGGCCTTTGCCCCGGCGTAGTCTCTTGTGCCGACATTGTGGCTCTAGCTGCAAGAGACGCAGTGGCATTGGTCAGTTCCACCCAAAAACAATATAATACAGTGCTGTTCCCCTATAACTATAAGCGAGTAATTAATAATTAATACGCAAGCAAATTTTCCTAATTGTTTGACTTTGGCTTTGGCTTAGGTTTGAGTGGTTGGATTTGGTGTATTCCTTTCATTAAAGAGTTTATTGGCCTTCGGAGATACAATTAGGATAATTTTTTTATTCTCATAAAAAAAGGTTTTTTTTTTAAAAAATAAACTCAAAATCTCTAAAGCATATAGTGGTGTACTAACTAATATCATATCCTTCACATGGTTTGGTACGTGTGTCCCAGTCTGGGGGTCCTACTTGGGCCGTGCCAAAAGGAAGGAAAGATGGAAGAATCTCTAAGGCAAGTGAGACCAGGCAATTACCAGCTCCCACCTTCAATTTTTCTCAGCTACAGCAAAGCTTCTCCCAAAGAGGTCTTTCCCCGGAAGATCTAGTCGCTCTCTCAGGTATACTTGTCGCATATAATCCATTAATAGCCGATCTTTTCAAAACTTCAAGCTTCAGAACCATATAAAGGAATTCCATTCTAGTTTCAGTTAAATTGAACCCAAAATCTGTTAATTTCCAGGAGGACACACTTTGGGGTTTTCGCATTGTTCATCCTTCCAGAACAGAATCCACAACTTCAATGCCACTTTTGACATCGACCCAACATTGAAGCCATCATTTGCTGCGAGTTTAAGGAAAGTGTGCCCCATGCATAATAAGGTCAAGAATGCAGGGGCCACCATGGACCCTACATCGACAACGTTCGACAATGCATACTTCAAGCGACTTCTGGAGGGCCAGAGTATATTCTCTTCCGACCAGGCCCTGCTCACAAACCCCAAAACCATGGCACTGGTTTCTAAATTTGCTAGCTGTCAAGAGGAGTTTGAAAAGGCTTTTGTCAAGTCCATGATCAAGATGAGTAGCATCACTGGCGGCCAAGAGATTAGGCTAGACTGTAAGGTTGTTAGATAATGGATCAGTAGGGAGCAACTAGGTTGTGATCAAAGCCTCTATCGTTTTTCTCGCCGTTTGATTTGAATATTTTTCCTGCAAGTGATCAAAACAATAAAAGCCCAATGAAAGGTGAGCGCGGGCAGCTTGCCCATTTGTGTTAACCTTCTGGCCGTCCAACTAGTAGTTTTTTTTTTTTTTTTCTCTTTCCCCTGCTATGAATAGATTTACATAAAATTGATTCTGCTTTAAAATTAAAAAAAAAAACACTTGTGTAATAAAATAATTCTAACATGGCATTAGGAACATTCACGATTCAACATTCTTATAAGGAAAAAAAAAATAATGAATTACGCTTTCACTTTTAAAGAATCAAAGAAATACCTTGTCATTTTCTATATATTTACTTGTTTAGATGAAATAAAATTTTTTTGTTAGTTTCTTCAATATATGATGCACCACTTAACTTGATCAACTCTAAGAGTATTCTGTTGGTTGAGAGGATCAAAATTGCAGAGTAACACAATTTTTACTACTTTTCTTGGTATGGATCAAATGAAAATTTGGAAAATATGAAGAAGAAGAATGTAAGTTTTCTACCTTAAATCATCCATTCATTGATCATTAGCTTCTTATATATAAAGCTTTTCAATTTTACAAATTCAAAATTCATCAACTTAAAGCTTTATATTAGCTTTTTGCAAAATTTATATTTAAATTTAAATACAAGTTTTTAATTGAAATCATAATAAGTTTGAAATCTAGATAGCTTGGTGAAGAAGATTAACATGACTTTTGTATCACTATTGATAACTAATTTAACTAACTTTTCAAACTTGGAAGAAAGCATAAAACAAAAGAATTGAGTATTGCCTTTTGGACTTGTAAAGGCAATGATACCAACCTTGCATCACTCTTCCTTGATGTATTCCATTCTCAACTTGTTTCTTTGCAACTTAAATCTCTCTTTTTGAAATGGCTTTGTTAGGATATTGACAAGTTGCTCTTCTATTAAACAAAAAACTAGTTTAATCTTGTTGTTTTGCTATACTTCTCTTACAAAATGGAGTTTTATCAAAAAAAAAAATGTTTTTTCTTTTCATGTAGAATAGGATTCTTGAAAATTGCAATTTTGGTCTAATTATCACAATAAATAGATGTTACTTTTAATAGTTATTTTTTTAAATTAATCAAGATATTTCTAAGCCAAATGACTTGATTTATACTTATTAGGGCAACAAAACATTTTGTCCTTGCTATTGATAAAGCCACTACAAATTGCTTCTTAAAACTTTAACAAACAACTCCAAATCCCAAGGTGAAGACATATCCTACGGTACTTTTCATGTTATCTTAAGAACCACCCTAATCATTATCTATAGCTCACTAATTTTAGCTTGTTGTCTTCTTAAACATAATTTCATAGTTAATGGATCCTTTTATGTATCTAATGACCTTTTTGGCTGCTTTGAAATGGATTTTAGTAGGATCATGTATGAACCTTGAAAAAAAAACCAATAGCTTGCATGATGTTTGGTTTAGATGTAATCAAGTAGAGTAAGCATCTAACTAGGCTTTTAAATCTTTTTAAATCAATTTTTGCAGCCCATCTTCCTTCTGAATTTGTGTTTCATTTGCCAAGGGAGTATTAAAGCTCTTGCAATTCTCCATTTGAAACTTTTTTAGAACTATTTTAGCATACTTCTCTTAGTTTATAAAGATCCTAAGGCTAGTTTGATAGACTTCCAAACCAAGAAAAAAAACTTATCTCTTTTAAGTTTATCATTTCAAAGATTTTTTTCATCTCTATTTTAAATTAATTTATTAGTTGTTTATTACTTCTAACAATTAGTAAATCATTTACATAGACTAAATTATTTTTATGCTCTTTAATGTATATTATGGATTCATTTTTGCTCTTTTTAAATGAAAGCTTCAACAAATAATTATTTATCTTACTATACCAATCCTTTGGTGTTTGTTTCAATTTATACAGTGCTTTTTTTAACAAATACACTTTATGTTCTTTTCTTTTTTGAAAGCTTTAGAGTTACTTTACAAATACTTCTTCATTTAATTGCTCATTTAAAAAGATAGTCTTTACATTTAACTAATGAATCACTCATCTTATGTATACAATAAAGGCAAAAAGCAACGCGATGATGTCAAGTCTTACTATTAGAGTAATGATTTTTGAATAATTAATACCATATTACCATGCATAACTTTTGCCATCAACCTAGCTTTATACTTGTTAACTAATCCATTAGAATTAAGATTGGTTTTATATATTCATTTCAATTTAATAAGATCTTTGTTCTTTTCCTATCAACTTAAACCTAAGTCTAGTTCTTTTTAATTGCTTCCATCTCTTATTATGATTCTTTCTTCTAATTAGTGTTTCATAAGCCTTTATAAAGTTTGCTAGCTCAAGTGTTGTTACTTGACTTCTTTCATAAATGTTAGCTAGAGGTCTAGTGCCTTTAACTAGAAAGTATTCATTTGTATCATTATTAATATCCCTATACCCCCTTTATTAAAGTTGACCAGCCTCTAAGCCAATATGCTTAACTTAAGATTTCTCCTAATTCCATATTGTCCTTATACTGAATTTCAACCCCTTACTAGTACTAACTTTACCAATATAAGGATTATAAATCCTATAATTCATAATTGTGTTAATGTATCCAATAAAGACATAAACATTAACCTTTTGATCCAACTTACTCCTTTTTTTGGGACTAAAGCATAATTGTATTGGTGTATCCAATAAAGACACATACATCAACCTTTTGATCTAGCTCACTCCTCCTTTTTTATTTTTGGGATTAAAGCATAATATAAGCATTCAGAGATTTATGAGTTATTAATGGTTTGACTCTAAACTAAGCTTTACGAAGAGTCTAGTTTCTTAAAATTTTAGTTAATAACATATTTAGTAGATACATAAAAGTATTTGCAGTCTCTACCTAAAACCTTTTTGGCATATTCTTTTCAAGTAAAAGGCCTATTGAAATCTCTACTATACTCCTCTTCTTTCACTCACTTACTCAATTCTGTTAAGGTGTGTATAGTACTATAAGTTGTTGTATTTTAACAATTATGTAAATCTCTTTAAAGGAACTTGATTTGTTTTCAATTCCATTATCACTCTTTATTATTATAATCTTAAGGTTACTTTGGTTCTCAACCAAAACTTTCAAGTCCTTAAAAACCACAATAATATTTGACTTATATTTTAAAAAGTAGATCTAGTATAATCTGGTTAGGTCATCAATAAAGATTATAAAATATTTGCTACAATTGAGTGACTTTATACTCAAAAGTCCATACGTGTCATTATGTATTAGTTGTAGTTTTTCTTTCTCTATTTGTTAATTAAGAATAAAAGCCTAATTTGCTATCCTTACTAACAAGCTTCACAAACTATTCCTCTTTCTTTAATTTCAAGTAGATCAATCATCATTTGTTTCTTTTATAGACTTTGTAGGCTTGCATTATGCACATTCCTTAGCCACTTATGCCATAAAGACCTAGTATCAAGAATAATAAGCATTACACACTTTTTAATTACCTTAGATTCATTTGAAAGCTTTTCTTTTCCATTAAAGCAAATATAAGCTTTTTACCAATTAAATCATAGATTATGCATGCTATATTTTTAAATTCTACAAAATAACTTTTTTTTAAAAGTTTCCTAATAGTCAAAAGATTTTGATTGATATCAAGAACATATAGAACTTTTGTGATCAATTTAATATTTGTATATATTTGCATTATTGTTGTTCCTTTACCTTGAACCAATATCAATTCTTTATTACCTTAAAGGTGAAACCCCTATTGATATATTTGGAAATTGATATGTTTGGTGACATGTGATTTATTCATCCACTATTAATAAGTCAAACCTCAATACTATTTTCCTCCACACTTCTTCTTCTTCTTCTTTTGTTGACTCTTCTCAAAGTATTTTGTTATAAGGGCACTCTCTATAAACTTTACATGTTTTATAAGCCTTCTTTGTTCTTATACTTGGAGCATATTTATTAACTCTTTCTAAGAAATTTTGATTAAATCTTTAAAATTCTCTAATAAAGATATCTCAAACTTAAACTTTTCTTATATACTCACAAGCACTTTTTATACAATGCTTTTATTTATATGTTCTCCTTCCAATATTTTATTTTGACTGACTAGTTTCATCAACTTGTCACTACATTCTTTAATCTTCTTAGAATCCTTCATCTTTAATAACTCAAACTCCTTTCTCAAGTTTAGTAATTATATAATTCTAGTTTTCTTACTTCCAAGATATTCCACTTAGTGTTTGTTTCATACCTCTTGAGTTGTTTCATAGGTAATATTTCTATTAAGAATAACCTCTATGATGGAAAAATGGATGCAAAGGTTTTGAACTATATAGATGTTTTCTTACTAAAGTTCTTAAGTTAAGGTATTTTAAGATTTGTTGGAAATAGGGGTTATAACTCCCCCATTCTCATTAAACTTTTATAAATCAAAGGAATTCTAGTTTGTTTTTCATCATGACAATTCACTGGTGATAATTTTCTCCAAACAATTTAGATAAAAAAGGTGGAGAAAAGTTTAATGAGGCCTTTGGCATAAGCTGATATTATGGTTCTTTTTGGTTTTCCTTTGTCTCATGGGTTTGAAATGTGTTTCACTCAAGTTTTTCTTATTTACAGGTCCTTCAAGAACAAACAAGAATGTTTTAATACTAGATCTATTGGTTAAGAGGATCAAAATTGCATAGCAACACAACTCTTACTACTTTTCTTGTTTCATAAGTTTTTATTTTTTATGGTATAAATCAAATGAAAATTCAAAAAATATGGAGAATAGGAAGAATGTAAAGTTTTCTAGCCTTAATCATCCATTCATTGATCATTAGCTTCTACATATAAAGCTTTTCAACTTTACAAATTCAAAATTCATAAACTTAAAACATTACAACAATATTTTACAAAATTTGTATTTAAATTCAAAATATGAACTTCTATTTGAAATTATGACAATTTTGAAATCTAGATAGCTTGGTGAAAAAGATTAATAAGACTTCCACATTACCATTGTTAACTAACTTAACCAACTTTTCAAACTTAGAAGGGAGTATAAACCAAAATAACTGAGTCTTGCTTTTTAGACTCATAAGGCAATAACACCAACCCCACATCATATTCATGACTTATTACTTATTCAATATCTAAAATGTGATCTATAAGTCATGCATTGCTTCTAAAAAAGATGATAAACTAGCCAAATTAGAGTATTAATGGAGCAAGTAATATACTTTAATAGATTATTAGTCACCTCATCTAATAATATAATTATGCATGCAAAGGAAAAAGCTAACGACATTTACTTATCACTTATTTTTAATGTTTCATTACTTATTTCCAATGTTTTGTCAATTCATCTTTGCTTTTTTTTCATTATGTCATTAATTACAAGTTTCTAATAACTCAAATCGATAAGGGAGTAGATGCATTGCAAAACCTTGGAGGACCAATGACAAGGGCAAGGTCAAAGAAAGTAAAGGAAGCTCTCAACAACCTATTGTGCGACATTTACTATCAGGAGGTTGCCAAGTACGAGTTAAGGAGAATGGAGTCTTCACCAAGGCTTGCGAATGTGTCATCTGTGGAGGAATTTGCGAACCATGGCCTTGGGAAGGAAGTTGGATTTGAGAGCCCATGATTGGGCGTTTAAGTAGGTTATTTTCATGTGTTTTTATTATTAATTAGTGGGCTAGACGAAATTCCTTATTAAGCCCAGCTTATTTAGTGGGTTAGATGAAATTCCTTATTAAGTCCAGCTTATTTAGTGGGTTGGACGAATTCCCTTATTAAGACCAACTTATTAGTTAGGGTTTCTGGGAGTTAGCATATAAAAAGGGCAAAAAGGGTGGCTGGGAGAGGCAGACCCGTTTTCATGAGTGTATAAGCTATTTTCTCTGGTTCTTTGAGAACTAATTCTGAACTTTCATACTTGCGTGTGTTGGTTCCTTAGACTTATCTTCTTCAACGTTGTTGTTGCTAGGAGTGGCGTCTGAATCTTATAGTTCTGGTTCTTGGTTGTTTATAACCATTAGGTCAGAACTCCAAATCCCTTAACCTTTGTTAGAACGATCCTATACCAACATTGGTGTTGGGTTTCGTTTACATATAAACGGAGTTTGTATCATTTGGTATCAGAGCCTTGGCTCTAACTCAGGTTTGTTATGCTATTGTTATCATATCTTTCGTCTATTCTTTGATGTTGGATGAATAATCAAAAAGAGAGAAAAAAAAGAAAATTATAAAAAAAAAAACAGATACAAAATCGTGTATTTCATGGGTTTCCTTTCTGATATTTGTTCCTTCCACAGAAATACCCATTAGTTAACTGAAAAAAAAAAAAAATTGGGTTCATTGCTCAATTGGTCATTTACTCAATTATATTTGATAATTGATTGTCATCCAATTGCACTGCTGATATCATTGAATTTCTTGTCATTCTGTTTGCTTCATTGCCCATCTTCTTGGTCCTGTCACTTCTCTGAAAAGGTAGGTCTAGGATTGATATATTCAAGTTTTGTTTGTTCTGAATTTAGTTTGCTTGGGACTACTGAAAGAGCTCTTAAAGTTTTGCAATTTATTGTGTTAAACACAGGAGTTAAGGACTACTGTAATTGAGTGGAGAGCAAACACACAAGGGAGTGAGTTTTGTGAGGCATAGCCTTTATTTACTAACAATCTTGCAGGTACGATGTCTAAAAAAGGCAGTTTCCCACATGGAGAGGAGGAAGTAGTTGTTCCCGATTTCAAATTACTTATGAAATCCTTAGACCAGAAGTTTGATAGGATTGACCAAGCACTTTAGGAAGTTCGAGATAGGATGGATCAAATAGAAGGGGAATCAAGTGTCAATCCTGAGAGGCCAGCTGGGAGGGTCAAAAAGGAGCAATTTAAACATAACATTGGTGAAGATAATGGTGATTATTATGATGACAGTGACAATGCTAGTAGAAACTTCAGAGGTGGTTTTAGAGGAGGACATGGTAATTGGAATGTTAGAGTAGCAAGAGGCAATGGAAATGTTTATGATAGGTACAATGGAGGTTGGGATAACAGAAATAGAGGGGAGGAAGGAGTAGACAAAAATCTTAGTAGTATTAAAATGAAAATACCTTCTTTCCAAGGAAAAGCTGACCCTGATGTCTATTTGGATTGGGAACGAAGGGTAGAATTAATATATGAGTGCCACAACTTTTCTTAGGAGAAGAAGGTGAAGTTAGCTGTGGCAAAGTTCACTGATTATGCTATAGTATGGTGGGACCAGTAAGTTACCACAAGGAGAAGGAATTTTGAGACAACCATAGAAACTTGGAATGAGTTGAAGACTGTGATGAGAAGGAGATTTTTTCCCAGCTCTTATTATAGGGATTTGTACAACAAGTTGCAGAGCCTTACACAAGGTTTCAAGAGTGTGGAAAAGTATCATAAGGAGATGGAAATTGCTATGGTTAGGGCAAATGTAGTGGAGGATAGGGAGGCAACCATGGCTAGGTTCCTCCAAGGGTTGAATAGGAGCATAGCTGATGTGGTAGAGCTGCAACACTATGTAGAGCTTGAAGACATGGTACACATTGCCATGAAAGTTGAAAGGCAACTTAAGGGAAGGAGCATTTCTGGTCATAAGCAGAACTTAGGTTCATCTTTTTGGAAGCCAAACTGGGGGAAGAAGGAAGAGAAGATGACTTCTATGCAAAAAGGCAATTCACATAGACCCAAGACTAGTGGGGGTAGCCTGGAAAGGGGCAAATTTGAAGAAAAACTTAAGGGCACTCAAGGAGAAACTAGAGACATCAAATGCTTTAGATGTCTGGGTAGGGGTCATGTGGCTTTACAATGTCCTAACAAGAGAACGATGTACCTTAAGGAGAATGGTGATTATGTGTCTGGTAGTGATGCTAGTGATGAAGACCAAAGGTTGCCATTAGAGGATGCTAGTGATGTTGATAAAGGGATAGAGTATCCGGAGCATGGTGGAAGGCTTTTAGTAGCAAGGAGAGCCCTTAGTGTGCAGGTTAAGGAGGAGAATGATGCTGAGATTCAGCGGGAAAATATTTTCCATACTCGATGTTGATAAAGGGATAGAGTATCCGGAGCATGGTGGAAGGCTTTTAGTAGCAAGGAGAGCCCTTAGTGTGCAGGTTAAGGAGGAGAATGATGCTGAGATTCAGCGGAAAAATATTTTCCATACTCGATGTTTAGTTCAAGATAGACTCTGTTGCGTGATAATCGATGGAGGTAGTTGCACTAATGTAGCAAGTACAGAATTGGTGGAAAAATTGAACTTGCCTACAACCAAACATCCTAGGCTATATAATTTGCAATGGTTGAATGACAGTGGAGTGGTAAAAGTGACTAAACAAGTTATGGTTCCATTTTCCATTAGTAGATATAAGGACAAATTGTCTTGTGATGTTGTACCAATGCAAACCAGACATTTGTTATTGGGCCATCCTTGGCAATATGACAGAAAAGTTTTGCATGATGGTTACAAGAATCGTTATTCATTCAACATGGATGGAAGACCATTTACACTGGCACCATTGACTCCAAAACAGATGTATGAAGACCAAGTGAGACTTTATGAAAGTGAGCAAAAGAGGAGGAGCGAAAAGAAAGAAAGAGTTGAGAGAAAAGAAAGTGCAGGAGAGAAAAAGAAGATAAATGCATTTGAGAGTGTTGAGTATGAGAGTGGTCAGGTTCACAAGAGTGAAGATGAAAGAAAACAAGTGAGTGTGTTTGCAAAAGGAGCAGATGTTAAGGTTGCCTTCCAAGCTAGGCAACAAATGATCTTAATCCTTTACAAGGATTCTTATTTCTCTAACACTAACCTTGATTCATCTTTGCCTAGTGCTATTTCATCTTTGTTGTAAGATTATAATGATGTGTTCCCTCAGGAGATCCCAAATGGTTTGCCACTAATGAGAGGGATTGAACATCACATTGATCTTATTCCTGGAGCTCCCATTCCCAATAAGCCAGCATATAGAAGTAATCCTAAGGAGACAAAGGAGCTTCAGAGGCAAGGAGAGCCCTTAGTGTGCAGGTTAAGGAGGAGAATGATGCTGA
>CM034050.1:8656250-8844387 GCA_019804595.1 Bruguiera parviflora
AGGATCATGTCATTTTTTTGGGTTATGTTGTGTCTGCTCATGGTATATAGGTTGATAAAGAGAAGATTAAGGCAATTCAAGAATGGTCTACACCTAAGAGTGTGAGTGATGTGAGGAGTTTCCATGGTTTGGCTAGCTTTTATAGGAGGTTCACTGAGGATTTTAGTACCATAGCTGCACCATTGATTGAGGTTGTCAAAAAGAGTGTGGGTTTCAAATGGAGTAAAGAACAACAAGATGCCTTTGATTTACTTAAGTCTAAGTTGTGTAAGGCATCACTTCTTGCTTTGTCTGATTTTTCTAAGATTTTTGAAATTGAATGTGATGCATCGGGCATTGGGATTAGGGGAGTTCTCATGCAAGAGAAATGACCTATTGCATTCTTTAGTGAGAAGTTGAGTGGGGCAACATTGAATTATCCAACTTATGATAAAGAAATGTATGCAATTGTTAGGACTTTAGAAACGTGGCAGCATTATCTTTGGCCTAAGGAGTTTATGATTCACACTGATTATGAGTCTTTAAAATACTTAAAGGGGCAAGGTAAGTTGAATAAGAGACATGCAAAATGGGTTGAATTTATCGAAACTTTTCCTTATGTAATTCAATACAAATCAGGTCAGGAAAATGTTGTTGCTGATGCATTGTCACGTAGATACACACTGATTAGCACTTTGAGTGTTAAGTTGCTGGGGTTTGAGCACATTATTGAATTGTATGCTAATGATGCTGACTTTAGTAACGTATATGCTGCATGTGAGAAAGCTGCATTTGGTAAGTTCTATAGACATGAGGGATATTTGTTTCGAGTAGATAAGCTTTGTATTCCTCAAGGGTCTCTTAGAGCATTACTTGTGAGAGAAGCTCATGGGGGTGGTTTAATGGGACACTTTGGCATTCGGAAGACTTTTGATGTTTTAAATGAACATTTTTTTTGGCCACATATGAAAAGGGATGTTGAAAGGGCCTGTGTCAAGTGTATTACCTGCAGACAAGCTAAGTTTAGAGTTTTGCCCCATGGTAAGTATATGCCCTTAGAAATTCCCTATGAACCTTGGACCAACATTTCTATGGATTTTATTCTTGGGTTACCTAGGTCCAAGAAGGGCTGAGATTGTATATTCTTGTTGTAGTTGACAGGTTCTCAAAGATGGCACATTTTATTGCTTGCACCAAAACGGATGATGCCACACACATTGCAAACTTATTCTTTAAAGAGATTGTTTGCCTATATGGAGTGCCCAAGAGTATTGTGTCAGACCGTGATGCAAAATTTTTGAGCCATTTTTGGAAAACATTGTGGGGTAAGCTTGGAACAAAGTTGTTGTTTTCTACAACTTGCCATCCACAAACTAATGGACAAACTGAGGTAGTAAATTGAACTCTTGGTACATTGTTGCGTGCCGTTATTGGTAAGAACTCTAGAACCTAGGAAGAATGTTTTCCTTTTGTGGAGTTTGCCTATAATCGTGTTGTTCACAATACTACAGGTTATTCTCCTTTCAAGCTTGTTTATGGTTTTAATCCATTGTCCCCTTTGGATTTAGTACCATTGCCTATACAGGACAGGGTTAATTTAGATGGGAAAAAGAAGGCGGAAGTGGTTAGGCAACTTCATGAGAAAGCTAGGCTTAACATTGAGAGAAAAACCAAACAATATGAAACACAAGCCAACAAAGGTCGCAAGCATATCATTTTTGAACCTGGTGATTGGGTTTGGGTACATTTGCGGAAGGATAGATTTCCTAAGCAAAGGAAATCAAAGTTGCAACCAAGAGGAAATGGTCCTTTTCAAGTGGTGGCAAGAGTCAACGATAATGCATATAAACTTGACTTGTCAAGTGAGTATAGTGTAAGTGCAACATTTAATGTTTCTGACCTTTCTCCTTTTCTCTTTGATGATGTAAATGCTAATTTGAGGACAAATCATTTCGAGGAGAGCGGGAATGATGGAAACTATATTGTACCATCTCAAATCGATAAGGGAGTAGATGCATTGCAAAACCTTGGAGGACCAATGACAAGGGCAAGGTCAAAAAAAGTAAAGGAAGCTCTCAACAACCTATTGTGCGACATTTACTATCAGGAGGTTGCCAAGTACGAGTTAAGGAGGATGGAGTCTTCACTAAGGCTTGCGAATGTGTCATCTGTGGAGGAATTTGCGAACCATGGCCTTGGGAAGGAAGTTGGATTTGAGAGCCTATGATTGGGCGTTTAAGTAGGTTATTTTCATGTGTTTTTATTATTAGTTAGTGGGCTGAACGAAATTCCTTATTAAGCCCAGCTTATTTAGTAGGTTAGATGAAATTCCTTATTAAGTCCAGCTTATTTAGTGGGTTGGACGAATTCCCTTATTAAGACCAGCTTATTAGTTAGAGTTTCTGTCAGTTAGCATATAAAAAGGGCAAAAAGGGTGGCTGGGAGAGGCAGACCCATTTTCATGAGTGTATGAGCTATTTTCTCTGGTTCTTTGAGAACTAATTCTGAACTTTCATACTTGCGTGTGTTGGTTCCTTAGACTTATCTTCTTCAACGTTGTTGTTACTAGGAGTGGCGTCTGAATCTTATAGTTCTGGTTCTTGGTTGTTTATAACCATTGGGTCAAAACTCCAAATCCCTTAACCTTTGTTAGAACAATCCTATACCAACATTGGTGTTGGGTTCCGTTTACATATAAACGGAGTTCGTATCACTTGTAATCTTTTTTTTTTTCTATTAAAGAACTGCATGAATCAATAAATAACATCTACTTATGATCATTAACAATTAAATTAGATTTTAATATTTTTTTTTAATTCTTATTACTTGTGTTCATTGAGTATGGTGAATTCTTTAAGTTCTTATTTTAGATATGATTACTTTCAATTATAACATTAGTGGTAGACTTTACTATCTAATATCTCTTCTCAACAACTTAATCTCTTCTTTTAGAGTATTTGACAATTGGTGCAACAAGTAATTTATTATTTGGTATAAAATTTTTTATTATAAGTTTGAGAATGAGTGGAGAGAAACTTATAAAAAAGTGATTAAACACTTTAAAATCAACCTCTAGACTTCTCATCCATTTTTGCAATTAAAGATTAATGTGTACTTAAAACTTCTCCTTTTCCATCTATATTCCTTAATCTTGTGATACCTTTTCTTCTAATAGTTGTTTTGGATAAATGCATGGTTAAATAAAGTAGCAAAGGTTTTTCCCAAGTTCTAATTCAATGGTTAGATCATTCTTTATCAATGGTCACTTAGGAGTATTACTATAATGTCTAATAAAAATTTCCTTTCTTTATCTTTAAAGACAAAGGTTCTAGAGAGTGAGGTATTTGATACATATGAAAATTGGGACTATTAACAACCACTAAAGAGAACAAAAGAGAGAAGTCGTATTAAGACTTATATGGAATTAAGATTAAGAGAAGATAATAGAAAATTCTATTAAAGTTATCACAGAATAAAGATTAGGTGTATCAAGATACATTGTAACTATTATAAATTTGATTGTATGATGAATTGCAATGGAATCACAAATATATTAGAAACAAATTCATTGTAATTTTCAGTTTTAGAAACCAATAAAGAATCTCCTCTCTCCCTCTCTCTCTCCCTTCCTCCACTTAATTCATCTTGAACTTGTTTGATAAAAGTACAAGCTCAAAAATCTTTCATACTTGTTTAGATTTTCTTATAAGCAAATTAGATTATATCAATTTCTATCAATGCAAATTTTGCACCTTAATATTACTATTTATAATCTTAATTTTGAAGATAGCATACAATAAGAAAAGAAATCAACCAAAAATCACAAATTTTTATTTTATACATATATATATCACATTATATGAAAAATTTCATGAAATAATAATTATATATATTAAAAGAAAAAACAAAATTTTTAGTAAATCAACTCATAAAATGCACAAAATTGTGTACATAATTAATAAAAACATTATTAGCAATTTGTGTACTCTTTTCATGTTGAAATTAGTATAAGAATGTTCTGATTTTAATAAAAGATAATTTGGGTAAAATCATAATTATCCTTGAAGATTTCTTAAATTCTAATAGTAAATTGATTATCAATTTTTCAAACTCCCTTATAATATAGACAATTTCATTAAATCAAATAACACTTTTTTTATTTTTTACAATCTAAAAACCTCTTATTTGTAGAGTTAATTAAGAATTCTTTATGTTCTTTTGAAAGTAAGAGAAGTTATAAAGGCCAAAGCCCTTAGAGCATCTCTTTATTCACAATTTTATTTTAATTAGGTTCAATGAGCTCACCATAGTTAAGCCAACTCAATAATATTGATTATTTTAATTCAAATTGAAAAAAGAAAAGGAAACAAATGTTAATGTGCTTATGAATCTTGCTTTTAAACAATACTTTACCCCACTTAAATATAATATCTTAAGTAATTATTTTAATATTTAACAATAACAAGTAATATTAGTTTAAGTAGATACAATAATCTTATTTTATTCACTAATAATAGTAATTAACATTAGTAACCAATAATTAGCAATAAGTAAATTAAATGAGATCTTAATTTAAATTTTTGTTTCTAAAGGAATTTAAGATCAAAAACCAACAAAAATTTTTAAACGATGGAAGAAAAGCAAAATTTCATTTTCTTACTCTTATGTGTATGTTTACAACATCCATTTATTAAATTAATAAGACCAAATGTTGTGTCTGCTTTTTACAAAAGAAATCTGGGTGTAAAAACATTTAACAATATCTTTCAATGATCGTCTAAACTTATTTTATTTTGAATTGTGTAATATATTTATTTTTTTAATTAATATTTAATTTTAAGTACCACAAAATAGGGACTTGTTTAAATTTTTTAAAATATATTCCTATTAATTTTTTTCTTTTATATGTAGCATTGAGTTAACTCAAAATCTTCTAATAAAGAAGTTAAATTAAAAAATTGATGTTATTTTCTTATATAAAATATATGCAGAAACGTGTTGAACAATTCTTTAAAAAAAGGGGAAAAAAAAAGTTTCAAGCAATTCCGGGCCGAGGCCATTTGCAAAAGCATCTATTGCGTCTTCTCATACGTTTACCATTTGGGGCCGTTGCTGGTTGGACCGTATCAAAATTTTATTGGACAGGAGAGTCGGTTGACTTATCCTCGTTAGAATTTATTTATGTGTTTTATTAGCGTATTCTAACGTAATAGAATATTCTTTTAGTTTTTATAAATTTCACATATCTCCTCTTAAGAAAAATTAAAATTTAAAATCTCAAAAATAAAAATTTAAGTTAGAGTGAAAATAAAATATATTTATTTATCTATTGAAAAAAGAAAAATTAAAACTTTTTCTGGTTGGTCAGCAGAGATACTAAAACTTATCAAGTCTTTGACAAACGCAACAAGTAGAAACAGAGTGAAAAGAAGCACAAGATACAAGAGCATAAAATTCTGCAACTTTAAAGACCTAATGACTTTCCAGCAATGTCAATGACAAAGCGGTATCTAACATCGTTTCTTGCAAGACGGTCCATGGCTTGGTTGATATTCTCTGGTGTGGTAACCTCGATGTCACAAGTGATGTTGTGACTGGCACAGACGTCCAGCATCTCTTGCGTCTCTCTGATCCCTCCTATTATGCTGCCCTTTATTGTTCTCTTGCCTGCAATTGAACCCCAGAAAAAATGATTCTCATTCATGCTACTTGTCAACCCAAACTTTTGAAGAAATAGGAGGATATGGATATTGCGATTACCAAAAATGAGCGGGAAAGAGGGCAGTTCGAAGGGCCTGTCTGGAGCACCCACGACTGCTAATGTCCCATTTACTTTGAGTAGTTCCATGATTGGACCAAAGGAGTGCTTAGCTGACACGGTGTCCAGTATAAAATCCAGGGTTTTCTTGCCTGCCTGTTATTGTCAGGTACCACCAAAAATTTGCAAAAAGGTTGAGAGTCAACATAATTTGTTCACAGGACAGAGGAAGTCTGTGGGGGACTAGAAGCAAACCTGCATTTGTTCGGCGTCAGTGCTGACTATGAAATCATCTGCCCCCAATCGGTCTTTGGCTTCTTTTTCTTTTGATGGAGAAGTACTGATCACAGTTACATGGTGACCGAAAGCTTTACAGAACTTCACTGCAATATGCCCTAGACCCCCTAGACCCACTATTCCAATTCGTTTCCTTGTTAACGCAAGCAAATTGTTTTCTTTCAAGGGGCTGAATACTGTAACTCCAGCACAGAGCAGGGGAGCTGCTGCATCCATTGGTAGGTTATCCGGTATGCGCACCACGTACCTTCATGTCACAAATCATTCAATTCTCATCATATTAAGGAAAGCACTTTCATGTTCAAGAAATTATAATCAAAAATATTATTAGTCAGGTAATTTCAATAATTCTAACAGTTAGAAATGCTCATTTCTTTAGCATAAATAAACGGGCCAAAGTGGAGAAAAGGTGGCATCATATTCATACCTATGATCTGCAACCAACATTTTGGAGTAGCCACCGTAGGTTATTGCACCGTCCCAGAAAATGCCATTGTAGGTAAACTGTAGTTGGTCACAGTAGTTCTCCTGAGAGTTCCTGCAGAACTCACAGTCCAAACATGTGGCTGCCAAGCAGCCAACTCCAACCTTATCTCCCACCTGGAAGTTCTTAACGTTGCTCCCCACCTTGGTGATTACCCCCGTAATTTCATGCCTGGCGCACAGGTGCAGGCAGTCAATATACATACACTGAGCAAAATTGACAATATTTCCTGAAACCGAAAACACTATAGCCGGCGCATAGCCGAGATATGCAGAATATATCTTAGCCTTACCCGGGAACAACAGGGTACATGGTGATACCCCAATCATTCTTCGCGTAGTGGAGGTCAGTGTGGCATATCCCACAGTACCATATTTTTATGGTTACATCGTTCACACCATTCTCTCTGTGCATCAAAGAAAAGAACGAATTTCGACCCCTCAAGCGGTTAGCTAAAAGATAGATAATTAATGCATCCGGAAAAAGAAAACGCAAATTTAATGAAACTAAAAAGCAAACAATCAAAAAGGTGTAGATGAAATAAGGGCATGCCTTCGTTGGAAACTGTACGGGGTGATGTGGCCAGAGGAGTCATGAGCTGCCCAGCCTAAAACAGTTTGGGTGTGGTTAGGAGTCGTTTGGGCCATGAGTCTGGAATGTGGGGGGAGAGACGGGGCAATGGAAACTGTAGAACCAATTCACTGGAAATGAAGTTGCTTGCCTGAGTTTGAGTCTGGCTCTATTTAAAAGCATCAGTTGGAGGGGCTGTAATTTAATGGAGCCATCTAAGAAGTATCAAGGCAGCTGACTGGAAGACTACAAAAATCTTTTGCTCCAATGGTCATCATAAAAACGAAAAAAAAAAAAAAAAAAAAGAAAAGAAAAAAAATTCTTCGGTCTTCGCCACTAGGGCTTTTGTTTGTTCCGTGGGAAATTGCCTCAGCACTTTCACATTTTAGATTGGTCACAACAACCATCCAAAGACAGCAACTAGAACATTTTCTTGTAAATGTTTGGTGGATTCCTGTCTCCTCGTTTTCAGGAAAAGAAAACGTTTTATTTTATTTTATTTTTTTTCTTTTACCGGGGAGGAGGGGTACCCACGATAAGATGTCATGTCATCTTCATTGAGTCCCACGAGTTGAAATTTGGGGAGAGCATGATTCATGATGTAGATAATTATTTATTGATGTCTACAATCTGGCAAAATTATACCACTCGTAGATGTTAATGTTGCTCTGCGCATTCAATATCATGGTGAAGCCATGGTGTTCTATTAAGGAAAATACATATGATGTTCATAGAATTTAGTCGGCTATAGAACAATCCTCCGCCTTGGCAACCACCTTCAAATGATTCGATTTGATATACCAAGCCTCCATTTCAAAGTCTTCCGTCAATTTTTAGATTCTACCGAGTAAAGTGAAAAGTCAAATGAAAGACGATTGACTGGAACGGGATTTTGTAATGGGGGAATAGCTGTCACCAAAGATCGAGAGAGCCAGAAAACAACAGCTACCTTAAAACACCTCCAAACCTTGTGGACCTTGGTTTCCACGCGTCTGTGGTTTCTGAGGCCTCTCTCTCTCTCTCTCTCTCTCTCTCTCAATCCCACTCACATGGTTGTTGTCTTGAACCTGTTTCGCGCTTCCTTCAGGGAAAATTCCCCTACGATACCTGATTGTTGGTGTGCCAGAGTCCTTTCCTGCCTCAATACAAACTGATCAGTTTAAAATGCACATGGAATTCAAGTTTCCTGAACAACTCAACAACTTTATGGTTCCCCACTTACAAAATTGCACACTTGAGCTCCTTAAATTACTGTATAATAATACAAAAAACCAAAATATTGTAAACTATAAAAGCTCCATATTTGAAAATGAATGAAAGAAAGAAAAGCATAAAGAAGGTTGAGAGAACACGAGGAGAGGGTGTGCAATTTAATGAAGCCATCTAGGAATTATTAAAAATAGAAAAAATTTTATAGTGATGTTATTTTATTGTAATTTAATGGTTATAGATTTGAGTTATAAAAATATTTTTTTTTCTCTTGAACTTTATGCGTTTTTTCTCTTGACTCAAATAACTAGAGCACATTTTCTTGTAAACGTTATTGTTAGGTGAATCCTTGTCTTTTTCTTTTGAGGGAAAAAACAAGTTTTTTATTTTTTATTTTTTATTTTTGTTTTATTTCTTTTTCACGGGAGGGGTACCCCCCGATAAGATGTCCTGTAAGAATGGTGGTCCATAGATTTTTTTTTTTTTTGTTTGTTTTCCTCACAAACTTGCGTCTCATCAACTTCAATAAATCCAATCAGATAAATTCATATAGTGTGTGTATTTCATTTTGTCCATAATTATTTCTTAATGGCTTGTTATTGATCCAACCAAACAATATGATAAAATTATTCCACTTGGACGGTGTTGTTGCTCTGCTCACTTAGTTTAATGGGAAAAATCATAGTTCTGTTAAACAAAACACATGAGTTGGCCACACAATATAGTCCAGTATGAAACAGTCGGCCGCCTTAGCAGCCACCTTCTAAATAATTTGTTGTCTTGAAACGTAACACCCTCCCTTCTAGGAAAATTTCTTCCATTTAGAGTTGATGATTTTTTTTATTTTTTAACGACTAAAAAAAATATTTTATAAATATATTAATTATTATATTAATATACAAACTGAGGAAGGTCAAATCTCAAATGGAATTCGCAACTGACTTGGTCCCGTTAAAGCTATCATATAAATTAATAGCAAAAAATAAAAACATTTCGTTGAATTCTTCACAAGGGCCGATCTCCCAATTGGTATCTTTCAAAGCTCCTGTAATGAGAAACTTTACCGAAATTTCTTTCCAGCAACCGAAAAATAAATGGGATCTCTCGGGTTAAGAAAACGAAATTGTTGAAATGGAACCGGAACGAGGATTTTTTTTCTGCACATCCACAGGCAGTTCGGCCGTCGGGGCCTATGGAATACGTCCGGACGGGGAACCTTCGTGCAGATTTCAGGCGTAAGTCAATCACTATCCTCTCTCCGATTGTTTGACTTTAAGAAAAAAAAAATGTAAAAAGAAATCTCCCGTGTGAAAAGGAAAATACCCGCGGATTCTTAGAATAACATTCCTCTTATTTATTATTTTTTCCTAGCATTTTTCGCACTTGGATTGCAATTATAAGAGCTTGCGAGTCATAGTATTTTTTTAATAAATTTTTTAAATCAAATTTTTAAAAATAGAAGAAAAGGTTCACCAATATACTGGTCTGGAAACCAAAATGAAGAAGATAATTTGTAACAAATATTATAATGTAGAAGGGAAAAAGAATAATAAGAAGAATAAAATAACTGTAACAAAAATTTTAAAAAAGATTCTCCCATAGATGAGAGATAATTAAATAATTGGTTTATAGAGTATAATTGATCATGAGCTTAAACATTTAGATTATAATTAATTTTGGTGAGCCAAAAAAAAATGATTTCTTCTAGTTTCTAGTAAAATATTTTTTTGTAATTTTTTATTTTTTATTTAAAAAATTAAAAAAGTATAATTAATAAAAAATAATTATAAGGGTCATGAAAAATAATTATAAAATTAATAAAAATAATAGTCCTCTTTATTGAAAAATAACAACCTTTTTAATTAAAAACAACTTTCACTTCAAACAAATAAAAGTTATTTTTCACAAATATTATAATAAATGAGAGAAAGAGAAAATGTGAGTTAGAAAAAAAAAATCACATTTAAATTATTTTTGATTTTATCAACTATCAATAAACTCTATCATTATTTTTATAAGTCATTAGTCATCGATCACAGGTTGAATTCATTAATATGCATTTTTTTATTTAGTATTAAAATTTGTTATATTTTATAATGTGTTTATGGGAATTTTTTTGTTTATATTTTTATTTATAATAATAATTAATTTGAGTTAAAATTTTAAATTTTGTTAATCTATTTTTACTTTATAATAATTAAAGTTAAAAAAATCAATAATATAACTAAATAATAAAAAATAATTTGTTTTTTTATTCTATTTACAAATTATTTTCAACCAATAGACATACTTTCGATAGAACTTTAATTGGCATAATACTAAATAAAAAAATCCTAAGAAACATAGCCTTAGTGGTAAGCATCCTATAAATACCCCCTATTGAGCAATTAATAAGAAAATTAGATTTGATTTATTTAAATACAAATAAGAAAAAGGTAAGAATGAAAATATGAGGATGGGTAATATTGGAAATGCATTAAATCAAAAGTATTCCTTTTGAGATTAAAACATTATAGGAGGGAATAATTGTAATAAATTTAATTGTTAATTAATTACAATAAATAACATTTCCAACCAAGAATCCTTAAAAAAATAAAAATATATATATAACTTGAAAATTAGTTATTAATTATTGTTAAAAATAAAATGTATATAAGTTCATAAATACATTCAAAAGAGAAAGGAGTTTAATATAAAAGTTATATTAAAAACTTTTAAAATTTCCATGAAGTAATTAGTATTGTTATTACCTCATTATAAATAGATGCAAATATTAACAAATCACTTGTTATTAGTTTACAATTTAGATTAGAAAATATATTACTTATAAAGATATGCTAACATTTGCAATGGTGTATCATGTGTCATGCCATCTAAAGCATAAATTAATTGTAGTTAGAGGCCAAGTTAAACATAATATAATGATTTAGCATTTGCTTAGATAAGTATTGCAATTGATGATTTTGTATATATGTCAATTGGCATGAATTTAAAGATAAATTGTAATTTATCTTTAATGAAATTTCCATTTAAAAAGAAAAATATAGAAACAAAAGTTACTATATAAAGAAATAAAACACATAATGCTTATTCTTAATTTAGATATGCTATTGAAAATTTTTATTGTAATGTTAAATGTTTTCTTAAAAAAGAATTTTTGGAGTCTTATATAATTTAGTCAAACTGTTGTATATCTTCTTTTAAATTGTTGTATATTTTCTTTAGAGTTTGTTATAATTTTATGATGTTGTAGTTTTTTTTTTTTTTTTGTAAAATTTTGTTAATATCTTGTATATATTTTGACCTTGTACTTACAATTTTATAAAATAATGTATATAATTTCTAAACAGTCTTGTAAAGTTATGAATGGTTAATACTCATTGTCAACTTACATAGGATATATAAAATCTTTATTCTAATATTAGATATTCAAGTAAAGAGAATTTTTAAAATTTGTATAATAATCAAGCTGTCACATAATTTGATCAAACTATTATATATCTTTTTTAACATGTTGTATATTTTCTATAAGATATCATATATCTTCTTTAATAATTAATTCTAAATTTTTGCAAAAAAAATTATAATATTACTTATCTTTATTTTATATGCAAAAATTCCATTTATCATATTAATGAACTAACCAAAAGAAACATAATAAATACTAAATTAATTTAAGTTGTCTAATAAAAAATTGCTTAAAGTTAAAAAGGTAAAATGATAAAATGGTTAAACTCTTTATTAAATTCGAGAAAGCATTTAAGAATGATTACAAAATTTTAAATAACAAGTTAAAAATTATAAGTTATTGTGTTATATTTTAAATAATTCAATATTTTAATATATTATAAATTAGGTACAATAAATTACTAATTGTTATATTTTTATTATTGTCATATATTATATTATATTGTATCAAAAACACATAAACTATATGCATTCTTTTAATTATTCATATTATGTAAATGTGTGTGTGTGTGTGTGTAATACTGTAATAAAATTATATGACATATTAAAGATTAGATATAAAATTTTCAAAAAAAAAAAATCATTCAATTCCTTAAAGATGCAATTAAATGACATTTTAATGAATATATATATGTACTTTGAAAGTGTTAATAGTGGAACCAAAGTAAGAGTGGATGAAAATTCATCTTAGATTTGAGGAAAAATTAGGAAGAAAAAGAAAAATTAAAGTTATTTAATATAAACTTTTGTCTATCCCATTAAAAAATAACTTTTGTTCACATTAAATTTATAAATTAAGGGTTATTTTTATTAGATAAAAGAATATGATTAACAAAAATCTTATAAACTTATCATTTTTTAACCTTTTTTTTTTATCAATATGCATATATAATACCTTTCATTTTTAAATTAATTGCATTATCTTTCTTCAAATAATCAAAATGAAATATGTGTCTATAAAAGGAAAATTTACATTTAATATCCTATATTTAGAGGTTAACTACAAAAAATATATCAATATTTGAGGAATTACAACAAAATTTCTAAACTTTACATGTGATAACAAATAACATTCTTTGTGAATTTTTCATTAGTGATCATTAAATTAAATAACAAAAATGTCATTACAAATAGCCAAAATAAACCAAAATGTCTATAAATACAAAATATGCAAATAGATAGTCATTCGACATTATTTTCCAAAGACCAAAGGAGGTAAAAACTTTAAAAATATGACCATTATAACAAGTTTTATAAATAACAAGCAAAAGGAGTAACAAAAAATGCATCCTTATCCCTAAAAATTATTTTTTCCTTCTTTCTAACTTTTGCAATCTTTCTTAATCAACCAAAATGTTTTTATTAAGCTTTAATGTCAAGCACTTTTAAAGGCTTAAATTTAGAAACATTCAATGCAAGATCATGCAACAAAAGAGCATCAATGAAAATTTCAAAATAAACAAAAACAAGTTATATTATTATTATGAAGATATAAATTGTAATGTAAACTTCCTAGGGTAATACCTACTAGTCAACAAGAAAAATGAGATGAATGTAATAGCCAATAACATTTAAATTATGCAAGATCTTAAGCAAAATCAAATGGAAGAAAGAGCAATAATGATTGAAGTGCTATCGTTAAAAAAAGAGTTTCAAAAGATATGTGTCAAGCTTCACAACTTATAAATGAATATTGCATATGTAAAGATGAATGTATTGATTTTAATATATTGCATAATGATATTTTATATGTTAATGAGTTTAGCCATTCATAGTAAAAGAAAGAAAAGAAATTGGTTTTTACCTTAATCATTGTGTTTGTTGTAAGACTTGAGGTTATGAATTTGGTGTGTAGATTTCTTATTTAGCTCTTTCAAAAGTCTTTCCCTAAACAAATGAATGAAGTTTGTTAGTTTAATTAACAAGATGCATTTACAATTATTCAATTTAATATGGCTAATTGCAATATGTATACCTTTTTGAACTTTTTTGTTTTAGTCTTTAGACAAACTCTTATTCTTGTCTTTTTTATTGCTAAACTTGATATAGTTCTTGTGGTGCTTTAAGGAATTTCTAGCACTTATGCTTGTTATTCCAACAACATTGCTACACTAAAAATTAATTAGTTATAAGTTAGCTACGCGTTGCTTGTAATAAGTAAATGTGAAAATATAAATAAGTTAATTTACATACCTCAACATATGTGCTTACATTATGCCTAAATTTTTGACATTTGCCACACCTACTAATGGAAGATCTAATTTTATCTTACCTTAGCTCTCCATTTTCTCTTGTTCTATTTTTTTTAGTCTACTGACCTTTCTTTTCACTTTAAATGGTAGCATGACTTCTTCTCCATCCATAGGATCTAAGTTAGTTTCATAAAGAGGAGAAATAACTTTATTGTGGGTAGCCATGAACTTCTTCACTATAAAGTACTTATCATACAAGTCCTTCAAGTTTTCCCTAGTTTAGTTGGTACAAGCAGCCATATGTTTGCAAGAAATTCTATAAACTACCTATTCACTACAACTATATATTCTTGATTTAAGATTTACAAAAAATGTATATGAATCATTTATTACTTGGAATTTCCCATTATTGGTAGGAACCAATTCCAAGTATTTGGTTTCAATATAATTTTTTTTTAACTTTTCCTTAACTTTTGGTGTTACTTTACCATCCCAAGTTATAGCTTTGGCATATCTTTTATGCATTTAAACAATCAATTTCACTATTATTTCCTCTAAAAGAGTCAAAATAAGCTTATTCCTAAACTTTCCAACCTAATTGTTGAATAAATTTATCATGTTATTAGTAGTGTAGTTATTTTTAATGTTGATTTCAAATAATCACCTACACCACTAATTTGCAAGAATAATCTTAAGATACTTCATAGGGGCATCATTATAAGCAACCACTCTAATTTTTGTAAGAGTTTTGAAGTGATTGTTGTAAGAGTAGGCTTTACAAGCCTTTTAAAATAGGTTTCTCAACTCTATACCAAACCATTATGCTCTAAAATTTGTATAAATGTGTCTAACACATCTCCTATAAATAGTCCTTAGAAAATGCTTTTCAACAACATTTATGATTCCTTAAACATATAAATCATGCAACAATTAATAATTTAAAATAAAAAAAATACTAATAATTAAATCAACAAACTATCTGTTATTTACCTAGTAAATAAATGTAAAAAATATATTTTTACATACCTTTTGTCAACCTAACATAAACATTAAAAACTTCCTTTTTATAGTAACTCCAATGGAATTATATAAAAGACCTATGAAAAAGCCTTAGCTTTCATTACATTCTTTTTTTATAACAGTATATACAATAGAGAAAATCCTTTTACTTCCATTTATTGAGATAGCTACCAATAAATTGCCATATTATGGTTCTTTTAAATGGCACCCATCCAACCTAATAAATGATCTATACCTAGCTACAAACCTATCTAGGCATGCCTTTAAACAAATAAAAATCCTTTGAAACATTTTTAGAGATGAATTGTTTAGGTCTTCCTTAGGTTTATTTCTAAATTTAATCATAAAACCAGAGTTTGCCTTTTTAAGAAGGTTAACATATTTTGTTTACTTCTTGAATGATTCATTATGTAACCCTTTAATTGTTTGAAGAGCTAGTCTTCTCCCCTTTTAAATTTTCATGAAACTAGGTTCAACTCTATAGGGGTCCTTTAAGACCTTATACATAAGGTTTGTACTTATTTCACTATTAACTCTAAGATAAGGTCATAAAACCCTAGTTATCCATTTTGATATGGCACCATTCACTTTTTTAATCCTAACACAATTATGTTAACTCCTCAACTTCTTCAACATAAAAGTCTTCCTACTAGGTAATATGAATGTCCAAATGTAGAAGTTATATCCTACATCTGCACACTTACCATTATAGCATGTTTTTATTTTTTGGTGTATCTATTATTGACTCTCTCCTATACTGCATACTCTTTTAAGACCTCTTTAAGGTGATAAACATCTCTAAAAATATGTCTCTCCTCAAACTACACTTTACCTACCTCTATATACCTAAATGGTATACCATTAATTTTATATGTTAGATCACACTTTTTTTAAATTGATCTTTTTCCCCTTACCATTTTTATCAATAAAAAGTTCACCATCAATATCAATATAGTCTTATAATTCATCACTAAAACAACTATTCATATCACCATTATTTGTAGCTTTACCACTTTCCTCATTTACATCATATATGCCACTTATTCCATCTAACACTTGCCCTTATAATTTATCTTCATTTACAACCTCTTTTAACCATCATTAAAATCAATAAAGTCATAATCTTCATCAAATTATTTGAAATCTAAGTTCTTATTATTCTCTCTTATATCATCTTTATCATTAATAACTTTAACTATATGTATTAATCTAATTCTTTTATTCATCCTACATGTATTAGTTTAGCCTTTATAGACATATTATTTTTAACTCCATAAACTTCATTGAGTTCAAAAGGAATGAGAAAATGAGAGAGGTTTTTTAAGGTTAAGAGAGATTGAACAGGAGCACTAGGATTAAGATGTTTAGTTTCTATCAATTTTAGCTTTTATATAAGGGCATAAATGTCTTTTCAAGAGATTCGTCTATTTTGACTTAAGATCATTAGTCTTAGGATTTTTTTGTAATTTCTAATATATTGGTATGTTTTTTGTAATTAACCTTTAAACTTAAGATGTCTAATGTAAATTTTTTGTTTATAAAACTATAAATTATTTTTAAGTATTAATAAATTAAAAAAATAATAATACTAATAAGGAGGCTTAGAATAAGCTATAGGTCATCCTCTAGTAGCCTAACAATAGTAATGGTCCTACATAAGACTATAAAGGAATATAAGTCCATCTCCTTTATCCCTAAAGGCTTGAAGGGGCCCATACTTATCACATCCATACTTAACCCCACTTATACAATTTAACCCAATCACGTATAAATAGATCAAGCCAAGGTAATAATTATTTTCTCTTTTTGTGTACTTGAAAGTCTCAATCTTCTCACTAACTTGATCGTTAAAGTGCTAACATTGAAGCCCACCTTTGATACTTTGTTATGTGCTCTCCTGCAAGACCTCACCTCTAGGCTTTATTGTCAAACCTTTTTACCAACCTAACTCAAGACTCCTAGACATATGTCCTTTTTAGTGAATACCCTTCATTAATCTTTTTCAACTCGGGCCATTTATGGGGATTACATGCAATATGCCTTTCCTAATCATTCCTTATTTAAAAACACAACCTAATCAAACTATATAGAACATAAGAGTTCTCAATAATCCCTATACCATATTTTATCAACAATAATGTAAAACTTATTAACTTTTATGTCACTCAATCCATTTAATGCTCAATTTTCTACCAAGATAGACTAGTCATGCAATTAGTTCATGATAAGAAAACCACCTAAGATTGCCTCAACTTATTCATTAGGCATGTCAACTCCTTAGTAGTTATAGATTGCTCATACTATAGCTAAAACAAATGTAAGACAAAATGGTAACCCTCTGCACATCTAATCCACTCGCATGACCTATAAGAATACAAGCCTTAACTTTTGCCCTTTCCTAAGAGATCATGGATGCCCTCATCCTAGAGAAATTCAAGTTACTTAATTTAGACACTTATAATTACATGAAAGATCCCAATGATCATTAGATTTACTTTTAAGCACTAATGTCCCTCCACTTGACCTTAGATGTGACCATATTTAAGGCATTGTCAACCTCGTTGAAAGAAGTTACTCAACAATGGTATTCAAATCTGCCCTTATGTTTGGTAATAAGCTTTGACTAACTAGGAAATCTCTTCTTAACAAGATTCGTTACTAGCTAGCCACACAAAAAGACCCTAACAACTTTCATCACAATTTAGCAAGGCAACAAGGAACCCTTACACGATTTTATCTACCGATTCAATATAGAGATGCTCATAGGAGAATTTAAGCCCTAATATGACACTTGCAACATTTTCTAACAACCTCATTAAGTCTTATTTCTCTTAGTCTTTAGAAAAGGAACCTCTTTTAGACTTTACTAAAATGATGACCTAGAAGTAAAGGTTTATGTTGATGATATGCTCATAAAATGCAAAGCTATAAAAGACCACCTTGTCAATTTAACAAAAGTCAATCCCATAAAGCACACCTTTAAAGTTTAATCCAACAAGTTCTTAGGTTTTTACATATCAAACAAGGGAATATAAGTTAATTCGAAGAAAATCAAGGCCATCAAGCAGCTCCCCTAACTAAGACTACTGAGGATATACAAGTTCTCATGAAAATGCTCGCTTACTTAGGTCAATTTATCTTGCGCTTTAAAGAAAAGCAACTTCTTTTTTTCCAACTCTTTAAGAAAACAGTAAAATTTAAATAGATGGAAGAATATGAGCAATATCTCAAATTATATATATATATATATAAAGTAACATGTATGTGATATATTTTTTATATATAAATAAATTAATAAGTAAAAAGGTAAAAAAAAAATAAATAATAAATTTCTTTTTTCTCAAAAATATATATTAAAATTTAAAAGGATGTGATGTATTTTCAAATCAATTTCTCTCGTTCGAGTTCACGTTGCTTTGGATTAGTTCATTTTATGTCGGATTACTTTCGAATTACACTATATTCAAATTGAGTTCATGTCGAATTTTTTCGAATAATTTCGATTCGATCTATCGGATTGGGTCAAGTTCTTAGACCTCCAGTTCTTTTATTTTTTATTTTTTTTCTTTTAGGCGAACTTAACCTTACACCATTATTAATAAATTAAAAAGGGAAAGAAAATAGATTACATGGAGGGGCAATCTGGTAAATGCAAGCAAAGATAACAGGTTGTGTTTCGAAGTGGAATTGAGTGAAAAGTGTGGCAGAAAACCTAATGCCAAGCGAAATCGGAGAGAGAAAAGGGTATTTTAGTAAACTTAGAAGATGTAGGTAAGCAAGTAAAATTTCCTGTAGATCACTTTCCCAGGTACTTCTAGCAACCCAAAAACACAAATAAACAAAAAAAGGGAGAGAGAGAGAGAGAGAGAGAGAGCGCGCGCGAGAGAGGAGGAGAGGGAGGAGGCCGGAGGAGAGAGAGAGGGAGGTGTTGGGTCTGCATTACGGCGGCGTTGGTAAAATTGCACGTGTTGGATCAGTCTCTGCTCTACGGATTCTTACATCAAACTCTTGAATCCCCTCTTTTCCTAATCTAATTTTCGTTTTTTTTTTTTAATTTTGAGCGGTGGATTATTTTTGTTCAGATATATTAATAATTTTTTTTTGTTTTTTAAATTTACACTGATCGGCTGTCTCCGATTGGAAAAACCCTAACCGGGGCCATGACGGCCACTACCTCTCAAAATCAGCGATCTCCGGGTGGCTCCGGTGACGCCGTGAACACTCCCAGGAAGGGAAAGAACCTGACGTCTCCTTGGGTTCAAGTCGTTAGAGGTGAGCCGGAATCAGTCCCCACAGTCAATCACTCCCCATCATCGTCGTCATCGCCATCCTCGCCGTCTCCCGGCACTGTCGCGCCGGAGCAGTCTTCTTTTACTGATTGCTCCCCTCGAAGGCCGGCTCTTTCGGTGGATAATCCTGTTGCCACGGAGAGCTCTGATGGTAATAACGCCAATGCGGGTAGGCCAAAGAAGGCGGCTTGGAATAAGCCGTCGAATGGTGTAGCAGAGCTTAGCCCTGTTATGGGAGCGGTTTCATGGCCTGCTTTGTCAGAATCCACTAAAGCTTCTCCGAAATCATCACTTGCCGAGCCTTCTTCCAAGACTGTTTCTGATGGATCAATGCCTAATTCTCAGGTTTCATGCCTACCATTTTCTTTCCTATATTAGAATTCTATTTGCTTGGTGACTAATTATTGTGGGAAAACGAAAAAGGAAAATTTGCAAACGTGGTGTTTCAGTTATCATTGGTGGATAACCTGCCTAATTGATCGGATAGTGTAGGAACTTCTTATTTACTCTGCCACTGAGATTAAAGTGATTTTTTTTTTTTGGCTTTTGTTTCTCTTATTTTCTGTTGCTTCCTAAATAGGTTTATTACTTGAAAAAGGAGAAGTTAAATTTACGTGCTTCTACTGTAACAGGGCTTCGTAACTCCACATTCACCCAGGAAGCAACTTACTAGTAATGCAAATATTAATTCCACACAAAACCACACATTCCTGGCTCGACAGAAGTCCACAAGGCGCAGCAGTGGTAGCGGTGGCAGTGGTGGTAGGGGCAATAACTCTGGAGGTGGACATTTGCAAAGTGGCTTCACTCATCCCACTCCGCCACCACCGCCACCACCACCACCACCTCCATTCCCTGTTTTTGCAATTCCTTCTGCTGGTCATAATAATCCGGTGCAGGCGATACCAGATCAATCTCCTAGAGAGCCTCTATATAGGGGCAACAACTGGGAACCTAGACCAGTTGGGGGGTTTGTGCCTCCACCACCTTTGGTGAATGATCACAGGAATTCTTCACGAAGAGGCAGCTTTGGACCACGTAGAGAAGGTTCCTCCCATAACAATTTGAGTGGCAAACGTGATCAGGACAGTGGACGCCATGGGAATTCTAGAGATGCTCAGGTGCAGCCACCGAGAGCTTCCCCCAGGGGCTTTGTTCGGCCTCCACCAAACAGAGCAACATTTGTTTCTCCCATGGCACCGTATGGAAATCCCATGCCTTTTACTGGTAAATTGTTTTCCACAGATCTACTGGTGTATTTTTTTGATTTGTTCATAGAATTAATGGTTATCTTGTGTTCAGATTTTGTGTATATACCTACACTGCCACTGGATTCCTTTAGGGGCATGCCATTCATCCCTCACACCCCAGTACCTCCTCCAATGATGCCTGTCTCAGAGCTTCCCTTGCCAGCTATGCTAGTGCATCAAATAGAATATTATTTCAGGTACCGTTACATTTTTTATCTCTTTTAGTGATGATTCATAAAGATTCTCTTCCTTTTCCATAGCTTATTGAATAAATTGCCCACTGTAACTCTGATTTGTTTATTGCAGCGATGCTAATTTAGTTAAAGACGAATTTTTGAAGTCAAACATGGATGAGCTGGGCTGGGTTCCAATTACTTTGATAGCAGGCTTTAATCGGGTAAGTGACATTCATGATAAAATTGAGGATTCTGGTCTCTATCATGAAATTCCAAATTCCAACCATAATAATTTGACCCCACATATCTTTTCACAAGTTTGGTCATCTTAGTTGAATGCCTCAGTTTCAAAATGCAACTGAAGTTTAGAAAAAGTGTGAAGTTATGTTGTCTATTCACCTATCACAGACAAACTTAGTTACCTCTCAGTGTGTATAACTGCAGTTATTTTAAGTTCTAAATGACCATAGAATGTAAAGCATTAAAAGTTACAAAATTCCAGCAAGTGTGGATATGTTAGTAATCAATGTTGTGAAGTAAAGAGAAACATAAACAGATATCATGGAATGAAGCCTAGCTTATTGTTTTAAACGTTCTACTTGATGTGCTTGGATCAACTTTCCATACATCAAATTATTGATATACAATTGTTACACGCTCAAATGCCCATTAAGTGATTAATATACTTTATTGTTTGAGATTTATGTTGCTTTTACAGGAACATTGTTTTAGATTAAAGCAAACTCACTTTGCCTTTTTACACCAGTGGATTAGCTTATCATGCACGTCAGGTCTGCCAATTTTAAATTTATGTGACAGGGAGCATCTGCTAACAAGAAAAATTACACTTATTTTACCCAGTGAAAAAGTCACTATTGAAGACACCCAAGATTTATTATACTTGTATGTCAAATTTTTCCTTTCACCTTGAAGTTTAAGTTTGAGATGGTGATTATGCAACATCTTCAACTTTGAGTTGGCAGTTTTCTTCATTTTTTCTCTGTGCTGACTGCCAAGCCTATTTTACCATGCTATATTCTTTGATAAATTTGTTTCCTTAGTTTCCTCTTCAATTTTTTTTTTTTTTCCCTCTTTCTTTGAGCCCATGCTGTTCATATGAGGCCTTTATGGTATTGGGAACACAGCTTGCAGGCATAAGTGAATTGTTGCAAAATATGAGATTTCAATAGCTGATCCTAATCAGTCAACAGTCTTTTGCAATGTTGGGTATGATAGACAAAGTTTACTGGATAAGCATTTCCAGTGGTAGTTCAGTTCCTGGGTTTCTAATTTTAAAACATTATTGGTTGTCTGGAAATGGGATTTATTTGGGCAAGTATATATGAAGTTACTTGTTTGTGGAAGGTAACTCCTTGTGACACCCAAAATAATTAGATCCAAGTTTTTATGACATGTTAAAAGAGGATATGCTCTTTAGGTTTTTGAAACAAGTTCAGAGCTTTGGAGGATTACATAAATTTTGGAAAGAACATTCCAGGGTCCAGATAGTGATCAATAAATGTGAATTTGTAGAAACAGATTGCCAAATTTTGATCTGCTACAGTAAACGTTTCCCATAGTTGCTTAAGGCAAGAAAAGTGTCAGAGCAGGAGCTGTATTTCAGGTTGTGAAATATGAGAGCTTCACTATATTATAAAACTGAAAGTAGAGTGCCATGGAGATATTAAGAGGAACAGGGGAGTATATCTTATAGAAACACAATTAGGACCCTAGAGAAATGGTGCTTTTCAAATTTGATAATGTGATGTGAGTATATCTTCTTAGCTATAGGACTATTTAATCAGGGCTTTCTCATGTAATATGTGTTTTCTAAACTCATAATTGCCTCCCATTCCCACTTGAAGCCACACCCACCCCCCCCCAACACCAAAACAATGTTGTTGGCCCTTGACTGTTTATTGTGTTTTGATTGAGGTCCATTTGAGGATAGTTGTGCCTCAATATTGGACCACCAGTTGACCTGGAGATTTTCCTGGTTAAGAGACTAAAAATTACCTAATAGGCTTCTTGTATGAGCATGAAGGTGGTATCATATATCACCTCTTCCTGGAATTTCCTTCTCTTTGATGTGTAGACCTCACTTATATTCAAGATGTTGTTGCTTTGTTGTCTTGTATATTTTTCTCAAGGTTTTCCAGCTGTCTCCCCTATCTTCCCTTTTGTTGTTTCTTGGGAAATGTTGTGAAAGTTCTATTTTGGTATAATGTTTAATGTAGTTTTCCTTGTTGATGTTTGAGTTTTGTCATTATTTGCTTGATGGTTGAATTGGGAAATGGAGAAGGGAGGGGGGACGGGGCAGGGGGGTCTTACTGTAGTTCTTTGCTTGAACTTGAAGCTATTGGGTAAGACATGGCTTAATTAAAATAGGCTCACTATTGTGGAAACAGCTTATATAAATGATGTCAGCAATCTGCTGGGGGAACTTTGTGTTCATCAATAGCTTTGGTTAAATATCAAGCTGATTTGCTAATTGATTTGGCAATCCTAATGGGAAATTAGAACATTTGTGGCCAGTAACTTCTTGTTAGCCTCTTTACTAGAACAGTTTTGCGTCTGTACTGTGAATGTTGGGCCCTGTGTACTGTTTTGTTGGTGGGTCCAATCTGCCAAAATATCTTTATATGTAAAAATTCAGGTTTGTGTACACCATTCTTGGCTTGGTCCTTTTTTCTTCCTCCTTCCAAACTAATAAGTTGATATATGATGCATTTGATTATGTTTCTTAATCTGCTTGCAAATTTAGTTTGTCGTTTGGCCATCCTTTTGTAGGTTAAGAATATGACAGACGATATTCAGTTAATATTGGATTCATTGAGGGCTTCAGCCTTTCTAGAAGTGCAGGTACCTTTCTTTTTACTTGTATTAGAATCTACTATAAAAGCACCAATCCCTGCCAAATGGTGGACTGAATTTGATTGATCTCCTGATTTCAGCCTTTGAAAATTGA
This sequence comes from Bruguiera parviflora, assembly GCA_019804595.1. Taxonomy (NCBI): domain Eukaryota; kingdom Viridiplantae; phylum Streptophyta; class Magnoliopsida; order Malpighiales; family Rhizophoraceae; genus Bruguiera; species Bruguiera parviflora. The sequence continues at coordinate 8,679,911 of CM034050.1, forward strand.
AGTTTATATCCAACCACATGGCAAGTAACATTGGTTATTTGACTATCAATTAATGTGCAAGAGCCATAGTACAAGCACCAGCTGTAACATTGTATCAGAAACTTCTTTTTGGAATCATTGGGAGGCACATCAGATTTGGGTTATGCCGGGTCCTCTGTATCTCACCATCCCCCGCACACAACTATAGTCTAGTGCAGTTTTAACCTAAAATCATTAATGTGAGTTACCAAACCTTTAGCTAGTGGGATGTCTCCCCATGTCATTCTGACTATTAGGAATCCGCAAGAGGTAATCATATCATTATATTAAAATTCCTTTGTAGTTGTTAGAAGGACCATTCGGACTTGGTCTTCGCTACAGGAAGTCTTTTCCATCTTGCGAATTCCAAAGCCTAAATCTCATGGAATTTAAATCAAATGCCGTTGGAATGTGGAGTTTTTAGTAGTTGAGGTTGACTGGTACATTGAAATTCTGTGATTTGCTGTTAGGGGATATCTAGTAAGCCTAAATATTGAAATTTAATGCAGGATGATAAAGTGAGGAGGCGTAATGACTGGATGAAATGGATAACCAGTTCTAATCAGCGTGTCACTAGTCCAGGTCTGCAATCCACTGGTGAATCAAGTTACGATATGCTGGCTACTTCTTTTCAAAAGATTGCTGTGGATGAATTGAGTGGTAGCCAAGATAGTATGGCAGCCAAGTCATCCCCTTGTGCGGAGCATGTTCAAATGAGTTGATTGTCTCCGTCACGAATCTCTGAACGGGGGGTTGCTGAAGATGCAAGGTCAAAAAAACTAACTTTATGCTGCCCTTAAGTTAAAAGAACAGGATGGTACATCTGTTCTTGGAGGAGAGTGTTATGAATGCTGACAGAAGGCGGGCAGCATTTTTATTTTTATTTGTTCCATTGTCGTGCCTGATTTTGACAAGATTGATGCGGCGCATGGAGGAAATCAAAATAAGGAACATACAGATATTTATCTAGGGAAAAAAAAAAATCCAAAAAAAACAAAAAGAAAAAATTCTGGCTGTCAACTCGGCAAGAATTATAAGCTTTTTGGGTTTGTATAGCGTGGTTTGACTTGGATGATCGTTTCTTCTTTCATTTTTCTGTCTTTCTATTACCTGCATTTTTCTCAGTCCTTTTCCATTTCTTTTCCTTTGTTGGTTTTTTGGGAAGGCAAGGTTCAAGCCATGCTCGTTGTGAAGCATGTCCTATTGAAACGGGAGTCCATTGGAAGTTCTTATTTTGAGGAGAGTTGCCTGAAAAGACTGATGAATTCCTGTGCCCGATAGTAGTTAGCATGTCATTCCTCTAATTTTGCGCTGGCCGGCACAATGCAAAAAATTCGGAATATTTACAAATAATACATTATGGGGTCAAAAAACGCTCACATACAGTTATGCAAAAATATCTTTTTATAAGTTGTGCGTGGGTCACGGTATCGTTAGTTCCTTTTTATATATCACTACGAAAAAAAATATAGAACTATCAAATAAGCTCTCTAGTGAACTGGTTCATTTCGCAAATATTTTTTATTTAAGTTAATTTTGTCTCCCTTATAGATTAATACCTTATAGAAAATTTTAAAGGAATATATTTTATATACACGTGATAATTATCTAATTGTTAATTGAATATCCATAATCGCCAAAAGAATATTTGTGGACTAGTTTTCTAACTAAGAAACTATTCATTAAATTTTAATAAAAAATTATCTGTATAATCTTAAATAATTTTAAAATTATCTTTATATATAACATATTAATTAAATGTGTTGATATGTATGTTAAAAATATTTTACATGCATTTAAATTTTTTTAATATGTTTTAATAAGTAAAACACGTGTATGGGACGTGGTAGACAAATATTATATTTAATATGTATGTATGTCATTTTAAAGTTGCCTGTACTGAATAGTCTATAAGTAAGATGGGGGGCTATCTAGGATCCTATGTAGCATTATGATAAATTTTAACAGAATCTGGCAACAAAAATACGGAATTTGAAATGTGTATCGATGTGGCGAAAACCCAGTGATTGAATGGTGTCATCTATAGTAACAATGGTAGCTTGCTTACTTAAATTACTTCTAAATTTGTGAAAATGTTAAAATAATTTAAAGACTAGACCTAATATTGTAAAAAGTCTTGATTTAAATTTTTTAATTTTAAAATTCAAGAGATGTACTACGAACAAAAGAAAGAAATGTATGCCTATATACACAATAAATATTCACCAATACATATTGATCAATGCTAATTAGGTTGATGGTATAGACGAAACTTTTCAAACCATTCACAAACAAAAATAAAAAATAAGGAATAAAAGAAACTAAATCTTAATATTTATTAAAAGAAACTAAAAGAAACCATTCAAACCATTCACGTAACATCATTGCAGTATTTATTTTTAGCTGAAACAATGGATACACATATGCTGTTGTGTAAAGGGATGGCAAAGGGCCCCCGCCGGCCTACCTCATCTTGTCCAAACGGGGATAGGATGTCAGGAAATTGAAGGAAAATTAGAGATTTACACTTTAATTCTTAAATTTTTAGCTACCAGATAGATTGTTATTTATATATTTTACTTTAACTCTGATTTTAATAAAAAATTTTAAATTTTTAAATTATAATTTTATTTTTATATAATAATTCTTGTCTAAAATAAATATTAAAAAATAAGTTATATTTTAAAATAATATTTAATTTTTTATATTTGGATTAGTAGTTGATTTATATTTTAAAATTTGAAAATTTAATTAGAAAATTATTATTTTTTATTAAAAAAATAGAAGAAAAGTAAATATAAGAATAAATTTTAAATTTTTTTATTGAAAATAAAAATTAAATGTAGCCAAATTATAAAATAAAGACAGCATTTGAAATTTTATTCTCTGTACCTACTCTACTTCATCGCCATTCCTAATTTCTTTTATACCAGAGAGAAAAGTTTAACTCATAGCATGAATTAAATCAGCTCTTGTTCTTGAAACCCTATCCAATTAAGATTTTTGTATCTCAGCATAAGTTGCAGTGACATATTCAACAACTACAATATTATGTTTGGTAAGTAAAGCCAGTCACACATTTGTCAAGAACATGAAAAGAAGAAGAAGAATGTCAGAGTACAGAAAGCATGAGTGGACAAGCAATGCATCTTCATGGTGAAAAATGTTTCACAAAAACTATGGAGGATCTTTCTGTTTTGTTTTTTTTTTTCTTTTTTTATATCACCTGACATATAGAGTTCAAACCAACTAAAGATGATTCCTGGGACATGATTCCGCTCGCATGTTGAAGAACTAAGCTTTTCAGCCACGGAAGAGCACACTTTACGGTTGTAGCCCTGCAACCAACATAAAATGCATAACCTCGTTGAGGTCTGCATCGAGCCAAACGGCTTCAGCACCATGCCAAGTATCGAATTAAAAAAACAATTGCAAAAGTGAAATTAATTTTGGAAGAAGTTGCAACTTTAATCAGTTTCAGCCTCGGTTAAAACATAAAAGCTTACATCCCTATGCTTTTTCCACAAAAGTACCGACACACAGAACACAGACACGAGAGAAAAATATTTATTAGTTAATTTTGTGTGAAAAAATGAGTTAAATAAATTTAAAAATATTAAATAATTAAATAGAAATAATTTTTCAGATAAATAAGAAAATTTGAAAATACTAAAAATTAGAGTATATAAAAATACTTTGTAAATAAAAAGTATTAAGTAGTTATCAAAAGTAATTATAATTAAAAAGAAGTAAATTATTTATATTGATTATATTTGTTTAACGTGATTATAATTTAAATATTTAAAATATTTATTAAAAATATTTTAAATTTTAATAATTATATATTATTAAGAAAATTTTGGTAAATATCTAATTAATTTTTATTGAAAGTTTTTAAATTCTATTCATTTTTAAGTACATTTGTATTCTTTTAATATATTATGTGTTTTATTTTTTTGACAATTTGTAAAAAGTCGTTTTAGTGTAAAATTCTGTTTTTTCATTTACTGTACAGACTAAACACTAACTTTTCACTGATATTATGCCTTGAATGAATTATAGCTATAAGAAAATGCAAAAGCTCAACAACATCTAATGGACCAAAAGGAAGGCATAAAGAACTTATATGCGCACAACAAGTGTTAAAATTGAAGTGTGGATTCAAACTTTTCTAGGCCATGGTTTCTCGATGAAGCAATGAGATTGCTACCAGAAGTGGCGCACCCATCACATATAGGCGTGTGATTAGCCACCAAGGATACTCATTTCTGGAGCACTTGTTAAAACGTGCTGAGAAAAATTTACAAAAAAAAAAAAAAAAAAAACTCATTTTTAGTGATTTGAGTTGCTTACTTTTTTTATTTGTTAATTATTACAGAGCACTTACTGGTTGCTGCTGGGTGATTGACATCTATGGTGCGTCCAGCTGCAGATATGTACATCCAATACATTTTAACCTGTGTTACAGTGAGTAAACGTATTTTTGAACTGGAATACAATTTAAAAGCTGCTTAGTTATATCTTTCAAAACTAAATTTTCTCATCTCACCTCTTTCAAAACCTAAGTTTTGAAAAAACAGTAATAAAATATGCCTTTAGATATTATAAAAGTTTAGTTAAATAAAAATATAACAATTATACTTTTAAATATTAAATAAATTTTTTATTATAATTAATTTATATATTAACAATTATTTTAATAATATTTTTAATAAATATTTATAATTTTATTAAATTTTTTATAATAATATTATTATTATTATCAAATAACATGTAACTTCATTATTTTTAATATTTCTTTTCATAATTTTTTTATTCACTTCATTTGGTCTTACAATATTACTAAATAGTACTAAAATACGATATTACTTTGGACATGATAATTGAGAGTTTATTGGACTCCTTGCGTTGACCTTGAGACAAACATGCTAAGCTTTATGGGTGCATTTACGTTTGTGTCCCAAATGAAGGCCAATCTTCAATGGATTTTCGAACTCAATTTTGCAGAGCTTTTGTCTTCTAAGGGACACGGGGCAATTGATTCAATACGGGTAAGCCCTCGGTGGAATAAATCGACACGTTGTTGGTTGTTGGATGGATTTTATAGTCCACAAGAATGGACTGCGCTTCATCTCTGTTGCCCGGAATCTCACTCGGGCCTATGATTTCTGCATTGGAAACCAAGTTATTTTTTTTTTATATATTTTTTATAACAAGGAAAAAAGTCATTTTTTACAAAAATAAAATTAAAATTACAAAATCAATATGTTATCACTTGAAATTAACTCGGTTACCTCATATTAACTGGACATTTAATATTCCCTTCTACTATATATACAAGAAGAAATTGTATTCGCTTATAAACTTCTTTTTCTTTTTTTTTTTCTTTTTTTGGTTGGTGTGAAATGGTTCACATGTTTAGTTTGAGTGAAAATAAGTATAAAACCCTTGACGGTGTCAAAATTTTTTTGTCAATCTCTTTGCTTGGAGAAATTATTAAGTTTACTTAATCCACCGTATAAGGTTATTGTTGCAACCCACAAAATTTTCCCAAAAAATATAACATGACTAACAAAATATGTCGATGGGAATTTCTATTTTGATATATTATTATTATTTTCGGATATGTCATGTCTCTACTTTACCTGGGTCCAAAATCCTTGTGAACTACGTTTACCTAACAATTTTTCACTGGTACTACGGGATACCATTTTGTCAGATTGACTACGAGACGGCAAATCACTCGGTTCCCAATGACATGCATAAGGCTGTCAATCCTGGAGATTAACCCCACGTAGTGCTGACAAGGAGCTCCAACATTACTTACCTTTTTCGTTCGCTGTGAAATTGGACTGCAAATATTCCTTGAGGGCACAGGAGAGCCTCCCACTCGCAAATGGCCCCACTAGCTCAGTTGCCTTAGCTAGATTAGATTTGTGCTCTAGATATTGATACATATCCGTCTAGTGCGCCTGTCAGCTTATCGAAGTCTTTTTTTTTTCACCTTCACCCAACTTATACATATCCGACTGTCCACGTTCCCATAACGGCACCAACATGTGGATGGTAAAGACATGGAATAGCGCACTTTGGGTGGACATTTTCGAATTGGAGATTGGGGGGTGAGCTTGCAATTGCTCTCTCACACACGCTAACTACATAGTGCAAACAAAAGCACCATCTTACCATTATAAATGGTCCTCTGACATTTTTGCTGGGCAGGTTCCTCTGAGTTATAGCAATGCATCAGTGAAGCATGGAGAAACTTGGATGATCAGTTAATAAAGCGGAAATGGAAGCTCTGTTGATCCTGTTATTGTCATACCATATCTTCACAGGAGCAGCTGCGGCAGGTTCCAAGGATGGCGTTTATATTGTTTACATGGGAGCTGCAGGTTCGCCTATTAGTTCCCCAAAGAATGACCAACCCGTGATCTCTTTTTTAACAAGGCAAGTCTCAAAGAGCGATGTATCTGTGTTTTTCCATTCAAATATCAATATCATGCCAGGATTAACGGTGACAGGACAACACATCATGAGCTTTTTCACGTTAACTTTGAGCGTGGATCTTTTGTAACAGGAGAAAGAATGCTTTAGTACACAGATATAGACATGGAATCTCAGGGTTTGCAGCCCGCTTATCAGCCGCGGAGGCCCAAGCACTTTCTCGGGAACCTGGAGTTTTGTCGGTTTTTCCTGATCCTGTCTTCCAGCTCCACACAACTCGTTCGTGGGATTTCTTGAAGTACCAAACTGATGTAGTGATTGACATTAGCCCGAGGTCAGAGTCAGGCTCTAGCTCCTCCTCTCATGGATCGGACACGATCATTGGAATCATTGACACAGGTGGTGAAACTAAAGTAATTGTTGCCTCCATGCATACACTTAGAGAGGATATTAGTCACGTCTGTATGTTTAAGATCTGAATCAACCTGGATTTAAGCAAAGCTTTATGGAATCTTAGGTATTTGGCCAGAATCAGAAAGTTTCAATGACGATAACTTGGGTCCAATACCTTCACGCTGGAAAGGGACCTGCGTGGCAGGGCAGCGGTTCAACTCATCCAACTGCAATAGGTATTATCATATACATATTCAAATTTTTGTTGCCACAGCCAGCAATGAAAATTAACCAAAGCATTGGAAAACTAATTCCAAAATGTAGCTTGTTTTCCATCTGTTCTCCTTTCTTCTTTTTCTTTTCCCTTTTTTTTTTTTCACTTAAAATCATTCATAGATAATGCCCCATCTGTATTGCCTCGATATGTACAGTTTTCATCACTAACTAAATGTTGGTTTTCTATTCATGATCGAATTTGGACAGAAAAATAATAGGAGGAAGATTCTACATCGACCCTTACGGTGATGATAAGAAATACAACACAGTCAGAGATATCATTGGGCATGGAACCCATGTAGCCGCGACCGCAGCGGGAACCACCGTGCAAGGAGCATCTTACTATGGCCTCGCTGCAGGCTCCGCAAAAGGTGGATCCCCTTCATCAAGGATTGCTGTCTACAGCGTATGCAGACCATATGGATGTCACGGTTCCAATATTTTAGCAGCATTTGACGACGCCATTGCAGATGGTGTTGATATAATATCAGTTTCACTCGGTTCATGGGCTCAAGTGATGCCCCATTTTAAGGAGGATCCGATTGCCATCGGAGCTTTCCATGCCGTTGAGAATGGAATCACGGTGGTCTGCTCAGCAGGGAATGATGGGCCCGCCTCAGGAACTGTCGTGAATACTGCACCCTGGATCTTAACGGTGGCTGCTACTACCATTGATAGGGATTTTGAGTCCGACGTTGTATTGGGCAGTGACAAAGTAATCAAGGTGAGCACCTGCTTTTATGGCAGTACATTCTACCTCCTTGGCCAACTTGTAGCCAACTGGCAACTGTGCTTCGAATGAACAAAGACTGTATATGTCTTACAAATTACAATACGTATATAAAAAAGTTAGGATCACACAAATTTTGAACATAAAATGAAAACTAACACATCATAATCATTCATCATAATTCACATATTTTTTGTATAAAATAAATAATTATAATAAATTAATTTTTATTTTACATCTATTAATTATATCTGTTTAATAAAATTTATGAATATAAAATTATTCAAATCATATAATTAATTATGATCGAAGTAATTTTAAAAAATATTTTTTTAATTTTATTTTCTTAAAATAAGAATAAAATTAAATTATTAAAAAAATTCTTAGTTAAATTAATTTTTTTATTTAATTTTAACATATTTTATTTTATTTTAAAATTTTAAATAAAATATTTCTTAACATTTTCAAATTATGTGAAATATTTTAAATATAAATATTATTAAAATTTGTTTAATTAATTATTTAAATTAAATTTTTCATATTTATATTTGACTTAATTTATTTAATTTTAAAATTTTAAATAACATGTTATTTAAATTATTTAAATTCTAAAAATATTATAATTTTGAATACCATTAAATTTTATTTAAATTTTTATTCAAATTAAATTTCATTATTCAAACGTCACTTATTTTATTTAATTTTTTAATTTTGAGAAACATATTACTTAAACTATCAAATTACATAAAATATACTAAATTTTGAATAATATAAAATAGTTATTTAAATAGATTATCTTTTATTCCCATCTAAATTATTTTATTCAATTTTTAAATTTTAAACAATGTTGTTGCTTGAGTTATCTAATTATGTAAAATACTATGAATTTAAAAACATTTAGTTTTATTTAAGTAATTACTTAAATCAAAATTTTACTTAAACTTGATTTATTTAATTTAATTTTTAAAATTTAAGTAATATGATATTGGAGGGTTTGCTCGGTAAGCTTGACTTTTTCGGTTTTTTTTTTTTTTCAAATCCGAAAATACAAAATGCGCTCGACAATGTGTTGATTTGTGTTTATTTAAAAAAAGAAAAACATTATTTTTCCTTGAAAAAAGATCAAAAAATTACAAAATAAAAATTTTCACTTTTTATAATTAATTTAAATTTTAAACTCTCTCTCGCCTCCAGCACTCCCTCCCTTCCTCTCCCCTCCCCACACCCTCTACGCGAGTAATTTTTATCATTTGATTGATGCTCTTTTTTTCTTTCTTCTATTTCTTGGAGGAAAAAGAAGTTGTTTAAGCTTTAACCTACTAAAAGTGAAAAAAAATTTAACACAGTAATCATACAGAATCTCGCCCGAATATTAAGACACTCGGAATAGCATTGCTATGTGAAATTCTTTCAAACCCAAGATTTTCAAACGCATCATGGAAGACACAAGTCGACAGGGAAAAAAAAAAAAAAACCAACAATAAGAAATCCTATAATCACTTGGAATAATCAGTTGATTAGGAATTTTGAGTTCACAATCCACATTCTATGGGAATACCGAGACAGTCTTTAAATAATGCGTTTGTGAGAAAGATGCCCCTAGTTGTATGATATACTAGTCCCAGTTATTTAAATTTCTAGTTTTTCACTTGAGATTCAATATCTAATAATTTACTATTTGCATATATTTAAGAATATTTTTCTATTTAGTTTCACTATTTTTAATTTAATTTTTTAAACTTCTCAATGACTTAATGTTATTTTTATCAATTATTATATTAAAATTAAATTATTGAGTTTAAGTGAATATTAATTTAATTTTAAGTAAATTCTTGTATTAATTTTTATTTTGAGTAAATTTTTACATTAATTTTTTATTTTTTTATTTGTCCTACTCAGTTATGTTTCAAACATACTAGATGGTCCAAAAAAACAAAAAAAATCTATTACAGATAGTATGGTTAAGTCTTTAGAGAGCAGCAGCATGTGGTTGCTGGACTTTAGAATCTTAAAAGTTCATATTTTTCCTCCATGCTCTATGAGGTTTATCAGTTTTGAGTATTTTTCCTCCATATTATTAGCATTAGAACCCAGATTTTGGAAGACTCTTGAACCTCCTCAACTCTCTCTCTGTTTTTTTTTTTGTTTTTTTTTTTTGGAACTCAAAAGGAATGATCAGAGTTTTATTAACCTCCTCAACTCACAGTCACAGATTTATTAATTATAACTTATGTTTGGATTGAAAAATGATGAGCTTGTTTTTCTACAATTCAATTCAGGGTGAAGGCATAAATTTTGCAAGCATACAAAAATCCCCCGTGCATCCCCTGATAGATGCAAAGTCAGCCAGAAGAAGTGATGCAGGCGATCAAGCTGCCAGGTGGGCAATGTCTTTTAAGTCCAACAAAAGCACATTCGCCCCAATTCACCCTTTTGGCTGTAAAGATGACAATACCTAAGCATTGCCTGAAATGAATTCGACAAATATAGTATTTGAGGAGAAAAAAAAAAAACAAGAAGTTATGATTCATTATAATTCACACCGATTGTAGCCATCTCTGAACTGTTGTCAACCCCTGTCATGCCTGTTGTTGTTGCAGCAACTGCGACACAGATTCTTTGGACAAAGAAAAAGTTACGGGAAAAATAGTTCTCTGTACAGATGACAATGACGATTACTCACTGGGAGAGAAGAAGGTTGAAGTACAAAGCTTGGGTGGAATTGGTCTACTCTTGGCTGATGACCAGATAAGGGCAGTCGCCTCCAATTTTAAGGAATTTCCCATGACCGTGATCGGTCTAAAGGATGCTGCAGAAATCCTGACCTATATAAATTCAACTCAGTAAGATTTACGCTTTTCTTTTCGTGTGGTTAATTTATGGAAACTATATCAATTCCAAATTCTTCAGCTTTACAAAACAGTTAAAAAACACATTGCTGACAAATTTGAAAGCTTTCCTACAGTAATCCAGTTGCAACAGTCTTGCCTACGGTCACCGTGTCTAAATATAAGCCAGCACCTGCTGTCGCATTCTTCTCATCCAGGGGCCCATCTTCCATCTCAAAGAACATCCTAAAGGCAAGCCCCTTTGCCCATAGCAGACGGATCAATGTCATTAATGAATTATTTTTTCGCAAAATTTTGATCGAAAACCATACTTGTATTGGCATCGTTTCCCTGTTTGCTGTTTGTAACACTTGGCAGCCTGATATTGCGGCACCGGGAGCTGACATACTCGCAGCTTGGAAGGGAAATGATACAGAATATGCTGTAGAAGGCAAAGAACCCCCGTTATTCAACCTCTTATCAGGAACTTCCATGGCATGTCCACACGTCTCTGGAATTGCTGCAGTGGTCAAATCACAGTATCCCACCTGGAGTCCTTCTGCAATCAAATCAGCCATCATGACAACAAGTATGAACTAACAAACCGACAAACAAATGTAAATTGTAGAGCGAAAGCAACCTTCAATTATTAACAGCCTTTCTTTTCCCTGCTCGTGCAGCCTCTCCCAGAAACAATATGAAGGGATCAATAACAACAGATTCAGGTACAGTAGCCACACCATATGATTATGGCGCAGGAATGGTGAGTCCTAGTGGATCGTTGCAACCAGGGCTGGTTTATGAAACCACCACCATTGACTACCTAAACTTTCTTTGTTATCACGGATATAATACATCCACGGTCAAAATCATCTCCAAGACTCTTCCCGAAGATTTTCATTGTCCAGAGGAATCCAGCATTGATCTTATGTCTAACATCAACTACCCATCGATAGTAGTTTCCCACTTCATTGAAAAACAGAGTAGGAACATAAGCAGAACTCTGACGAACGTTGCTGGAGATGGTGATACAACGTACACTCCAACTATTGAGGCGCCGGGCACTATTAAAATCACTGTAGCTCCTGATAAACTTCAATTTACCGAAAAAGGGCAGAGACTGAGTTACCAAGTAATTTTCTCCGCACCGCCGCCAGAGACAAACGTGTTTGGGTCAATTACTTGGACCAACGCAAGATACAAAGTCCGGACCCCATTTGTTGCAACCGCCTAAGCATTACATACGGCAGATGATTTCAGGAATAATCCTTGACTTAGGCAGGTTACAGTCCCACCAATATATCCCGAGAAATAAATGCCATATGGTCTAAGAGTTACTTGAAAACCTGTATCCTTTTGTAAGTGTTTGTTTCTTTCAATTCGCCATTAGATCTACGGTCCAGCCGTTCATTTTAATACCGAGGTTTCGCCTGTGTAGACCTGTTTGAAATTGCCCTAAACTCAGCCGAAACTGGTCTCTCGTGCTCTACCTTCTTGCATTTGTGGAAGGCTTTGATTATCGGTTTCTGCAAAGCCCGTGGGAAATGGAATCATAAATTGCCAGGTTAAAAGACAAGTAGATTAATCTATCCGTGCCCCCGAAATCTCCCATGGTTCAAATAGAAATTCCATATGAAACTCGGAGTCCAAGTGAAGCATCAAAAGAAAACAAAACACAGATCCCAGGTGTCACCGTTTGCCAGTTTAAAGCACGAACTTAGGATCAAGGATAGCATATCCATGTTACATAAGAGTACACAATTGTTTTGGGAAGGAGGACGCTGAAAGTAAAGCAACAATTGTTTGCGGAGCGGTAATCTCCAAGCACCCAAGTTCAACATATAAAAAGGAATGGTAAAACCAAAAGTCATTTCACATCTTTCACTCAAAGGCCCACTGATTCTCTCTGCGAACCTCTTCCTCTTCTTCAGGTGTAAAGTCATTCCTGATGTTAAATGTCTTGCGAATCTCCTCCGGTGTTCTCCCTTTGATCATTTCTGCAACAGTCTGGCATGTGAGATCCAGCAAACTCTTGATGTTCAGATAATTGGCAGCCTGAGAGGAAGAGAGTTGAAGCCCGTATCACTTGTTAATTGTTTATGAAAGGATAAGCTAAGTTTTAACCAAGTTAAAGCAGATGTCATGCCTCAAACAAACAGTATTTGAAATAACTTCTGGCAGATGCTACATTGGGGCACAAAGATTTCTTCTCAAGACAAATAGCTTTTCAATCAAGAAGAAAAAGAAAGGGACCAAAGAAAAAGGAAAAATAATAAAAAAACATAGTAAAACGAGAAGAAACAAAGATAAAATCAAAGTAAAAACAAGAATGGAAAACAAAGAACAGAAAAAGAAACAACCAAAGGCAACACAAAAAAAAAACTACATCACTATATTCTTCACTCTTGAACCTCCTTGTGGAAGCAGTTTTGGTGTCACCCACATGAACCCAGCTTCAGTACAGAGAAACAAGAACTGAACCTTGATTGGAAGCTGGAAATGCTGCCACCACCAATCAAGTAAAATTCTAGTTCCAGGAAACTAAAATCAAGGATCTTAATTGATAGATAGACACTATTTTCTCGCTTCTAGATAACTGATGTCATTTTCCCAGAATCTAGTTTTCTCAATCACACTTAGTTAAAGTAAGCTGAAGGGCAAATCTACTGCAGTGCCTGAAACTCTCTGACAATTCAGACGTAGAGGTCTAGTGTAAACCTGGAGGGGAAGAAAGTGGCTGCCTTTAAAGCCTCAAAAATTCATGACCAGCACCTTGGCTGTGTGCCTTCTTCATTAATATGGAATCCATTTTGCCTGTTCATTCTACACTCAATGCTGCCGAGAGCTCGATCTAACCTATATTGGATCTGCTTCCTTAGTGTTTTACCACAAACCCAAGTATATTTAAGGCCAATGTACCCAAGGTCAACAAGGGCTAGTTCATTGATCCAACGAGGAAAAGGCTCCCAGCAACAAAGGCCTGCCTTCCACTTTCATATCCAAAGACTTGATAGAATTGAAATCCCCAGCGATTAACCAGGGTCACTAAAAAATTCTTAGCCCACTATCCAGCTGCTAAAAGCTATGAGGCTATGTACTATATGTTTATGGCCAGTTTAACGCTTTTAAAATTCATATCCTAGAGAGTGCTCGTTCTCTCTCTCCCCGCACTTCCTCCCACCAACCCCCGCCCAAAAACACCACGGTCCCCCAATCCCATACAATCAATTACAAATTCGAAGAGTAAATTAAATCGGTTTTCGACAAAGCAGAAACCAAGAAGTTCTCACCTCCCGTGACAAGTGCAACAGGAAAGAGCTGGAATTGCGACCTTTTGAAAATAAACAAAATGAAATGAAAAAGAAATTGATAGATGAAAGCATAAACTAAATCCCTAGTTGATAATAATCCCACAACTCCTAAACCAATTGATAGGCAAAACATTCGAATAATCACATCAAGGCCGGCCAGAGCAAGATCCCGAGACCCTAATTTCTAAACAAAAAGAAAAAGGGCAGAAAACAAAACCCTGAAAGCGGAAAACGAGAAATGGGAAAAAGAAGACAAGGGTGAACCAGGATGAGATCGAAGAGCGTAGCCTGGTCGACTTTGACGAACTCAGCGTCCCACAACTTGAGGTCCTCGTCGGCGGAGGGGGCGCATCGATCTTCGGACTTTGGCGCCTCGACGTGCTTCTTGCAGTACTCGATGACCTTGGAGAGGATCTTGCTGGTGACATTGGGTAGAGGGATGCCGTTGTCGGCGCAATCGTCCTCTATCATATGCTTTATGGTCTGCGACTCCAGGGCCACGGCCTCGTCCACCTCGAACGGCTCTCCGTCCGAGCTCCTCAGCGTTATTTTCCGGGCCGCGGACATGATTATTTTTCCTCTAGTTTTTCTCTCTCTTTACTGAGTCTTCTTTCTCCTTGACGAAAACACCGAGCAGTGGATTGGGCCCTGGCGTCTGACGCAGATAAGGGTTGGCTTTTGGTGGACATTTCCCCAACCTTCATTAACTATCAATTTACTAAATAGCTAACTACAGTTATAACCATAAACAATTTTTATCCCTAAGTATTACTTCTTCTTTTTTAATTTTTTTTTTAAATCTATATATATATATATATATATTAATTACCTTGCCAGAAAGTCAATTTGATCCGATGGATGGTTGTCTCGTGTTTGAATTTTTCGTAGACAAAATTGTTTTAAATGCCAAAAGTTGTTTAATTAGTGTGTAATTACAACAAATGATCACCTTATTTTTTTCAATTTCTTCTCGGATAGAAAATTATGCCTAGCATACAGTATTTTAAACTTGTTAACATTCTCCAACCACAATTTAAAATTAATATTTAAAGATATTGATAGGAATGGAGTAAAGAGATACTCATTTTTTATTTATTTATTTTTTAAGAACATAAATAAGAAAATAGGAAACAAAAGGTAAATATTTTCAAATAAATTTATTCAAAACAAATCGTAGATGTTAACGATGGTATTTAGAACTCTTAAAAAAGTAGTGCTTAGGGAAAAAATAAATAAATAAGAAAATAATGCAAGACGAAGGGGCATATGCAAAACATAAAATATAGAGAATTGGACAAGGAATAAATTGTAAAGAACCCTATATACCTAACGTTACTCTTCTTACGCAAGACAATGAGAAAAAGTCACGCGCTTTTATTATGCCGGATAAAGGCTGAGAGCCCCGGCCACCGAAGAAGAAGATTCTGCAGAATATAAGCTCATCGAGAAATGACAAAAAAAAAAAAAAATTAATAAAAAAAGAGAAAATAATAGCATGCTTTTTTTTTCTTTTTCTTTTCTTCTTTTTGAAAAAAAATTGTGAATTTGGGAGAATTATTTTTTTGTCCTTTTTAACAAAACAACAAGGCAATTTATAAGTAGTTTATTTTTCTATTTTGTTATTTATCTTAATTTATGAATTCTGATTAAAAAAAATAAATTGAGTATGTATGTTCTAATAAAGAAGTTAAGCTACCCTCAAGTTATGCCAAAATGTTCCATCCCCCACTGCCCCTGAAAAAGAGAGTGAAGGGACCATCTTCAACCCTCTGGTAATTGTCAGCAACATTATTGCACATATAACAGCCAGCATTCCATATTTATGGTGATTTTATGGTGACAATCAGTCATTTGTTAATTATGCTGAGCGTATAAATTTTCAGTGTTTCTTCTCTCTTCCAATTGTTTTTCTTTTCTTTTCTTTTGTTTTTTGGTACCATTTCGGGGGGTTTGATTGTCCGGAATTTCCAATCATGCTCCCACCCGGAGTTTATGCCATATTACTTTAAAACAGCATTGACGCCTATGCACGGAGGCCCTTTTGCGCAGGATCGAAGAAGCAACAGGCAGTCCATTCATTTGCTCATTTCGCAGGTAGCTAATGGGAATGTTCTTCGTGTACGCAAGGATAACAAGAAAGCAACTTAATGACCTATATGCACTCCTGTGTCTTTGATGCAGGAGCCCAATGCGTGTAATGGAAGAATCAACCCGATGGCAGACGGCACGCGGAAGTTAAATGAAACACCCGGAAGTTAAATCAAACCATATATCTCATTTTCTTTTCCTTTGGTGGCAAAGAATTGGTTAAACGGGCAGACCCGTCAAAAGGACCAGTTGGACCGAAGCGTGAGGCCGAGTATTCTGGCATTGCCATCAGCTACATACGCAATCCCTGGTTTCAAGCTAAACTTTTTTCCTAAATTCAACTTTATGTACGATTCAGCCTGCACACGGCTCCAGCTGCTTGGACCCTCGAGCATCCCACTAACACTGGTACCCCATCCAAACTCATCTTCAGAATCATCAAAAACGTTGACAGCCCATTGTACACGCTTGTTATTCAAATCTTTCATCTCAATCCATCCATTAATTTTAGTATTCTCTTCCAATTCTTTCTCCAACTTCATTGCAATAGATCCACTTGAGACAGTCATATGTGTGTCAGTGGCCACTGGCACAAGAAATGCTCCGGCAGATGGCTCAACTGATGTTTCAGGATGTCTCCGAGGTTTTATGAAGCCAATAGTTAGGGGTCCCAAGCTAACATGAGGATTTATTGATTTCTTTACTTGGTGGAGACCAAAAAGTGATAACTTTGTTCCTACTGGAAATTGACAAACAATTTGGCCGAAGGTGCCAAGGCAATGCCCAACTTCATTATCATACGGTTGCATGCCGAGACAAGAAAAAGAATGAGCCACTGAAGCAATGACATTTGACTTTCTCACTGTCAAGCCAATGAAGCTGCCAGTATGCTTGTTCAAAAGGGATGGTCCATCAGTTGAATGACCAATCAGGCCCTTTCTCTGCAGATTGAAAAGTAAGAATCTTCATTAACTTTAGCACATACATTTTCCAAGGCTGATCCATAATCACATCACTTATTCTTGCAAGAAACATCATCCGAACATCAATCAGAATTTCACCATCATTGCAACAACAATGCAGAAGAAAATGTAGATGCCAAATAGGAAACAACATAAAGCTCGGTAATAGAGTCAATTGAGACTAGCTAAGCTGTTTAAGGAATCTGATAACCACAAGAAGGGAAAAGAATGCCGAAGAAATGCACTAAGTTGCCTAAAGTTGAGCATCATTTAGACACAGAAAGTTGCTAGATTAGCTATTTTCTTTCACATTTACCATTGAAGACAGTCCTATCAAGGGTAGTAGGTGTTCTTTTCAGTGACTCATCAATTAGACGGATGCCTCTGTCATGGTTTATTGGTTTGGTCTAATAAACAAAAAGCACGGAAAAAACACTGTACCTTCTTGCAAGAATTTGCCATAATTCCAAGGTCTCTGAATTGAGCTCCAACTGGTATTGCAATTGCCGAAAACCAGTCGGCAAAATTGGCTAGATATAATACTTTTGATAGAGAAAGTGCACCATCAGACAAATCACCACCATGGCCTGTGCCTCTTTGACTGGCCACAAACTCTGCTGCAAGGGCATCTTTCTGTCGGATGGTTGTTTCAAAAGTGAGCCTTGAATGAATTCCACTTTTGAGTCCTGCTCTTTGAAGAGCATCATAATGCTGCCGATCAATATCCCCAACCATCAATACAGCTCCCAGGACATCGACCGCTCCCATCACATTGGTACCGACTTCTTGGAATGGACTTCCCTTTGATGTCTTATAATAGGCAATCATCCTTTCAAAATTGTCTTGCCTGTCTCTGAGTTTCATCAGATCTGAAAACACTTCACGTTGCAATCGCTTCAGAGTCTCAATCTGAGACCCCAAAAAAGAGCAAAAAAAAAAATTTGCAAATTTAACATTGCGCGGTGCAATTACAAAAGGCCATAAATTAACCGCCTAGAGAATGCAGAAGATTGACTATTTCACATCACTGTGACTAATCTACAAGCTGCAAACACACAATCCCAAACATGTGCACTTCACAATGTCTCAAACTTTCAAAACCATTCTTTCAACTTGAGAAAAATTACGAGTTCTGAAACCAAACAGGTAGGGTAGCAGTCAAGAGCACAAACGAAATATGAAGACAAAGGTCAAACGTACAGGATTACGCGGAGTAGGGTCAGCGCCGCGGTGGCGGCGGCGGAGGTGGAGGAGGCCGCCGACGGAGTCTTGGGTTGATTTAACAAACCCTTTAATTCCGTCCACCACAGAAGCTACAGGCTCCATTTTTTTAACACACACACACACACACAAGAATAGCAAACCCTAGGCTCAGGCGAGAACGACAAAGATTAGATCGATTGGGGCGATCGCATAGAGAACGGCCTGGTTACATAGCATTGCGCCGCTTTCTCTGTTTCTTTCTTTCTTTCTGTTTTTACGAGGTAATTACTAATTTTATTCTTAAAAAACCATAAATATAATAAACTCTTTTTTAAAAATAAAATTACTAAAATAAATGGATAAAATTAAAACAAATAATAATATTTTTTTATTTTAATAAAAATTTATTCTTTTTTTAAATTAAATTAACTTTTTTAATACTATTACTTTTTTTACTCAAATAATTACTCAAATAAATAATAGTAGTATTTAAATTTAATTTTTTATGTAATTTAAATAATAAATATTTTAAAATTTTAAAAAATAAATAGGTTAAATTTAAATAAAAAATATATAATTGACATAATTATTTTAAATAAATTTAATATTATTTAAATTTAAATTTTTGCATATAATTTATGTAAATTAAGTAATAAGTTACTTAAAATTTTAAAATAAATAAAAAAGATAATATTTAAATAAAAATATTTAATTGGAATAATTATTTAAATGAATTATAATGTTATTTAAATTTTAATTTTGTATATAATTTATACAATTTAAATAATAAATTATTTATATTTAAGAAAAAATAAAAAAATTACATTTAAATAAAAAAAATTAATTATGTAATTATTTAAAATATATAAACTAATTTAATTCTTCTACTAAAAGAGTTAAATTAAAAAAAAATTATTATCTTTTTAATTCTTTTTTAATGTACATTAATTTTTAAATTAACTTGATTTAAAAAAATTTGACTTATTAAATAAATAAATAAGTATACTAAAATAAGTTTATATTATTTAAAATATTAATAAGTCATTTTTTTCTTTGAAAAATAAGGATAAGATTTCATAATTTCTTTTAAAGAAAATCTTATATATAAAACACATTCAGATATATATGAGTAATTAATACTGTAAAAAAATTGACACTTAATTTAACTTTAAGAAAATAAGATAATATAAACAAAAAGTCATTAATATAAATTTAATTTAAAACTTTCATTCAATTTATTTAGGTATATTTTTTTTGTTATAAATGTTCAATTATTAATATTTTAAATTAATTGTTTAAAAAAATCATCTTATCATTATGAAATTTTATTTTAATTTATTTAAATTAAGATGATTAATAATATATGTTATTATAGGTGTGCGTAATAAAGTTAAAAAAATTAGAGTAAGAATCCATAATATATATATTATTTTAATTATTTTATAAATTTGCAACTTCAAAATGTACTGTTGAACAAGTTTTATGTTGTTAAACTTTCCCATATTGATAAACCAAGAGTCTCTTCGATGAGGCTTAAAAGAGATAGTAGAGCAAATTGAAAAAAAAAAAAAAAAAAACCTGCCAAACTGAAAGGGTCACAGGTGATTAGGTTGTCTTCAAGGGTGGGGGGTTCCGAACATCGATCCGGTGAGGACCGTAACAAAGGCTTCAGCGTTTGACAGTGTTGCTTGGAGACACTTGAGAGCTAGTTCTGGCTACGAAGAGGGAGCCTGTCGGGAACTCCAGTTTGGTCCGGGCATAATACGTACAGGCAATGCCGCAATTATATTTCCATTTGCTCAAAAAAGATTATTTCTGAGGTTTAATATGAAGCATTTAGAGATAGTTTTGTGCTGATCTCATTAATTTGATCAACATCAATTTGATTCGTAACTAATGGTCAACAGATCAGAGTAATGACGCACACTCCTTCAAAGAGAGGGAGAGAGAGAGAGAGGGAGAAAAATAATCAAATTGCATTTAATTATCTATTTTCAGAAAGTTATTTTGGTTAGCCATTTATAATTTGGCAGTTTAGGTTGCTATTTTGTTCTTCTATTTTTCTAATTATTCTGCATTGCCACATAATTTTTTTTTACTTCTACCTAAAAAAAGGCCTTGGTTCCAAGATATTTCTATAAAATGTCATTCTTTTGGCCTGATAGTTAGGCCTATAAGTTCAAAAGATAAGAGAGCTCGTGATTTTATTGCAAAACTCCTCTCTCACTTTTGTTTTTTGCAAGGAATGCCGTGTGTTAAATCTCATATTAGATAAAAGTCAAATATTTTTCTGTTTTTTTTTTTTTTTGGAGTCAGGAAATAAGTTTTCCAATTCATGTCCTTTTTTGTTTTTTTTTTTTTTTTTGTTTTAAGGTCTTTTTACTTCCTTCGATCCAACGTTTTTTTTTTTTTTCTCCTTTTTGGTTGAGAAGAGAAGATTGGAGTCCTTAGAAGGAGGGGAAGAGATGAGGAGGGAGCAAGGTTTTGTACCCCTACCACTGCATGAAATACACGTCGCGTTGCCATTCAGGCTAGCCGAACCCCCCCCACTCATTCTATTTTTCACGAACTAGACATCCGTAACTTAAAATCAGTAACTCAATGATCTAAAACTATAACTGAGAATTTCTTTTTCTCTAATGAAAGAAAGTTATTAATTTCTCTTTTGCAACTTTCGAAGGGGGAAGGCATTCCCATCTCTTCTTGTTCTTCCCGAAAACACTAAATTCGGGTTGGAAAGTGAACAGGAACTACAGACTTATCCTGTCATTTTACGGGGATGAGTCACTTCAAGAAAGATATCAACCAAAGGTTAACAAGAATTTGCAAGCTATCCTACATTCCAGAGTCATAATGTGAGCATGATTTAGTTGTTTGTTTGTCTACTCATAAAACATTATGGGATACCAAGAAAATATCAAACATGTGAAATATGAATTGGGCATTGCCGGGCAGCAATCATATAAATGCATCACGGTTCAAAGTTTAGTGGTTTCCTTATTAGACTCTTTCTCCAGCGAAAAACCAATTCTTTGCACATTTTTCCTTCACGATTTCACAATTGCAAACATGAGATAGATGGCTTCGACTTTGAGGTTTATCCAACCGTATCTTCACTCACTCCTTGATTCTGGCAGATTCTCCCACTGCACTTTCCATTCGAGAGTACCATTCACCAATCCGAGTGTGCTCCACCATATCTCTGCCAGATTTCAGGTATCGAATGGGCCTTAGCACACCAAAAACAGCCAGATCAGCTAAATTAGGCTCTGTGCCACCTACCAAGACAAGATACCTCAAAAGGGTCAGTAGTCATAATGAAAACAAAATTTCACAGGTTGATAAAATCAAATGCAAAGCAAAATCTTTGAACCCAAACCCCAAAATAGAAAACCAAAGAACAAACCCTATTTCTCCCAACCCAACACCCAAATAATGATGTTTTCCTTTTGGTATAAAACAGAGGACAGACCAAGAAATTTGCGACCCTTCAGAGCATCAACCCACGTTTCTGCAGCTTGATATAAGGCTGCTCTTTCATCAGTAATGTCATGTTTCTTCTTCAGTTTTTTTGACACGAAGTACATAGCTGCAGCTCCAGTGTATTTCGCAACTAGCCTCTCTACGGCATTAAAATTGCCTGAATAAATAGAGCTGCAGATGTTCAGGTACTCAATGCTTGATACCATAAAGGAAAGAATCCAAAAGATCCTATGAGATTACAGAAAGGTGAAATGGTTGGTCTAACATCTTACCATGAGTTGTTATGTAGCCAAATGATTCGAGAGCCTCAGAACTATTCCGGTATATGTTTGGTGACAAAATGTGCACCAAGTGTTTATCCACCCACCTACATTACCATGCTTGCATAAGTAGCCGGCTGATCAGACATGAGATGGTCACATAATGCAGACAGAAAACTACTGGAGGATTTAAAACCCCAAATAACAGTAATAAACAACAGATGTAAAAGTATTTTTTTGCTATACCAGAACACCGATGGTGTTCAAAAGGTTGGCCTAAGGCAACTCCCATAAGATCTGTCAAAATCAAGAATCCTATACGGGTAGGAAGTTATAATTTCACTCATATAAAAAGTATTACGATCATACCCACGCCACTTTGTTTCTTCGTCATTGTGGGAGATAGAGTCATCTTGATGCATCTTCTTGAACAAGGAGGTGATTATGTCTGCGGATGTATAACATGAAATCAGAAACACCATATAAAAGGAAAAAAAGAAACTTTTGGCTCTAAATCATATAAGAAATTATCTAAACATCCAAATTACAGAAAATTGTCAAAAATATGGCCAGGAACCTGAAGATTGGACCATCTGCTCTCCATCGACTGTTAGTATAGGCACCTTATTGTAATCAGACCACTTGATCTCTTTTTTACTGATGGGATTGACTTCCACAACTTTGTAGGGAATATTGTAATAATCCAGGAATGCTAAGACAATAAACCAAAGGAAGGAATTAGAATTCACCTTTTTCAAGGTTAAGCATTTGAAGATTGCATTCATATTAATAGAAGCTTCATATCCCAGGGAATAGGGACGTATAAGATGTCTTAGTGGTTAGCATCGCAAAACACTAACATACAATTGTTGCAAAGGAAATCAGTTTTGTAACAGGAAAGTCTAGCCCCAAAGCAACGCCCTCTACGTTCATGTTTATCACTCAACAGCAGAAAGCAGATGTTGTTTAAATGAAGGAAATTGAAAAAAAAAAAACAGAAGAAAAAAAAAAAAAAACCAACATGATTGACTAATTAAATCAAGAGGGGTTCAAAGCTCAACACTACAATCCAGAGATGAAAGAATTTTTAATATTTAGTAATCAAATGCACGAGAAAAAGTAAAGAATATCAATAAGAAAATGCTATTTTCCGCAGAAAGCAGAGTTCTATCGTCACAGGTTACGAAGTTTGAACCCAAAAGGGAAGACACAACTAAAATGAAGCCATACTTGTAATTTTACTATCTGCGACCTAAAAAGCCGAAACAACACCGTCTGTTGTCTCCTAGCAAATTGACTTTCAGCTTTCCTGTCATTCAGTAATGATTGCTTTCTAAAAGACAAATCGAAATGACAATTTTCCCAATAATCTAAAAGTCCCATAACTTCCTCACCTCCAAAACTAATTGAACATAGCAAACACTTGTATTTATATACATGTGAAAAAAGCGTTACCTTTAATCTTGTTGCAGAAAGGGCAAGCTTCATACTGGTAGAGAACGAGGTCCTTGGGAAGACGATTCAAGGCCAACGACGGCTCCTTGGCCTGCCGATCTTCCGCCATTGGAGAGGCCACGACAGAGGAGAACAAATTTCCTGACAAAAGTGGACTCGATAAACACGAACAATCGGCGAATCTCGGCGACAAACGCTGAGCATTCAAAGCTGAAAACTTGCTTAACGCTGCCGCTTGTAGCGGCCGGGGCATAGCGGCGGAGGACGCGCCGCCTCCGCCGGCAATGGCTCGGCTCAGCGCTGCGAGGCTGTTAACCCTTCTCATCCTCTCAGTCGTTTACCAGCCGTCTAGAAGCCTGATGAATGTCTCCGTGACTTTCTGAACGACTGGACCATCTTCTTCGGCGGTTATCCGGTTCAGAAACCCTCAGGGTTTTTCAGCCTTATATAGCGGTGGGGCCCGATTAGCCGGTCGATCCGAACCCAGAATGGGTTTAGTAGGTGCGGCGTGGAACAAAATATGGTTAATGCCAAAATTAAATCATCAATTTTTTGTTATTTTATAAATTTAACACTAATTTTAAAAAATAACAATTTATCCCTTATAAAATTTATTTATAACAAATTTATTGTGCCGTTAATGAAATAAATCTATTTGAATCGACGTCGCAAAAACCGTAACAAAAGTACCAATGTGGAGAGAGAACAATTATTGACTTAACGTCACATAAGTGTCCAATAGTCAATAAATCTTTTGAAATCAATCCAATTTAAACTACTAATTTAATTAAATTAAAAAATAAAAATTATTAAATTGTTTGATAATTAAAAATTTTTAAATTTTAATTGAATTAATAAAAACAAAAAGCAATATTGGGAGAGAGAAACCAACGAACTAAAACTTTTAAAAATTAAAAGATTACTACCGAGAGAGACCGGAAAGCATGACATTCTAGGCATTGCGACTCTAAATGAAACCATTTCTCACTAAGATCGACACCATGGCTAGGAGCGAAAGTGTGAAGATTTCTGCTGTCATCTTTTATAGTAAGAAATGATACAAATCTTGTATTATATCATTATAGAGTTGCAGTTTAAATTTATACCTCATAGAGTCAAAATAATCTTGAAAAATAATCTTGAAAGAAGGTTTTTGGCATGCCATTTGTGAAAGAATGATGATTACTGATTTTTTAGATGAGTTGACCTAAAAAAAAAGGAGAGTGTTACAAAAGTATTATTAAGTCTCTTCAACGTAAGGACAAAGACTTAGAAATAAGAATGGATGGTATTGCTGATATAGGCAATTGGGTTATGCAATTTAAAACTGAAATTATGTTAAAGAATGAGGAAATCTAAATATTAGGAAAGGAAATGGCTAAATTAAGGTTTAAATATGTTAAGTTACAAATGAAAAATAAGAAATTAGTACAAAAAATTGCAAATTTAGAAGGATATAAAAAGTATAAAGTGTGCATTATACTATAAAGTTTCATTATTGTTATTTTTGCTTTTTATTTGTTGATAGTCAGTGCTAATGAAAAAATCATGTATTTATCAATGTTTTGAAT
This sequence comes from Bruguiera parviflora, assembly GCA_019804595.1. Taxonomy (NCBI): domain Eukaryota; kingdom Viridiplantae; phylum Streptophyta; class Magnoliopsida; order Malpighiales; family Rhizophoraceae; genus Bruguiera; species Bruguiera parviflora. The sequence goes on from CM034050.1 coordinate 8,704,936, forward strand.
AAGGAAATGTGAGAGGTTTTATTGTAATGATAATGTTTTTGAAAGTTAATTGTATATTTTTGGGAGTTACAATCAATAATGCATAATTATAGTTTATGGAACAAAATATTATAAACAACACCAATAATTTTTTATGCAATCTGTATGCAATTTAGTGTGATCTTTTATTGAACAAACAATACAAATGACTATAACCTAATTTTATTTAAATAACATTTAAAAGATATATTGATATGTTTCTGTGTCATTAAAAGTAACAAAATAATTCATACTTCAATTACAATCAACAAGGATAGTAAATGGTCCCTAAAAAATATATATGTTATCTTTGATAAATATATATTACATAGTCAGCAAACTTGGATGAAATAAAAAGGATGAAAAATTATGTATATTATCTTATTAGATAGCAAAAAGTTCACCCAATAAGTTATTCAAAAGTTTAAAAAAAAAAACCTAAATAAAAACAATCATCTTTATTATTGTTTAAAACTATTGTCAATAGTTATCTTAATGGCATAACCTTGAAGATTTACTTGAACTTTATTCAGTATTTTTTGGTTGCATACTTGTTATATCTTTAGTAATTATATTTGCATTTGTAATTACTTGTGAATCATTGGTATAGACTGAGGTGTGAAAACCAAAGTTATAAGTTAAATGGATGGTATCTATAGAATTAGTTAATAGACAATAAAGGTTTATAATCTTAAGTCTCATATTGGAATGTAACTTTACTTGCATATACAAGTTTCTTATCTTTATTGCATGATGAACTCTAAAACCCTATTTCACTTGTTTCTTTTCTTTTGTAACTTACTTATTATATACCATAAACAGTGAATTTGCCTGTATATAAGTCTTAGTTCATCTTATTTTCACTTTAATTCTTGTAGAAGGTTATGTTGACTAAGTTAGTGGGGCTGAACTGCTTGTGTTAGGAATTAGTGTCTTTCCTTGGTCATTTTTTGTTTCTTGCCCTACAATAATGCAACAAAGAAATAATAATTACTTTCCATACACTACCCTATGAAAAAAAAAAAAACACACACACAATAACCAAAAAAATTCAAAGATTTTTATTTATTAACCGTATTTAGTTTGAATGTCTACCATTTATCCTGTTTGTTGGTACTTCTTAACCTACATCAGTACTTATTTTACCATGTTCTCTATTTATTCGTACTTATTGACCTATATGAATAGCCTTATTTGTTTTTTTCCCTTTTTTTTTTTGACCATATCCATAACTAAAAGTGAAAGAGAGCAATATAAAATATCTTAAAAAAACAATACTAAAACATACTAAATCTAAAATTTGTAATTATGGGTTTGATTACTTACAAATTTAGAAGACAATATAATTAGCATTTAAAGATTAGTCTTTAGACATCCTTTTCTTTTATGACAAAAGTTTATGCATCACTTACATTATGTTTTCACTCCAGCCTTTAATAAATGTCTATGCTTTATGAAAGACTCACTTTTACCATACCTCTTTGCCCTTTTAATCTTGCTAGGTATAGTTCTAAATGATGAAGGTAACATGATACAATTATCAACTATTAGCCATATTTTATGCCCATTTAATGGCTTCATTACATAGGTATATACACTGAAGTATGTCGTCCTTTTGTAATGATGATCAATAAAAACCTTAAGGTTTAGCCTTTAATGATTTATACATGTTACACCATGCTTACAAGGAATTCCAATCAAATCCCACTTTCTGTAGCTATAACTTGAAATGTTTAAGTCAACAATGAACTTGTCATCAAAACCTTGTTTTTTCCCTATTACCCTACAACATACATATATGTGCATCAGACAATAACTTCACCATAAAGTCTTCTCAATCCTTCCCCTAACTTGCATAGATTCTCTAAATATAACTAACACATCTAGCCCCCATTTTATCATCACCTGTTTGTAACCATGTAATTACACAACCATTAAGGATTGCATACCTTTAGATGTATTCTTTAACGTGTTTAAGAGCTTTATACCTCATCTTGTTGCCAAACTTTAAAACTTTATGATCACAAGTTGGTTTATACACTTTATACCTTTTTTGTCTTTTCATTCTCCAACTATTAATATTTAAATTATCTTCTTTACTCATTACAAGGGTTTTTACCTCTTCTTCAGAGTCTTTATATTCACTCTATGATCCAAATTGCTCATCAGTGCAATGCATATCATTTCCTTTTATGTTTACTGGCTTTTAAGGCATATTATATCTTGGTTTGACATATGTTTTATAGTCATTCACTCTCTTATTCCTCATTTCCATCTTTTTCTTTTTTGCATTTATACACTCTTCATCATTTGTCAATAAATCATTGTCCTCTAATTTATCATCAGTGTCATAATCCTTATTAAGAATAAAGTAAGAATCATCTTTGTCTGAATTGCCCTTTCTTGTTACATCACCTTTGATGTTGTCATCATACCACTGATCATGTTAGGATATATCACTTGGTTGGGTAACAAGTTTTTTATATTTCATAAACTCTTACTCAATCACACTCTTTCCTTCTATTTTGTGCACTTGTTCAATACAATCAATGATAACATGTTTATAAGATTATGTGACTATTCCATTTAGCTCTTCATCTTTTATATCAAGTTCATAATCTTCATTTCTATCCCTTTATTAACCTTTATTTCCACAACCTCTTCTGCATCTTCCTTTTTAACCATGAATTACAGTTTGAACTTCACCATTAAAACATAGCAATGGAGTGTCGCCAATTATTTGCACCTCATTCACTTTATATAGAACATAAATTTGCACATTGTACTTTCTTAAATCAACCATCCCTATCAACATTAGTATCAATGGCATATCTAATGTCCTACTTAGTTGCTTGAGGTTCTCAATTATTTTATATGGAAACTTATACATGTAATCAACAATATTATTGTATACATACTTTTTTACTATAACTTTAATGTTTAGTATAGATAAATACTCTACATTAATAGCCTCAAGTACTTTATGTTAACCATCAACATATTGTATCTTAAGTTTAAGTTTCATGATACCACCATGATAAATTATCATGTTAATCAATATTTTATAATATTAAATAGTGATTTAAAACTCTAACTCGCTAACAATTATTTATACATTAATATATTTATACCTTATGTAACATTATAAAATGTAAGACCATAATGTCACTTTATGAAATACTAAATTAACCAAAAAAAATATTTAAAAAAGCCTTAACGTGACAAACTTTTATTCTAATTTTATATCTTAAAAACTTTATTATAAAAATTGTCCTTCATAATTATTAGCTAAAAAAAATCCTTAATTTACTAAGTCCTTATTCTAATTTTATATTTCAAAATATTTACTATAAAAAATTCTCTTCATAATTATTAGATTAACAAAAAATATCGTAATATAATTTTAATTAATTTCACTTTCATAACCTTAAAAGTTTTAGTCACCAACGGTTTAATCAAAAGTCACATTTTATTTGAGAAAACATAACAACACCTATTCCTTATAGACCAACGTTTTTCTCTAAAATGACTATCAAAAACAATTATTAGCAACCCTGTCTTCTTTTAGTTCATAGTTTTTCTCGTAATGTTGGATAATGTCTTATATCAAGTAGCCTTATCTTTCTCTCTCTCTCTCTCTCCTAATTTTGGCTATCCAATTAGAGCAGCAACTCCTTGGATATCGTCGCCTTCTCCTTCTCTTCTTTTAGCACTCATTTTAATTTTATAAGGTTTTAAGGTTTTGATCTATTGGTTTCCTAATCCCACTTTTGGTTTTTGTTTTTCTTCGTCCAATTAAAATTAAAAAAAAACTAAAATTTTAATTTAGGATTAATATTAATAATTTTTATTTTTTTAATTTAACTAAATTAGTGATTTAGGCTGGACAAAACTTAAGTTCAAAATGGCTCACAGACTATTGGGCGCTTACGTGGTGCTAGTCAACCACCATTATCTCTCCACGTCAGCATTTTTGCTATGTCTTCTTATCGTGCCACTAATTTAGACAAATTTTGTTAATGAAATGTGCCGATGCACTAAATTTGTTATAAATTTTTAAAGTTATTACTAAATTTGTAAAATGATAAAAATTTGATATATTTTTTTTTACATTAACCCTACAAAATGTGATAAAATAACGTGTATAGATACAAATAAATACAAAACAATTTTATATAATATATAAAATATTTTACAATTTATCCTAAAAAAATCGTTGATTTTGAAAATTAGCAACTAAATCAATGAATTAATTAATTGGACCTTAAATTGATGGACTAATTACGATTTGTTTAGCTTAATTGTTTTCAAAACTTGGTGAAAAATTAAATAGATAAAAGTTCAAACTCATGCCTAGTCTTTGTCATTAGACAAAGAGTGATTATATGAATTTTTTTTTATATCTTGAATTTTTTGAAGATAAAAATTGTATAATTTCATATTTTTTTTTCTTTTTTTTTAAATCGTGAATAATAAAAATTAAAAAATATATATTTATATAATATATTTATTTACATTTCAATAGAATTATATGAAATTATATATTATATTATATTAATATTTTTTTAATCTAAATTATCTTATTTATATTAAAATATTTTATTCTTTATATAAAAAACATATATATTACTTTAAAATAAAAAATATATATTATAATGTATTTTATGTTGAATTTATTTAACTTATATCTATTAATATATTAATGTTATTAATTTAATTTTAATTAAAATGATGAAATTTTGAATATTTAAAATTTTTAATTCGATGGCGGACTTGATTTTTAAAATTTTGAGGTAAAGTTAGAAAAATGAAAAATTCAGCTACTACGACAAGGGCAGTATCGGTTTAAGGTACCCGACAGACGGTAAGCAAACCGACCTCTCCAACTCGCTCGCCTATAAATAAGGGTATCGCGTCGACTAGACGGGTCCGCCTGTTGCAGCTGCGCCAAGGTTCAGCGGTCTGTCATCGAAAAACCCTAGCAGTGGGTGTTGTCAGACGGCCGGCCGGCCGGCCGCCCCTTTCGATTCGATTCGATTAGACGGAGATAGTTATTATTACGATTGAAGATTTGTAGTGTCTGTTCAGTGAATCAATCCAATCTATTGTTTTCCTTGTAAAAAGCTGTGGAATAGATTTAACTATCAGGGGTGAGTTTCTGGTGAAATAAGCAAACATGTCACGGTGCTTTCCCTACCAGCCTCTGGCCTGCCCGAGAGACGTGGAGAGTGGTGAGGCCGCGAGCAAATCAATTAAGGTTGGTTGAGCAAATTTTGCGCTTTTTTTTAACCCGATTTTCCTTAACCTCCCCAGACTGGTTTTGTCATAAATTTGGATTGAATCTCAATCTTGCTGACAGCTTTTTACCGATGAAATCTGCGGACGCTGACTTATTTTGAGCTAAACTGATACTTGGGTTTCGGGTTAAGATGTATGTGATATTGGTTGCGCTGGTTCCCATTGCCCAGTTATTGCATTGAATCGGGTTTCTAGCCTTCTCTGCTGCGAGGAAATTGATGATTTTAGAAAATTGCTCCACGGAATTATTAGTATAACAATATGCTAAAATGCAAATAAGACTTTAATGGTGTGTGGTTAAACTGGGGTTTCAAAGATTATTATAATGAAGTTGATTCAGGTCTTTCTTTTAGTTTAAGCATGGCTTAAACGTGCATATAAGATGCATGTGCATGCTCTGCGCCGTATTTATTTATTGCTTTTTCCACAACTAAGGTTTCCTGGTTTCTCTAGGTTTGTGTATCTGAGTCTTGCATAAATCAATTGTTGTTGCATTTTTTTGGAAGAAAATTTTCAAGTTTAAGGCAGCAGAAGGATGCTTGTTCTCCATTATATCGACTTGTCATTTGGGAGGCCAAGAAAAGTGTAAATGGCATTTTACCTTTTGTTTCCAGAATGTGGTAGAATTGGGATTAGGATAAGGGGTCGGTTGTCAGGATCAATGCGTTGTCTGGGTTTCTTGAAATTAATTGAAAGTACCCAAACTCACTCCTTTGGTCATTCATACTTCTTTGGTCTTCTCTGGACATCTATTTCTGAAATTGTTATTTTGGCACACGTAAGCCTCTGAGCAAGAGGGGGAGGAAGGCCATAACTGAACACCATGAATACCAAAGGGACAAAAAGTGGGAGAAGAAACAGAAAAGGAAGAATAGGGGGAAAAATCAAGAAGGACGTTTTTTAATCAGGTTCAAATGTGACAAAGGTGACAAAGGCCTGCCGCCAAAGCAAATAGAAGAGGAAGCTGAGAAGAGTGATCTTAGTGAGGAATATGGGCAGCCTTTTCATTCTCAGAACCTTTACTATTTCTCTGAGACTTTTGAGAGTGGAATTGAAGGGAAAAGGGATGATTTAACACCTGATGGTAGCAGAAGTTGTGGTAAGTTATGGCTTATCTACTGGTCATATGGGTCCAACAAAAGGGTTTTAGCATCTCTTGCTGATGTTTATAACCTTTTATATTGTTCTGAATCAGGGAACATCATTCGCATTTGTCTACCATTGCAAAAGAATGCAGAGCCCGATGTGTCAGTCAGGGGCAAACGGTTGTGCTCTACCTCTGGGAGGCCAGATTTTCCATATCAGCAGCAAGGTTTACATGACAGAGCTAGTCAAGAACAATGTTCCTGGGTTAACTTGAAGGCAAGTCCTATTATAGAGGATGCCAATTCTAGACCAGAGAAAGCACCCAGCATTTTGGATTTTGGGAGGAAAGACGAAACAGACTTTTGTAGTGAGTTTCAAGAGAATGTTTCACCGACTCCTGAATCACTATTTAAGACACTAATTGAGGATTGGGTTCCACCGCCTATGCAGCTGCAACAAACAACTTTCGATGATGATGACGATGATGATTGGCATTTTGGAGCCAAAAGACAAAAAACATGTGGGAATAAGAGATTTAAAGCTTATGGTGGAGTGGATCATGAAAGTTGCACCTTGTGGCCACGAGTTTGCTACTTGACCGAAGCAGATTTACATGCGCTGCCCTATACAATTCCTTTTTAGTGTTATAGAATGCTGTCATTGTTAAAGATCTTGAGATATTCTTGGCGGTGATTACTTCTTATAGTTTGCACCCCTGACAAGGCAGCAGGGTGAGTTTGCGAGGTAGAATAACGTTAGAACGGCTCGAGATGTATTAGAGAGAAGTCAAATTATTTATAAATATTCTTTGCGATCCAATTTCTGTTTCTCAAAAATACCTTTCTTGTTGTTTACGTAACAATTATACCTTTAGTTGCGATGCTTCTCGACAATGATTAATTCCTGCATCAGGTTCAGCGGAAATACTTCGAAAAAAATTGGAGTGTATAAACTATATATTTATTAGCAATGTAATCAGAAGTCATACTTCAATCGGTGGCAATAAAACTGAAGTTAGGCGGGTACAAGAAATTGTCACGAGCACTTCTCTGTTGTATTCTCCAAAGCGTGATGCCAGTGCCAGCCTTAATGGCATGATGCTTTTCCACATTTTCCGAGTCATTATCCTTCGTCAAAACGCACGTAACTTCTTTCCGGATTGAGCTGCAATGAAGCAAGAAGGCAATTCGGGGACACTGAACAAAAAGCCTAGAAACAAAGATCAATCTTTTGTGCTTTTAAGTAGTCCTTCAATTTCAAATGGTGCCTTCTTTCATCTATCTGTGGCGCGATGTCAAGCCTGCTCTCCGGTTCAGCGTCCTCGTTCCAGCCCTTAATGGTAAAATTTGAGCAGGGCTTGTGATCAAATTCTGGGACTAGGTCATCAACGCTCATGTTATCCGATTCTCTCAGACCATTCTTGTAGGATTTGGCCCACTCTTTTTCGTCCTTCTCACCCCTTAGCAGCTGCAGTACCTGAAACGGGTACCGGATGAGTAGGCCACTCATGTTGAACCTAAATAGTTAATTACTAAAGAAAATTGAATTCAGTTATGCAGGCCACGGGGACATATTTATGTAGCTGAACTATCTATCATAGTCTATTTGCCAATTGCCATGCAGGATTTGAAGAGACAAAATTTTGAGATTTAAAAGAGAAGTTATTCTATAATATTGACCACTGTATTGATTCTACTTCAGGATCAGAGACATGAAACAATCACAGGATTTAGTGCAAGGCAAAGAATTGTTCCAGTACCTCGCTCACTTTGGGTCGCAATCTAGCTGACTTTTTGGTGCAGAGGGTTGCAGCAAGAACCATCCTATGCATTTTATCAATGTCAAAATTCCCATCCAACCTTCTATCCAGTAAAGCATCTAGATTTCCACTCTCTAGCAATGGCGTTGCCTGGATTCGCAACCAAGCAAGCCTCCCGTGAATCAGATTTCGTGGAAAAAAAAAAAAGAAAAAAGAAAAAAGAGGAACCATAACAAAATTCTTACCCACTTGACCAGGCTTTGTCGTGCTTTCAGATTTTTGGAAGTAATTGCCTTTTTTCCTGTTATTAGTTCAAGGAGAACCACACCAAAGGCGTAGACGTCCATTTTGTCACTAACCCTTCCGTGAATGAAATATTCTGGGGCTAGATATCCGAAAGTTCCCACAACATCACTGCGTATCATGTGGGTTGAGTCTGCAGGTCCCCATATAGCAAGTCCAAAATCTGAGAGCTGTGCACATATACATCATCAGTATATATGACTCTGTTTCTTGTTTTTATTTTTTAATTTTCTTCTGTATTGTCGGGGATTTAATTTGCCTAAATATTGGTTTGAAATGCAAGAATTATTGACTTTAACATTCACCTGTGGCTGAAGCTTCTTGGACAGAAGAATGTTAGAGGACTTAATATCTCTGTGAATAACAGGCCGAGAACATACATGGTGTAGGTAATTTAGGGCCTCAGCAACTGCAATGGCTACTTTGCATCTCAACTTCCATGGCAACACAGACTTCTTTCCCTGACCTGTTTCACAGTTGAATTAGGATTAACACACTAATCGCTGTGTTTTTTTTTTTTTTATCTTGCCTCCAATCATAATGAAAAGAAACTTGCCTTGTAGACTTTCCTCTAAGCTGCCTTTGGGCAAGAAATCATAGACCAAAATTAGATGATTATTCTCAATGCATGCACCAATTAGAGGCGTGATGTACTTATGCTTTAACGAAGATATTATCTCCACTTCCAAGGAGAAGTCATTCCAGGCTTCGTTGTATTGCTTTAACACCTTTACCGCCACTTGCTTGCCACTCGAAAGCATTCCTTTATATACATTGCTGGACCCTCCCTCTCCAATCAAGCTTCCTGGTAGAAAATGAAATTCCAGTAAATAAATTTTTGTCAAGTAAATCATGGAGTTCTGTTAATCTGGGCCCCCGTCTAAGTTGGCCTCACAAAGCAGACGTCTTTAGAAAGAAAATTAGCTGAACCTGAGGAGAACTGGGTTGTTGCATGGTTTAGCTCATCATAGTTGAATTTCTTGCAGCCAGATGAGTTCAACTTGAGGATAAGGTCCAACTTGTTTGGCAGCTTCAATGGTGCTGGTAAACAGGTGTCATTAGACTTATCTTCATAGCTACAGCTCTCTTCATCCACGCAACTTTCTTCTTCCCCGAAAGCAAAACCAATTTGGGATTTCGGAGTGACTGGTGTTGACCGATCGGGTAAACTCATTGCCCAAGGAACTACAGGTATTTCTCGAGCTTCGTATTCCTTCAAAGCATCTAAAATTGCGGAAATCTTCGTGGTCAGAAGAGGCCAACCAGGTCTTGATTTTGCTGATTGTTTTGTAATTGTAAAAAATGAACTGGGATTCTTATCATCTATTTTCCTACAGTCGTCCGATGATTCTTTTTCACTGACATCAATCGGTTGGGTTGTTGTGTCTTCAATCGCGCAACCCTCAACAAAAGAGTCATCAGATTTGCTTGCGAAAGCAAAGTTGGCTTCGTTTAAACTCGAATTGGTTTTGTTTGCCTGAACTACTCGAGCGGATCGAGTAGGCAGACTCATAATCCATTCAACTACAGACATGCTTCTTGCTTTCGATCTTCTCGTTTTCTCAACGAGTGGCCAACCGAGAATGGACTCTGGAAGCTCTCTTCGGATTACAGAAATTGATCTCTGGTAACAATTATTGTCGTTCAAGCTACCGTTTTCACCCATTAATACATCTCCGCAGCTTGGAACTGCGCTTGATTTGATTCCGGACAAGGAAAATGTCTTATCTTTGCTTAAATCAGTCATCGGGCTCAACTTTAAATAAATCCTGAAGGCACTGAACATTGGAACGAAATAAGTACAACTCAAAGAAGTTTTGGGTTATAACAACATATAACAAGCTAGCTCAAAAGGCAAAGACACGCAAGAGCGAAAATGGAGATTCGGGGAGCAAGACCTGAATTGGGTCTGCAAATGGGGACTCAAGCGGTTTGGTTGCTCGTCGACTGTTAACGGGTCACGGGACAGACATTCTGTGCAAGTGATGGCCTTTCTTCAAACCCTGCCTTGATGAAGTCCTCCTCCGAGTCATTATTTTCCTTATTTCAGGCCTGAACATATCTCTAAGCTTTCATGAAAAGGAGAAAAACTCAAATCTCTCAGCTTCACGTATCCTATCATATCACGTCACAACAGCATCTCCGCTATTTTATGCTACCACGTTGTTCAACCGTTTAATAGTAATATCTCGTTACGGCCCCCCACCACAATCATTCCGTGCAAGAACAAATCACCTGAATTTTCTATTCAAGCCACCATTAAAAGTAGAATTACAAGCCGAGTTGACGGCCCAGACAGGATAAAATTGTAACAAACTCTAGTGGGGGAGATTCTAGTTCAAGTCCTAGCTAGTTGATTGCGTCTTCAGACGAAAAGGACGACCAATAAAGAAACAGGAGACCACATGATTAAACGAACGACCGAATGAGGATTTAATATAGATTCATATAAGTCGATATGGGTCATATTTTCTGTCCTTTTCTAATGTTTGACCGCAACAATCCTTGTTTTTGACCAGCCAATCTGTTTAGACTCTCCGCAAAACGTCACTGCAGACTTGGTTCACCTATTCTGACCAACCGATAATGAAGAAGGCGGCCGTGCCAGAAAGAGCTCGACTCGTGTCATATTGTTAAAAGCCCGTATCACCGAAGGAGCTGCGTAACCTGGGCTTTGAGACGGCTGAGAGAGTTCGGACGAAGTCTGATACACGGCGGCGACGATTTTGGAGCTGGACTGAAAAAAATAAGTCAAAAGTAAAGTAATTATTTTAAATTATGTATTTAATATCATTTTTATTAAAATAAAATTTATTATGTAAAAGTATAACTAACTTATAATAAATTATTTTATAAAATAAAATAAAATATACTTAATTATAATTTATATTATTAAAATTAAGTTATTAATAAATTTAGTTATTATTTAAAATTATTTTACTAAAAAATTATATTTTTTTATATATTTTCACTCTTTTTAATTAAAAAAATTATTATATATATAATAGTTTAAAAGTCATCAAACCAAAAATAATCTTTTAAATTTAATAAATATGTCTATTTTAACATATTTTTTATAAATTTTTTTTATTATTATTAAATTAACTAAGAGATGTATTTTTATTTTTATTTTAAAAATATTCTAACATCTTAAATCTTAATTTTATATATAGCAATTTAAAACTAAACATACTATAAAATACTTTGCTTAATAACCTAAAGTAGATTATATAGAGATTTTTGCACCTATAACTAGATATAACATCATAAAACTATTGTTTGTAGTTATTGCTTAAATAAAATAATTTGTACACTAATTGAATGTTGAATTAGTATTTCTAAATACCAAACCATAAGAGTAAATTTATATTAATCAATTTGAAGGTTTTATGAAATCAATTTAGAAGAACAAAGTTTATCTTTTAAACAAAGCACTCTATGGTCTAAAATAATCTCTTAGAGCTTAGTATTCAAAAATCCACGAATACCTGATTTATGTTAGCTTTAGTAAAAATTGTAGTAATTTTGTTTTTTATATCAGTCGAGAACAAAAGCATTTCTATATGTATTAATCTATATAGATGATCTCATGATCATTGAAGTCTCTTTTAATCAAATTTCTTAGTTTAAAAAGGTCATGATGAATGAGTTTAATATGACTAACCTTGGTAATATTAGTTATTTTTTTGCTTTAAAAATTCTATAATCAAAGTAAGGAATTCCCGTTTATCAAACCAAGTATATTAATCAGGTGCTACAAAAGTTTAGATTAATGAATTGTAAAAATTTTATTAAGGCAAATGATAGTTTTTATAGAAGTTTTATTGGCTATTTACTATATCTTTCAATTATAAGATTAAATATTATGTACTTATTAAACTTGTTATTTAAATTCATGCACTCTCTAAGTGAGACTCACCTTAAGGCAACTAAGAAGATCCTTAAATACATTAAGAGGACCACTAGATTTAATATCAAGTTTGACAACAATAAGAAAGACAATTTGATTGGTTACACTTATAATAACTAGACAAGGTCACTTAAAGACTTGGAAAATACATCTGGTTATATGTTTTTCTTTAAATTTACAACTAAAGTTGAATATATTACTAATACTTTTACTATAAATCATGCCATCTTGATCAAAAAAATTCTTATTGATTTAAGATTGAAATAGTTTAAGCTAACCATTATCTTTTATGACAATCAATCAATTATTACAATATTCAAGAATTTAATCCAATATGGTAAAACAAAACATTATAGTGTCCAACTACATTTCATAAGAAAGGCACAAAAGAATGGAGAAGTTATTCCAACATTTAAGAAGTTAACTACAATCTTTTGTATTAAGATCCATGTTTAAAAGGCTTCATTTGCATTTCAATTATGTTTTTGTATAAACTAAGCTTAGAGATCTTACTTAATTCAAATTTCAATTTGAATTTGTATAAAAGTTTACAAATACAACATATTTGCATTTGAATTTTATAATTTGACATCCTTGCATATAATAAGGTTTAAAATCAATGTACAAGTAATCATTTATAAAGAGATGTTTCTAATTATCTTCTAAGTCTTCACATTTCTACTTTTTAGCTGCTCAATTTGCATTAAAACATTTACCTTTTGCCATAAGTGACCACAACTTGCACTTCAAATCTTTACAAAATAACTAATAATTGAAAAGTTCACATTTTCAAACACTACATTTGGTCTTAAGGGATAAGCAAAGACCTAACAGAATTCAAGTTGTCTACCTACTTTTGGTAACATAATGTTATTTTCTAACACATTAAAAGCATTAGAATCTATTTTAATCATATTGACAATATTAAAAGCAATAACCTTGGCTTTTGTAATAACATTAATGTTTAAAGCAGCTTGATTAAAAGTATTGTAAAATAAAAATCTTTTAAGTCTATTAAACCATAAGACTATAACGAAACCTTAAAATGGGTTACTATACCCCTTAGACTTAACTTACAATCCATTATAGACAATATTGACAATTAATGTAAATGTTTTTGCTCTATTTATAAGGTGATGACTAACAAGTATGCACAAATACCAAAGAAGCAAGGCCCAAGCACAAAACATTATTACATATATGAAGCTAATACCAACTTCTTTTGCAATCCCTCCTTTCTTTACTAATTTAAATGTCTTTTTAAAGGACTTAGAGTACTCTATAATTGCTTTCTCTTTTCCCACAGATGAATAAATGGTGTAAATTTGCAAAATAACTTAATATATATAAATGGATGATATAAAGAAAAAGCACATAGTTACTAACAATAAATTGGCAAAGATAATGCAAAGTATGGTCTATCTGCATCATAATGATATAATAGGAATGATATGAAGCAAGGCAAGTAAAACATTCTTATCACAAACATTTTATTGTTCTACTCAAGCAATTATTTGTTCGATTATTTTGTCACCTAATGCATCATGTACTAGTATTACATCACTTGAGATGAAAGACATGATGTTGGAATCTCTAGCTTTTATATCAAAAAATTTCATATCCTTTTCCAAAACAAATTAAAGATTCTTCAAACGTAAATGAGCTATTTGCCTTTCCCCAATTTGCATCCAAAATGCAACACTTATAAGGCAATATTAACTTTATACCAATTGTAGTATATTAATTAGTATGCCCTTCTAATATCATACTTAAAAATGAGAATTATACCAATCTATGATACAAATATTATGACCTCTTTTCAATTAAATTAGATTACTAAGTGTTGGTTTTAAAGAATGAAGAGCAAAGTGCATGGAGCTAAACATGTGGCATCGATGATAAAAAGTTACAACAAAGGGTGTTTTTAGCAAAAAATAAAAAATTTATAAAGAAAAAAATGTAATAAAAGAGCTTATTACAAAATTACAGGAAAAAGAAAAGGTATAAGGATGACATCTTTTGCTTTCATTTAGCATAAAAATCTTATTATATTAAAGTGTTTTATAAGTTCAAATACAAATTTTGGTAAAAAGAACTTAAACATAAAATTGGGATTTTAGCTTGGCTACAAAATAACAACCTCATAGTTCTTTATCACTCTTTAGTGATGTTGTAGTTTCTTTTTACTTCTTTAAGTCTGTTGGTTTATTAAAAATGGAAATTTAGTATGCTTTTCTTATTGATAAACTTCATAAATAGCTTATTTTTCATTAATTTTAGGTAGATTAGTCATTAAATGTGTTTGACTTATTTAGAATCCTAAAACTTGCTAGTTTTTTAAACCAAACTTCAAATAGTTTTTACTCCTTAGTTTTTTTGGTTTTAAAACCAACTTTTAATAAGTGTTTACCTTTTTTATTTTCCTTCTTAAAGCCATTGAGGATATTTAGAATATAGTTGCTATTAAGGATATTTAAAATAAAGTTTATTAGTTTTTTTCTCCTCTTAAACTCATTCAAGGTTTTTTATTTGCTCCAAAATAAGTTATAATGTAAGAAAACAAAGTTTTTTTTTTTTAATAAAAGAGATTTTTATTACTTTTACAAATTGTAATTATCTAAAAAAAATAGAACTTGAAAATTGCAAAAGTCATTTACTAATTTTACTTGGGTTTAATAAGAAACACTTTTAGTTTTATACTTATCACTTGAATATTTGACTCACTTTCTTCTCTTTTATACTAATTGTAAGTCACTGGGATACAAAACTTCTCTGATAACACTTCATTGGTTTTAAAGAGTGAAGAGCAAAGTACATGGAGCTAAAATGTGGTATTGATGATGCAAAGTTGCAACACATGATGTTTTTGACAAAAAAAAGAAAAATTGCAATAAAAAAAATGTGCTAGAAAATTATTAAAAGGATAAAAAGTACAAAGATGATTATTTCTATTTTTTATGGTTAAAAAAATTTTATTATATAAAAATATTTTATAAATTTAAATATAAGATCTAAATTTTAAATTTAAAAAATTAATAAATTTTTATAATTTTAATTTTAAATTAATTTAAATTTAAATATAAAAATATATATCATTTATTTGGTTGCATTTCTCTTTTAATATCTCTCGTAGCTATCATAGTTGAAAGTTGAGTTGCAGAGGGAAGAGCTTGAAAATGCGTGAGAACCAACTCTTACAACACTAAGCAGCAGTCATCATCGGAGGTCTGACAAGCAATATCGGTCATAGCCTTTCTAATCTACTTGTGACACGCACGAAGACATTTCATGGGGATTGGAAGTTGAACTTTCAAGCGAATCAAGCATACGACCGAGAATAACTGAGAAAACAGGAAGGGCAGCACCATGTACGCACGCTGCAACACTTCCAAAATCCATCAAAAGGAAGTTTTATCTGCAGCATAAAAAATACCAGAGAATGAAACTCTCTACTTTTTGTCCGACGGTTGATCCATTTTTACGAGTGAATTATCAGGGGGGAGCTCCTGAATTGGTTCCATTGTTATAACTCTTGGCACAGAACAATGGACGAGAAGCATCAAAAAGCTGCTTGTTTCATGGAGAGCTAGCACGTCTGGAGGTTGAGCTGTCCATTCCCGCCAATAAATGTGAACTCCAAAAGGGCAGCTAGTCAGCCAAACAATTACTCGGGTGCTTTTATTATCTTTTGACGTTGATAAGACGTAGTCCAATAAAGGAGAATGAATTGAGTTTAAAAAAATAGATAAATTGAGTTTATTATGCTTAATTAATTGATGTATATTTAATTTTAATTTTAAAAATTAATAATATAAGTAATATAAATTATTAAAATTAAATAAATTAAAAAAATAAAAAATATATAATAATTTATAATAATTTAATTTAATTTAAAATTTTGTATTTATTTTTTAAAATTTATTTTTAAAATTTTAATTTTTTTATTTTTTCATAAGATAAAAATAAACTTTATATTATGTTACTTTAATTTTAATTGTTATAAATCTCTACAAAATTTTTACAAAAGTTAATGATTATTTACAATTTAAATTCTCTTATTTTAGTATTTTTTATTACTTTTATTTTTTTAATTTAAATTTAAATTTTTTTATAAATTTAAATTTGTTTTAAAATTCTTACTATTACTCTTTTTCTCTTTTAATACAATTTTTTAAAAAAAATATATTTTTCAAATTATTCTTTACAAATAAATGTTACCACTCTTATTAATAAAGACAATAAATTAACTATAAATTATACGTCTTAGTCCAATTAACTTACTTAATTTTTTTTTTTTGAAACTTCTTTAGTATTCAATTGATTGTAGTCATAAGTCTAATTGACTAATTGAAATTCATTATTTCTTTTCAACTTTTCTTCAGTTGTATTGGTTGATCAAACCAAGTTTTTTATTTCTTTCCGACACTTTTTCTTTTATATGATAACTAATGAGTCTCTTATATGCTACTAATTAGTTAATGATATATATGAATTAATCTAAATTCTTAATTTATTTTTTTTATTTGATCAATAGTTTAAGTCAATCAATTTCAAATTTTTATTAACTTTGAGTATTTATAATTTTTTCTATTTTTTTAGACTATTTATCATTTTACTTATTACTTTTTTATACATAAAAATTTAACGAAATAATAAGATTTTTATATAATTGTTAATATATTTTAAATTTAAAATTCAAATATTTTCACATAATAATCATAAATTAAATAAAAATTATCTAAATAAAAATAATATTTATTTAACAAATAATTATATCAATCAAGTATTAAAAACACATTATAATATAAAATAATAAAATATAACATATAATCTTACTAATTCAGTAATTTCTCAGTACAATAATCCTACTCTTTGGCTCAACATTACGCTACCGTAAGCATGTCCGCATATTGCAATTAAGTTGGCCAAACTTGATAGACCCACTTTTGAAGTTTTTCATCTTGTCACGTTAGAGAGAAAGAGAGACCCATTTTTGGGTTTTTTTTTTTTTTTTTTTCCTGTGTTGCTCCATTGTAGATTTCTGTTCTGTAGCCCTGAGTCTGAGAGGGACTCGTCGGCCCTCCCCTCATGGATTTAAAGCAGTCAAACACGTAGACAGGTATTGACGGTCGCCATATCGAAGTCCATGCGCCTGTAGACCAAAACCAATAGAAGCAAGGGACCGTCGGACGCATTTGAATCTGTCGAGCAACTCTTACCCGACTCCACTTTCGTCCGTATGCTATTCATGACCGTGGACCAGGGACGCAGAAACGTGTCTAATCCAATCGGGGCGAGTGATGATTGTTGCATTTGAATCAGTCCGACGAACACTTAAAAAAGGGTTTAGTGATAAACCACAAATCTGTCTCAAAATTTTATAATTTTTTTTTATAATATAGTCTTGTTTTATTAAATGGGTAATATAATACCTTTAGTTTTTTTGGGGGGGGTTAATTTGACTCCATTTTTGACAAAATTGTAATTTTTCAAATTTTATTTCATTCAGTCAATTGCATTTTTTAGCCGTTTTGGCTAAATTTTGTCTAAAAATGAATTTGGATAGAATAAAAGATAGAGGTTTAAGACTCTTTTGATAAAGCAAAACGTAATATAACTACGTCAAAAAAAAAAAACTTACACATTTAGAACTTATTTAAAGCTTATCTAATTGTTTCGGGGTTATTCGTGACACTAGACCAAAAACTAACGAGTATACTATTCTCGCATTTGTAGCTACATGTGTTAGAGGTACGAAAGGTTGACTTAAGATATATATATATATATATATATATATATATATATATTATGAAGTGATACCACATATCGTAAATTAAATACATTGCAACTAGAGGTCAAGTTGAGCGGATTCCAATCAAATCGTTTGTGTTTGAATTATTTCAAATTCGATTTGGATTTAGGTTGACCCACAGATTAGTAAGTCACTATTTAAAAATCTATTTTTATTTTTTCATATATACTAATTTGTATCGAAAATATATAGTTATATATATATATATATATATATATATATATATTATATACCAATTCTTTATTGTATCACCTAGGTTCAGGTTCACCTGCTAATCTTTTAGTTAATTTTTTCACTAATTTTTTTATTTTATTATATATTAAAATAGGTAAAAATATATTATTTATTTAGTTATTTTTTATATATTACTTTGTATCAAAAGTAATATATCTTGGTTTTATGAGAAAAAATTTATGCGATCACAAATAATTACAAAAAACTTTTATACTATACACAAAATATTTTATATTATATTAATATTTTGTATATAATATATAAATTATTTTATATATAATATAAAAATTCTTTATAACTACTTTGTAATTGCCACTTTTATGGCCACTTAGTTAGACCCTAATTTTCAAAGTTGAAAATGGACAAATTTGAAGAGCCTATCCCATTTAATTACTCAAAGCAACTATATTAAACTAACATAAGGGTCGGACAAAGCAGGTTTCTAAATAGTTTTAACATTACTAATTATTAATAATCCTTAAAACAACTTAGGATTTTAATAGCAGCATGCTGAACATCTACGATAGAATCCTAAAAGCCCAAAAGAAATCATAATTAGGAAGGAAATAATATTTTTAAAAAAAAAGTTTAAGAAAGGAAGAAAACCACATAAAAAGCAGCAAACCTACAAAGGCGGAGCTTATTAAAAAAAGCGGAAGAAAACCGCATAAAAGATGTAATAAGAGATATTGTTATACTTATTAAATAATTTAAAATATAATTTCAGTATTATAGGTATACACTTATGATTGAGATTCCACATTTCTGAAATAGATCAAACACTAATTGTTATTTTTATTAAATAACTTAAACAAATAATTTCAATATTTTTGAGAAATCATGCTAAGAAAATGGTTCAATACTTCTGAAATCATAATAGTTTCTTAGCAACAAAATGGTTTTTTTTTTCCCTAGCCAATTATTGATAATCCTTGTTCTTCTTGGTTTTTTTTTTCTTTTTATTTTTTTAAGAAATCAGTTTAATCAATTAGAAAGTTTTTAATTATAATTAAAATATGATTTTTAAATAAATTCAAATACAAATTGTTGTATTTATTAAATGACTTAAACAAATAATTTTAATACTTTTAAAATATCATACTAAAAATTATGATAGTCTCAATCAGATGGAGAATTTTTAATTATAAATAAAATATGAGATTCCAACTTTAGATTTCAATTTAAATTTTAAATTTAATAATCAGTTGATCTTCTTCCTTTCTTTCTTATTTGCTAATCCAATTTTTTTCTTAAGCAATCCAATGTAAGTCCATACCTTCATGTAATTCTCGGTTTCGATCCATTCGAATTTGGAACTTCAGATTCAAACTGAGAAATAGGAAGATTCGCTCTCGGTGACCTGGCGTTGTAAAAAATGAAAGGATAAAAATTAAAAAAAAAAATTAAGAAAAAAACAACGAAGTAATTAAAAAGGGGCAGCCACGTGTATGAAATAGGGCGGTCGATTCTGGTATTATTTTTTTAATTATCTTTTTTTTTTCTTATTAAGAAACACGTAATATCATAAATTACATAATAGAGTAATTTTATTTTAATAATTTTTTATTTGTTTTACATGATTAGAATTCAAAACATAATGTTTAATTATTAAGGTATCTTTTTAAAAATTATTTTTAAAATATAAGCTTGCACTCTTATTTCATTACCATTGCCTGGAACTTATGTATAGGATCGAAGATAAATACAAAAGTAATAACGTTATTATTAATTCAACAATACCGTCGAAAGATATCATTATTTGGACAAAAACAGAATTATTTTTATTAAAACATGAAAAGAAAACGAAAAAAAAAAAAAAAAAGTCCATTATCCAGTGCAATGCCTCGCTGCTCGTGTATTGTTGTTTATGCACTACCAGTCCAAATAGAATAAGGATTCGATCACAAACTTTCCTGATGGTTATTAATAGGAACACCGAAGGATGTTTAATTATATATATGTGTGTATATATATATATATATATATATATATATAGATGATGTTATTTATTTTTAAAATCAAGAGCATCCAGCTTCTTCTTCGATCTTCAATTGTTACCCAGAAACAACAGGCTGCAAACCCCAAAGTGAAAGGCACTTCACCGGAGACGTAATAGACGCCGGAGATTGTCTGTTGCCCCAGCATCGACGCCGGCTTCTGCGGTGCAACTGATCAGGTTCGGCCGTCTCACAGAAAATTTTGGCAGCGGCAAGCTGCTTGGGTGTGGAGATGGCGTGGGCACCGACCCTGAAAGCTTGTCCCAATCTGTTGCACCAAGACTGCGTCTACTTCCACCATTAGATGCTATTGATGATGAGAGTGACGACAGAACCTTGGAAACATCCTTTGGTAGATCACTCGGGTCAGGTCCTAAAGGCGCAGAGGATTCAACCACGTCATGGACCAGTTTGCGGTCTAGCCTTGGCTCCAGTCTTTTGGTGGGTTGCTTTGATTTCTTAGGCGTGAGGTTTCGGATGTTTTTTCTGGAAGTAGGGGGGCAAGAGAGGCGGCGGCGGTGGCTTCGAGAGGAAAGGGAGCTTTGAGGCATCGAGATTGGGAGGGGAAGGAGAGGCGGTTGTTGACGGTGATTCCGTTGATGAAACTGATAGAAAGGTGCTGGAAGTGACGGAGGGTAGGAGAAGGAAAGAGACGATGGAGGTGGAGGACTCAACAAGAGGCCTCCTCCTCCTCCTCCTCCACCACGGTTGGCGATGGGCCTTCTGTTCGAGAGCGGCAAGTTCTCACCGGATCTAGAAATGAAACTGCGAGCGCCGTGAGGGTTCCTCTTCGGTGGGTTCTTGACTTTCTGGTAATAAGGAGAAAGAGAGAGAGACTGATCTGCTTCTGCTGCTGCTGCTGCTGCTGAGGACTGAACAAAAATTGCCTCCATAGCAAGGGACGGTGAAGCAATAATAAGCTAGCCAAAGAACAAATATGAACAAAAATTAATCTAAGCGGCAATGCTAGACAAGGAGCGAAGCGATCAATTGCCCTAAACTTTCTTGAAAGCAAAGGATGCAACCCTTTTTATTCATTTAGATTAAAGAAAGAAAATATTCGATGTTCGGAAAGTTTGAGATTTCACGAAAATTCTAGTTAAATCAAGCAAAGACGAAGAAACAAACTAATAACATGGATTCTCTTCGTTGCTTCCTAAAAATTAAGGATACATAGATCCCGCGATGCGCAGAGAAAAAAACACAACAAAGATTTTCCCTCTCGTCGACGGATCGTGGGTTGAATAATTTGATATCTACTATTTCCATCGTAGGTTCGACATTTCTATTCCTCCTTTTATAGAATCTTGGGCCTGCAACGGCTACAATTTTTGTTATAATTTTCTCTTTCTTTTCTTTTCTTCTTTTTGTTTTTTAAAAGAAAAAAAAAAGAAAAAAGAAAAAGGCAAAGAAAAGAAAATGTTATCTTTCGGGGAAATCTGTGGCAATTGTGCCTAGTTTACCGACAACCGTTGCGGTCGGTCGGGGCAACTGTTGGGCGGCAACCGCCAAATCGATTTTGACCGTTAGATTATACTTTTTTCGAAATGGCAGGACGGTGAACGTTGACATCTCCTCGGTCTCTTCGCAGTGGGTTTTGTCAGATGACCAGAAGAATCTCAAACCATACATGTTTTCTGAAAAATGGGGTCCACATATTTTTTTAAATAAATTTAATAATAATAAATTTAAAGGAATATGATTAATTTTTAACAGGCGGTAAAAAATTTTGAGACATTTTTTGATTTGTTTTGTAAAGGAGTTTTTACTTTATTTTTAAATTCTTTCGCCATATTGAGAGTTATTTTTAAAATATATATATATATATATATTATTAAAAAAGTGGGTATTGAATTTTTATTTTTTAAAATTCTAAATTTTAAATTTTCATAAAATAACATATTTTTAATTCTATATTTATTTAAGTAGGTTGAATTTTTGTAAAGGTTTGTTTTTTATCAAAATTTAATTCATAAGATAGATTCATAACATATTTTATATACAATATAAAATTTAATTAAATTTACTTGAATTTATTAATCAAATCTTTTTTTAATGGTTGATGACGCTGCACGTGTCTTTGGGGCCGCATGTGCTGCTTGGTTACGTTAAAGACATTGTAAGCGGCGCCGACGTGTTGTGGTGCCACGATAATGCAATTGAATATATAATTGCTAGAATTCAGCGCACGAGTTGTGCGAATTTTAATGCAAAATGAAAGAGATTCTAATTAACGTTAAGAAGTTTGGGAAAAACCTTTTTATATGTGATATTTGGTGTTTAATTTTTAAGAAATTTTTAATATATATTTTTTAAAAAATTTTAATAAAACAATTCATATTAAAATATTTAGGTTATCAAACCTTTAAATTTAATATATGTAAAATTTAAAAAATATAGAGAACTTCATGTTGATGTACGCGTAATCAATCAATATTGTAAAGAATGTTGAAAATTGTCAGTACCCTTTTGTTATTACAGTAGCTCAAGAAAATATACGCATAGACGTGCCTTCACAAAGAGTGCAAAGAGGTCAATTTTGTTGCCAAACATTAATTAATAAATATATTTTTTGAATTTAAACAACTAGAAGAAAATGAGTTCATTTGCTTTACCTTTTTAAATTATCTGCTTTCATCTCTTTTTGTTCCAGAGTTTTTCCAATCCTGCCAAAAAAATCATTAAATCAAAATTATTGACCAAGAAAAAAAGAGACGGTGAATATAAATATTCCGGAGTTTTTTGAAAAATTTTTTGTATTTGCTATGCTGTTTATTGTTTTTTTATTAAAGAAATTATAATAAAATGATACAAATTAAAATGTTTATATTGTTGAAATCCCAAAGTAAAATCACGTCAGCCAAAATTATGTCTTATAAGAATGCGAAATTGAGAAAACCACAGGGTTAGATATTTCTCATTCGTAACGATTCATGCAGAGTGATGGTAAAACCCACAGGCGTTGCTGTGTGCTCGATCCTGAAAAAATGAATACATCATTGCAACTCTCCATTCCCTCATATGTTTCCCGAATGAAGGATCCAAGGTTCCATCAAGTTTTAAGAAATTGTCCAAGCTGTCGATCTCCTTTTGAGCGACACCTCCACCAATTGATTGCAACTCCGTGTAACAGCAAAAAACATAAATTAGGGATTAACTGGATACTGGCCGAGCAATGGTGACTTGACTTGAGACAATGGCAACCATCGGATGTAATCGACTTGAGACAGAAACATATAAATAGACAGGACAATGACTAATAATTCATTGATTTTATTGGCTGGCGTTCATTTTTTCTTGTGTGGATCTTTTGCAAAACAGTTATTCTCTTGATTTAATATTCATTAAGCAAGGAAAAGAAAAGGAGAAAGAAAACTATGAGATGTGGGAAAAAGAAACTGCTAAAAAAAACAAATTAAATAATAATAATAATAATAATTAAAAAAAAATCTTTACCTGTGATCCCAATTTGCAAGAAACTATGAAATGTCCACTGCTGAGTTCTCATTAAAAAAAAATAAATCAATCTATAATCGATTCCATGAGTAAATCAAGATTGTGAGCTACATGGGCAGTAATGTCTCCTACCAAGGAAAAATTCTCTCTAAAAATAATCTTTGACCTTCGGAGCTTCTGGTTTTACTATTATGCCAATCAATGCCCCCATTGGGGTTACCAATTATTGGTGGAAATGATTGCAAACTTCAAAACTGTAGTTGTTGATGATGAACGGACGTGGAACATTTTTATAGAGATTATGCAAGATCTTTACGGTAGTTTTTGCACGAATCTTTAGTATAATTTTTTCAATTTTCTCTTCTACGAGATTTTAGTGAAATTGAATATTTATTAAATTTTGAAATATCCACCTCAACAATTTTGTAGCTCCCCAATATAACATATATTATTAGATACTATTTGATAGTTTGCTTACACGTGATAGCATGTTAGCCATTACAGTTTGAGTTGTGTTAGTCGACTCAAATTTGACATATCATTGACAAGGCAAAATATTATTTGTTAGACACACATCCTCTTCACTTGTTTGTAGGTGCTTCTATCATTTTATTTTTGATAAGTTTTACCTCTTTTTCTTTTTCTTTTTCCAAAAAATTCGCCCGTTTGTCAAAATAGTAATTTAGAGATATAAAAGTTATATAATTAGAATTTAAAATCCTACGGTGGATGGAACTATAATTAGAATTAGTTATACGAAATAAGAAAATTTATTTTTAAAATTGTTGAAAAAAATAATAAAATAAAAATACTATAATAAAAGTAAATTAATTAAAAAATATATTCTATTTGAAGTGTGCTAAGTCCTGTCCTTAAAAATACTTTTCATTTCTATCGATAAATTGTCCAAGCACATTAAGTTATACTAATATCTTTTCAAAATATAACAATTTTGTTTATTAAAATACATTTCAAATAGTGAGATAACAAAAAAAATTCAATATTTTTAGTAACTTAATAGTATGTTATAGATTATTGAAAAAATGAAATATTTCCTCTTTTAAGAACAGATAAAAAAATAATTCATATCAATTATAATTTAATAACTCATAATGTAAAATAATATTAAATATAAATTTTGATAATAATAATTAACTAATTTTATTGTGATCTATAATAATTAGGGTTATTATAATCTATAATGATTTATAATACAATAATTATATAACAGTTAATTGATTAAATTTAAAAATATAATAATTAGTCTTTAAAATATATTAATTTACAATAAGTTTGGCAGTCTCGTTGGACACCAATTAGCCTGAGACTATCTTAAACCCAATTTACCCGATATTAACTTGTGTAAGTTGACGGCTAGATGCATTTCAGTTTTTAAGTCTTGGGATTATTTTGGTTGATACTGTCGATAATGACCTCTCGATTTTATTTTCCTCCAGATACATGAAGGCGGTTCAGAAAGATTTAAGCTGATTGTCTTGGAACCATCAGTGCTGCCAATGAGCACTAGACCTGAAGGTAGAGCAGCTCTTCAGACCTCATGTTTGTTACCACAATTTCATCATTCAATTTTGCTTTTACCTTTGTAGCTTCAATGACACCCCTTTTTTTTTTTTTTTGTGTGTCTAAATTTTTATTAGAAAAATAATTTTTTTATCTTCATTTTTTATGAAGCAAAATGCGTCTAATCTCTTTGTGATTTATCTCTTTTACTTTTTATTTTGAGATTTTAATTTACACTATAAAACCCTTATATTTTCTAATTTTGTCGATTGAAATCATCCATCGCCATTTTATTAATATTAAAACTCCTATTTAGTCTTTAAAAACTTACAAAATTCAAATAGTATAAAATTTAATTTATTCATTCATTATAATTATTTTTTTCTTTTTTTCAGAATTTTTTAGAATTCATTCCTTTAATTTTGTTTGAGTTACAAAAATTGAACCCATTAAAACTCAAAAACCTATAAATTTTTTTTAAAAAAAAAGAAAAAAATAATTATGATAATTTTAAAAAAATAATAAATTCACGTAAATCTTATAGACGAAGTTAAAATTATAGAGCAGTAAAATGCAAAAAAGAGGTAAGCCACGAGAGACTTCTTAATTGCATTGAACTTTTCATATGGCATGATGATTATAATATAAAAGTTAATACCAAGCTACGTGGATCTTATGAAGCAACAATGCACGGCATTCCATCTCACATGCATGCCTCTCCTTTCGGCTCGAAAACTTTTAGAAAGCAAGATCTAGTGGTCCTAATGTTTTAACTCTCTACTTTTCCCTAAAGTTTCTTTTTTAACTTCCTTGCATCTCTACCATAACTACAGTCATCATTATATATATATATATATATATATATATATATATATGTTTATTTCAGTGTAACGATTGATGGATATATTAATTCACGAGGAGGAGAAAATAGGAGATTGATTCCATTGAACATGTCTAATGTTCGCTAGATAACAACGTACACACTACTACCACTAGTTGGAGCATTTGCATCGATTTACATTAAGAAAGATGCAATCTTAATTGGAAATCCAATTCACCTCGTTTTGTTCTGTTTTGTCACACACCTACCTACCGTCAACAACTTTCTCTTTTTTAATGGCGTTGAAAAGACAGAAAAATCATACACTCACTGATCATCCGCCGAGAGTTTGGTGCGTTTCTTTCGAAGCATAATCATCATTAACGAAGACAAATTATCAGTCCCAGTTAATTGAACGACGAAGTTTAGTGAAAAGGAAAATTGCAGTGTGTGCTTACATCTATAAACAAAGCGATCTCGGGCCCCCAAAAACTTCCTCCCTTGCCAAAGGCGGCACCTTATATATTGCCAAGTGTTTACTGTTGGAGTTGATTGAAATTTGTTACGTATTAGAAATCAACATGGTCGAACAATATTCTTGTATGTTTTCAATATTTGATTAGGAATAGATCGTATTTACTACGTAGTATTTGATTAAAAGATGTCATTACTTATTAGTGTGATTAATCGATAAAGTTATGACTGTAGTTAATTGATATTTAAGTTATTAATGTACTTTTAAAATTAATTATGTGTGGTATTTTGAGATTAATAAGGAAAACTAAGGAAAAGCAGTTAACAATGACAACGTCACACCATTGAGGGTCGGTACTTGATCTAAGAAACAAATAGGAGAAAACCAGCCACTACCAATTCAAAATGGGAATTTGATTAGGAAAAAGAGAGAGTAGAAAATCCTCGTCGGAACCACTATAGCCACCACCCGAGTAGTCGTTGAACTACTACTACTCACCATCATATGAGGGCCGCTGCCAACCACCATACACCGTTGCATGTGCCGTCAGAAGTTATTGTCTATCTCGCTAAAATCATCTCCAAGAATGCTTAACCCCCTCGATATCTCCGAATCTGGCCTCTACATGCCCCAAAACTGCTCGAAATATAAGAAATTTGAAGAGATTCAAAACTGGATCCGCTATCTATCAACGATGAACGAGCCTCCTCAAATCACTATCATAATTGGGAACTATTGTCCCTCAACTTTCCTTTCCTTGATGGATTTGTATGAAAAGGATAAAAGTATAAAAAGAGAAAAGCAAAAGAAAAGCAGGCAAAAAAAAAAAGAAAGAAAAGGAGAAAGAATTCGAGATATAAGTAAAAAGGAAAAGAAATAAAAGGGACTAGAATGAAAAAGTTAAGGAGAATGCAGAGAGAATTAACAAAAAAATAGTGGGATTGACAAATGTTAAAAAAAAAAAAAAAGAGGGGGGGGAAGAAGAAGACATCACGAGATTTATTGATACAATAATTTTGAATATAAAGAAAAAGAAAAAGAGAAAAAAAGAAAAAAAATCTAATTTGTAAGAAATAATAATAAAAAGTTAATAAAAAAAAAGACTTATAAACAGTTAAGAAAAATTTCAAAATTGAATTAAAACTTAAAATTATGAATAATTTACTTAATTTTTATTTTGAAAATTGAGAGTCAAAATGCTTGGATATAAAGTTTAAATATAAGAGTCGAATTAAGAATAAAAGAAAGTCTAGATATAAGAATTTTTAAAATTAAGAGTCAAAATAAAAGATTTAATATTAGAAATTTATTGAATTGAAAATTAAAATTAATTTAATTAATTAAAGTAGAATATTTAGACAATAATATTATACAAATACTATAAATTGTTAATTGTTATAAAAAATTAAGCAAAAATCAACTAAGAAAAGTCAAAAAAAAATTTGTCAAGATAATTTTTGATAATTTTATTGATAATGATAAAAAAAATTGTTATACTTGTAGATTGTGAACAAAGTGAGGAGATGCGTCGAGGTTCTAAATGAGTTAACTTCACGAAAGAAGATGAAATTATAAAATTAGCAATGCTAAAATAATTTTTAAGAACAATAAAGTTGAATGATAAAATTGAAAAATATAAATCACTAAAATATAAATATTTTTGTTAAATAAAAATAAATACTATGAATAATTATGATACCTAATTAAGATTAATAAAAATTATTAGAATTAATTTAAATTTATTATAAATTATAAGTCATTATTTAAATAAAATTAAATAATTTAATAATATTTTTATATATTTTTAATATTTAATAAAAATAAATTTATTTTATTTTATAAAAAATTAGATATTTTAATTTATTATTTAATTTATTAAGAAATGTTATTAGTTAATAAAGTTTTTTAGTCAATTATGTATAATATTTTAAAATTAATAAAATTAAATTTTATTTTAATATAATTCATTACTAGTAACATCCAAACCGATTAAACCCTACCACTGACTGACTTGGAAAGTATAAATTGAAAGCGCAAGATTCTATCCCTTTGTTTCCTACTCCCACAATTGTCTTTTTTTATTTTTATTTTTTATAAAAAAGAATTTCTCAAGAAAGGTTTTCCATTAAAAATCAGAAATTTTATTTTTCCGCGCCCGCATCACGTGGAGTGACGTTAGTTGTTGCAACTTGTGCACCGTCCATTCCATTTAAAACTTCATTAAAAAAAAACAAAAAAAACAAAAAAACAAAAAACAAAAAACAAAAGGTTGCACTCTTTGCTACAATAACATCAGAGGTTAGTCTCGAAGACCAAGAACCCAAAATTATAGATTAACACTAATACCTAATGGATTCACATAGTTTCATGACAGGCTCATTTCTATTTTTAAATACCGATTCTTTTTAGTAGACATGTAAAATGGGTCTATGGTCCCTCTCTCTTTTTTTTTTTTTTATAAATATTTTAGATGTTTAATTATTTTTCTATAATATTAAAATATAATTTATTTGTCTATTATATCCTAATGTATTGTACTTAAGAACTTGAATAATAAATCTAGTAAGACTTATAAGCCCAAACACTATAAACTCCTGTCTTGTCGTGCTTAGTTATTAATCATGCTTAAATTGTGTCCGGGTCTAGTATTTATAAAATGGTTAAATTTGTAAACAAATAAACGTACAAACAATTGAAATGAAAGAAAAAAATAGTGAAATTTTTGAATTTAAGAGAAAAAATAAAATATAATCAAAATATTTTTACATGAATTTTTATTAATAAAATTTTAATTTTAATTAAAATCATATTGAGTTAATTATTTTTATTTTTATTGTTAATCAATAATAATGCATTGTATATTTTTAATAATCTAATTATATTTAAATTATATAGATCAATACGTAGATTTTTGTCATTATAATTGTTATAATTTAATCACATAATATTTAAACTATGACGAGTCGTTCTCCCCATTTTACACGTCTACTTTTTAGGTTTTATTGCCGGATTCCATCGACTTTTTGGATCGACATTACCAAATGGCATTCACCCGAAGGGGCCTCAGAGAAACCACAGTATATCAGCTATAAAGAAATGGCAAACCTGATGATGCGGTGAGGATTTCGTTGCTCGCGCATGTCGTAAAGGCCCGCCGGTGTCTTAAAATAATGGCTGATGATGGAACTTGAACCCCTCTTTAACAAAGAACTTAAATCTCTCTCTCTCTCTCTCTTTTTTTTCCTTTTTCCTCTCAATTTTTATTGTCAAATTTAGGGTTCAAAATCCAAAATTTTGGTTAAATCACCCAATCGAACCAAAGTTTTAATGAAGTAAATTAAATATACTAATTAGTTAAATGAATTGATATAATTATTTTTTTCAATTTAATTGCAATCTTTAATTTTTTTAAAAAATCACAATTAACAAACTAAACCAAAATATTATTTTATATATTTTTTAATCTTTTAGTTCAACAATACTAAAAAATATTACTAATACAACTATGCGTATTGAATAAATATTATTAAATTATTATTATATTTTAAATAATTTTTATTTATTTCATAATAAATAATAATAGTTTTTAGAAAAACACACCAAATTTATATTCTTTAAATTGAAATTAAAATTTTTATTTTTCTATTAAGATTTATTTTGAACCTCTTAGCATGTTCATAAAACCAAACTGAATCAAGATTTTTGATAATTATATAAATCAATTAAATGAAAATTTGGTTAGATTTTAGTTTCTACGATAGTCAAGCAAGAAAATTTGTATTTGTTCCAAGGTTTGGGATTACAGTTTAGTTAATCAAATCATTTACACCTCTAGTCCAATTTAGGCCACCGTGCAGTCTATGTTTTGCCAAAAGTTCAACATTTCCATATTTGTCTTTTTTATCTATTAATTAAAATATCCAATTTGTTATATAATCTAGAGCACCCCCACCTCATGATGTTTATTGAGCAACATGCCTAACAGCATGATGGTAATAAAAAGATGGTAAAATAAATTTTTTATATTTAAATTTATTTATTTATTTATAAAATTAAATAAAATATAATCGTTTAAAAATTTGTTTTTGTTACCTTCATGTTATTTTCTAAATATTAATACTTCAATTTTCTCTGTAATCTATTAGGTGTGAGCTGCTCTCCCATCTCATGCCTTATCAAATTCCTCTCCTCTCTCCCACTGAAAATCTTATCTCTAATTTTAAATTTTGGGTTGTCAACTATTCGAGTGCTTCCTCGGAATTCCATTTCTGTATTTCTTTTTTATTATTATTTTTTTTTTTATTTTTTGGCGGGCCTGTTAAAGAATAAAAATTGCAGACTCTGTACTCATTGAAGCAGCACTACTCCGTGGTGGGCCTTTTTCATGCAGCCCATCCACAATTTCCCACCGCAGCATCAGCTATGAACTCAGTTAAAGCAGTGGGTGGATTTTGAAATGCTTAGTAGGTCCAGTTGGATTCACGTTTTTGTCTCCCGTTGTACGGTGGGCACAGATTTCAGCTAACAACCCGTGGTCCTCACATATAGAAGTATGTCGTGTTAATTGGAATGTATAGCGGGTTACGGAATAACCCTACTTAATTGTTCAAAACTCAACTCAATTCAATTTATCTTAATAAAAAGTCAACAATATGAAGCTCAAAATGTAAATATGTCCAATTTAAAAAAATTGAGACTGAATAATCTAACTTAAATTCTTATTCAAACGACCCCATTGAAATTTGTTATAAGAAAAAAAAAAAGTTACGCGGTAATATTTAAGAAATAGTAATAACAATAATAATTATTATTATTATTATTATCAGTCAATTGTGTTTTTTTATTATATTATTTAATAAATGTTATTGTGTAGTAGTATTTTAATCAAAATTTACTGAATTTAAAATTTAAAATATTTAAAATTTTAGTGACTTGAAATTCAAAATAAACCAACCCAAATGAAACCCATCCGCCCATTTTTTAGCACTCGATTCCCATCGACACTGGTCTTCAATCATTGGCATGCCATTGCTTTCAAATTGAATGAATTGTCAACTTGGATGAGTTCCCTTTTTCTCATCGATAAACGGGGCGGGGCCCTCTCCTGTACTCCATAGTCATCGCTGCAATAACTCTCAAATGACAGAAAATGACGCTCGGTGCAACCAGCACCACAAGAATGGTGCCGACTCCTTGGAAATATCTTAAAACTCCTCCGTCAGGTGAACAGAGATCCCAGATAGTTGAGATTAATCACGGTTCAGTTTAGTTCGGTAAAATTTTGATTCTAATGCCATGAGAATGATAAGCTGTAACTGCATTATGATTTCGAGCCGGTCTATTTTTGAAAAAGAAAAATTATAAAACATTTTAGAATTTTCACAAGAAAAGTTAATTGGGACATTATTAATGTTAAGACTATTAAAAAATTTAAAGCCAAAAATATGATGGCGAAGAAAAATAGCAAACTTTAAATATAAGAAATTTACATTTTATATATCCTATTTTGAATCATGTAATAATTTATACCCTCTATTTTAAAATATCAAAAAAAAAAAAAAAGAACATACCAACTTTTATTTCCTCCAACAATCAACAATTAACATACCCTATTAAAGTTCCGTCAAAAAAGTTATGAATGATTGCAAAATTACTATTATAAATGTCTCGTAGAGACTAAAATATTCTTGGGTTATTAAAAAAACAAATTTAGTCTTTGGAGGATAGTTTATAATAGAAACTAGCATCTGAATTTGCGCAAGTTTGTGATATTTTATTAAAAAGTGTTAATAAGAATTTAATTAAATATTGATATAAAATTTAATTATTTTATTATACGTTAAAATTAATATTGAGCCTTGAACTTCTCTTCCTTTTCTTTTAGTTACATAAGGTTTTGTTATATATTAAAGTGTTGATAACAGTATTAATAATTTTATTTTTTTAAATATTCTCGGCAATTTTTTTTAATGACCAAATCTATGAAATTTTTTGAAATACTCTCTATCATTGGATCATAGTCGGGAGTTTTTAATGTGCTGTAAAAAATGAAGAGTAATTCTTTTTTCAGATGTGGGGATTACACCTGGACAGTCATGTTGTATTATCATCATTGTACATACTGTTTAAATCTTTTTTTATGTTTTAAGTTACAAACATACTTAAATCTAATTTTAAAGGTAATTACTAATTTTTTTATATTTTATTTTTTAAAAAATTTTACTTAATGTACTAACAAAAAATTATATTTGTTAAACTATTTTAAAAGTTATATATTAATAATTTTTTATTATAAATATTTATTGTAATTTTTTAAATATATATAATAAAGTAATTTGTAAATAATCTTCTACTGTTATACTTTATAAATTCTAAAATATTGAATTTGGATAAGAAGATTACATCTCAAATTAGACAAACATCGGATACACTTAAGAGAGTATAAACATAACCCCTTTTATGGTTCTAACTTCTCTTATAAGAGATTGACTTTCCATTTCATATAATACTTTGCATTTCTTATATTTTCTTCTTGAACTAAAGGAATATCAATAGAAAAAATGTTGAAATATATGTTTTCCTAAAAATATATATATACACACAGAACTTTTATTTTCTTAAAAAAAAGAAAAAAGTTGTCGAAATATATGTTTTCTTGAAATCTACGCAAGTTTTGTTTTCGTTTAAACGCCAAAGGGAATCAAACAGAAAAGGTTCGCTTATGTCCAAGAAAAAAAACAAAACAAAAACAAAAACAAAAGAGGAAAAGTAAAAACAGAGAAAAGAACCGTTGCTATTGGAACGGCAGGGCTCGAGAGGAATTGTAAATTCCTTGTAAAGGCAGCGGACCAACGGTGCTTAAATTATTCCTTCAACGTGTGGGACTCGAACGCAAGAGGGCAAGGATGCAATAAGGGGCGGGGAGCGGTTGGCATTGGGGTCAAAGGAGCGGTTGGCAGGGCCAACGAACCCATTTTCATCACACTTCAGTTTTCAAAACCGGGGAGAGCAAATGCATTAAATAGAGGCAAGTAACTGGCGTGACCTAAAAAGATTGTGGTCAAAAAAGTATGGAGAACTTAAAGGTAATTGTGCATGCTATAGCCTTAAACACAGTAAGAATTGGAAATTCCAAGTCAAGGAAGGTGCCAGACACAAGGATCAAAGGAAATCATTACGACACTAAACACCATGCATGTTGGCTTTCAAATTCGTGAGATTTAAGTGTTATGATCACTTACGGTATTTTGATAACCGATAGGCAAAAAGTGACTCAGTTGTTATCATTAATTCACAATTAATATAATTAATTTTTATAAATATTTTTTAATTATAAAATATAAAAACGAGTTACATGTAATAGATTTTAAATTCATTAGTTTTTTTAGTGAAAGTATGAGTTGTTAATTGCTTAATTAAAAATGTATTTATGTCAATTGATTAATCAATAAGATCAAAAGATTGCGCGGTTGAGCGATACCGCTAATCCCCCCCGGCGAGCTGCCGCAACATTGATAACGGGCTGCCGCAATTCTATTGAGTAGCGTCGGTAACCTCCCCACGGGCTGCAGAAGAGTTGTCATGAATAAGATATAAAAAGGGTGAGATAAGCTTACACTTAAAAGTTATTTATGATATAAAATTAATTTAATATTTGTCATAATGTTA
The DNA here is from genome assembly GCA_019804595.1 of Bruguiera parviflora. Classification (NCBI taxonomy): domain Eukaryota; kingdom Viridiplantae; phylum Streptophyta; class Magnoliopsida; order Malpighiales; family Rhizophoraceae; genus Bruguiera; species Bruguiera parviflora. The sequence goes on from CM034050.1 coordinate 8,739,293, forward strand.
AATTTTAAATTTAATAAGTCTATTATCAATGTAATTGAAGTATTATATAAATTATTTTCACCTTAGAGTCACTAATTTTTGGTACTCACAGTAAATTAGGATGATGTATTTTTTTTAACACTTTTAACAGATATAGAAAAGAGTTTTATGGTAAGGTTCTAATATGTCCATATGAATATAAAATATTTAAATTATCATAATAATTTAAAAATCTTGCCTTTAAAATATGAAAAAAAATTCATACAATAATCTTTAATATATTAATTAATTATAAAAAATATAATATTATATAATTATTTGTATAAATTAGTTTTATATTTTGAAAATAACAAAAAATTAATGAATTATTTTTAAAATAAAAATTAAATATATATTTTAGTTTATTTAATGATTAAAAAAAAAATTTCTGAACAAATACATTAAAAGTGTTTATTAATATCAAGAGATTTTTTTTTAGTTAAATAACTCTTAGATTACTCTATATATATATATATATATATATATATATATATATATAGATAGATAATAGTCTTTCCCTTTAATTAAAAATAAAAATATATCAAATGTATTATTATGTAATAAAATAATTTTAAATAATATCTAAAAATTAATTTTAATAATATAAATTATAAGCATATTTTATATTTTATTATATGAAGAAATTTATTATAAGTTGATTGTATTATTATAAAAATAAATTTTATTTTTAAAAATAGTGAGATTTAATATATCATTTGCAATAATTTATCAATTTTCGATATAATTTTAATTTTGAATAGTGTAAGGCAGTTGATGAATTGATCGTGAATTAAATCTTAAAGAAATTGACATCGACGATTTGAACGAAATGTATACTACAAAACTCCCCAAACCGACCCACGATGGCTCTTCAAACGAAGTGCGGCGATACCATATTGAATTACAAGACACCCAAAAAGCTCCAAAATAGAAAGACCAATCACTATTATATATATTTTTTTTATTATTTTTTTTTATTTTTTATTTTGTTTTTTTGGGGGGCCACGGCCTAACCAATCCACACTACTTGCCCCCACTAGACGGCAACAGTAAAAGAGGGGCCATGCCCACAGTCTTCTGCCGCAACATGGAAAATGAAAGGAGCCAATCCTCGCACCACACATCAACCCCCACAACCCCCGCAGAGCTGCCGACAATGTCCCCGAAACCATCACCACGCGGCTGAAAATCTCGCTTTTAAGGCAGTTGCCAGACAAAAAAAGAAAAAAATCTAATTATTTCTCTTTAAACGTTTTGAAGATTGGAGACAATAATTAATGCTCCCATTATAGCTCTCGTTGTAGCTAAGAAGAGGATGCAATGTAATGTAAGAGTTATCAAACACTGCAGTACAGCTACAGAACAGGGTCTCATTTCTAATTGGTTGGGGTTGGCAGTTTGGAGAATAGGGGAGTGAACTGGAGATTTGAGTCGGGGGGGGGGGGTGGTGGGAAAGGGAGGAGAGGAGTTGGTGTTGTTTAGCGGGGAGGTTTTGGAGATGGGTATACTGAGTACCATACTTGGCCTTTTTGGTTTTGGAATGGGAACTTCTATTGGGGTTGTAGTTGGCTACTTCACGTTTATCTACTTCCAGCCAACTGATGTAAAGGTCAGCTTTCTGTTTCTCTCCTTATTCTCTCCCTTCGTTGATCGTGTCTTGTTTTCAATTTCAATTTCTTTGTGATGCTGGTTCGTGTTTTGTGGTTGACTTGCTCTTCTCGGGATTCCCATGTTTTGACTTTGACTCCAATGGGTGCTTGCTAATTCCGTGGCTACCATCTAGTTATACAGCTACCCTTTGTGTGTGTGTGTGTGTGTGTGTGTGTGTGCGTGTTTTCTTTCTTTTTGTTTTTTTTAATGAGTATATATATATATCCACACCTAGATTGGTAGAAGTGAAGCACGATTTAGAACTCTGTAAGGCGACCTCTGTCCACACAAGTAGAAGTAATACAAAGGTCATATTGCTTCTGGGTGTCATTACACTGTGAGATAATAATGAATGGAAACATACAATTTTTCTCTGTTTTGTTCTACACGATTTTCATCCTATTGCATTCTTTTTTTTTTTTAATTTTTTCGTTATGGAAGTGGGACTTGCCAAATCCATTGAATAAGAAAGAAAATTATACAATATAATACACGTCATTATTAATGGTGCTGCTATTTCTCACTTATTGAGTTCGCATATTTTCTGGCTTTTGGCCCTCCAGGACCCTGCAATTCGTCCCTTGGTTGAACAGGACCAAAAGTCTCTACAACGTTTGCTCCCAGAAATACCGCTGTGGGTTAAAAATCCAGATTATGATCGTGTATGTCATTTGGTGTAATTATTTTTTGCTTCAAAACTAATGCACACTTTAAGCCTGAAATGTATTGTGCAGATTCTGTAACAAGCTTTCTATATAGTTAAAGTTTTGTTCTTGTGAAGGTTGACTGGCTTAACAAATTCATAGAGAACATGTGGCCTTACCTTGATAAGGTATGGGTGAATGATGTTCCAATACCTTTGTATCTTCTATTAATGGCTATTGGTGATGTGATTACCTTTGTGGGCACTGCATTGATGCTTCGAGTTTTCTAGGCTATTTGCAAGACCGTAAGGACCATAGCGAAGCCCATTATTGCAGAGCAAATCCCAAAATACAAAATTGACTCTGTTGAATTTGAAGTTCTTACATTGGGCTCTCTTCCACCAACTTTCCAGGGCTCTCTCTCTCTCTCTCTCTCTCTCTCTCTCTCTCTCTTTGTTAAATGCATGTTAGTCATGAAAAATGGTCAGTTTTTAAAAGTCAAGATGGCCAATTTGTTCCTGGTTTCCAGCAATAGGTTCTCTAAGCATTTATAAATCACTGCATATATTTTTTCTCTTGGGTATTGAAGGATTAGAATGATCCAGAAGGTAAGAGCAATTTGAACAAGATGGTGAAGTCAATTAGAGGTCTAGAAGAAGTAATAGATAAAGCAAGGAGAGCTACGATAACACTTCATTTATAGCAAAATGGCCCCTGCCACTGAAAAATAATATAAAGTTGTGTTTTGACTTCTGCAGTGGATTCATTTGATAGGATGAGCATCTTGTATGCATTAACATTGCAGGCTTACCTTGTTGCTTTGGTTGCCCTGATAGGAGTTGAGGCTGTCTCTGGTCAAACACTGATTGGCAACAACCATTAACACTTTTGCAGTTGCTTGATGACCTTGTATAACTATTATTACCAGTTGTATTAATGCAACCATGCATTCTTCTTTCTACTTATGTGCCAGGAATGAAAGTTTATATCACTGATGAAAAAGAATTAATAATGGAACCATCAATGAAGTGGGCTGGGAATCCAAATATCATTATTGCAGTTAAAGCATTTGGCTTAAGAGCCACAGTCCAGGTATTTGACTTTTGCCATGTTAATGTAGAGAAAAACAATTCTACTTGTCTGAATAGGCTACTTGGTGTTGAAGGATTATTATCAGTGTGCAAGAGGACACAGTTGTGGTCTCTTCCTCCCTTTCCCCATATGTAACCTCCCCCATTGTTATCATGAAGCTAGGGTGAGACAAATTTATCCAGAGATTCTGATTTTGATCTGGAATATTTACTTCTTCATTTCATTCCAGGTGGTTGATTTCCAAGTATTTGCTGCTCCACGTATTTCCTTAAAGCCACTGGTTCCTACCATTCCGTGTTTTGCCAATATACATGTATCCCTCATGGAGAAGGTGTGTAAAAGTTTTTATTTTTTTTCAGCTAGAAGAGTAAAATTATAATTCAAATGCAGATCATTGGTGTCTTTATTTGTCTGTTAGAACCAGCTGATACACACTTTATAGCTGATGATATATCCCTTAAGAATTTTCTTTCTAGAATTTCCCTATTAGGATAACTATATCATGCAACAATTATCTTGCATGTTTCATGTCACATATTGTGAAATACAAGTGCCCAGAATTTGTCTTCAGCTGCGGCGTCATTGATGGGATCAAATCTCCCCTCTCTCTAATTTATTCTTTCTGGTTTGCAGCCACATGTTGACTTTGGAGTGAAGTTGCTTGGAGCAGACCTTATGTCAATTCCTGGCCTGTACAGATTCATCCAGGTAATTCCTTTTACTTGCTTTTGTTTTTATTTTATTTTTTTACTTTTTCGTTTTGCCAGGGCGTTGGTTCTTTTTTGGAGGAATGGGGCATCGGCACCAGAGGATTAGTTGACCTCATTTTCAGAGATTTTCATTTCTTCATCTCTCTCTCTCTCTCTCTCTCTCTCCAGGAATTTATAAAAGATCAAGTTGCAAAGATCTATTTATGGCCAAGGACTCTAGAAGTACCAATCTTGGATCCTGCCAAGTAAGTGTCCACTTTTCTCCTAGGATTCAGATTTCAACAATTGTACTTGTGATCCTACTTCCTGATCATTTTCTTAAAAATATGCAGTGCCATGAAGAGACCTGTTGGAATTTTGAATGTGAAGGTTGTGCGGGCAGTGAAGCTCAGAAGGAAAGATTTTCTTGGGGCATCAGATCCTTTTGTGAAATTGAAACTTACGGAAGATAAGCTCCCTTCAAAGAAAACCACCGTGAAACATGGAAACTTGAACCCTGAATGGAATGAGGAATTCAATCTAGTTGTTAAAGACCCTGAATTTCAATCCCTGGAGCTTCTTGTCTATGACTGGAACCAGGTTTGTTTTTCTGAACTTTAACCATGAAGTTCAGACTCCTGAGTTCATTTCCAGCATATGCTTGTGATATAACTTCTCCCATTTGTTGGAACAATAAGTGAAAAGTTTTGAAACCTATAGTTTTTTGGTGTTCTTAGAAACCTACTTGTGGCTTCAAATAATTGAATGCTGAATTGTACGTGATTCTTGTTTGAGAGAATCTATGTTACTGTACTCGTCCCTCTTTTTTCTCCTTCATCCATCTTACAATTATTGATTTCAATTTGGTTTATTTGGGTTCACTTTAGATTGGCACGCATGACAAGATGGGTATGAATGTCATTCCATTGAAGGAGCTGACTCCTGATGAGCCAAAAGTTATGACACTTAATTTGCTGAAAAATATGGACCCAAATGATGTTCAAAATGAGAAATCACGTGGCCAGCTTGTTATTGAAGTTGCATACAAACCTTTTACCGATAAGGAGATACAAGACAATGTTGGAGATTCGAATGCAATCGAAAAGGCTCCCGAAGGAACACCTGCTGGTGGAGGTTTGCTAGTTGTTATTGTACATGAAGCTCAAGATGTTGAAGGGAAGCATCACACAAATCCTTATGCACGAATACTCTTTAGGGGGGAGGAGAGAAAAACTAAGGTACACCTTGATTCTTTCTATAAATGGAGCTTACCTATGTAAATTAAATAAAGAAACAAGCTTTTGCATTTTAGTGGTGAAGATGACAAAATTTGTGCTTTCATTAATTATAGTAGTAACATGACTGAACTTGAAAATTTGCATGAGTACAGTTTGTCTACCAATTGATGACAGTGTTTATGATTGATACAGTACATAAAGAAAAACAGAGATCCAAGATGGGGTGAGGAGTTTCAGTTTCTGCTGGAGGAACCACCAACAGATGATAAACTACATGCGGAAGTTTTTAGTGTCTCCTCGAAGATTGGTTTGCTACATCCCAAGGTAAATAAGTTGCATGCATTAGTCTACCGTACTAGTATGGATAATTAAGACAGACTAAAGAGAAATATTTATTTAAGAACAAATTGAAAGAAAACAGCAGTTTATCAGAGCCAAAGCTTCCAAGACAGTTGCAAATGGGCTTGATCCGGTGCTTAATAAGATACAACTAACTGCTTGCAATACAATACAATTGTTGATCAGGAAAGCCTTGGTTACGTGGTTATTAACCTATCTGATGTCGTGAGCAACAAGAGAATCAACGAGAAGTACCATCTCATTGACTCAAGGCATGGCCGGATTCAGGTTGAGCTGCAATGGAGATCTGCATCCTGACACTTGTTGCAATTTGGGCGTTGGAGGATGTTTCAAGGGTAAACGAATGGTCACGTGCTTTTACTCTTAGTGACCCTAGTGGTACCACGGTGATCTTGCAATTGACTTTCTAGTTAATCTCACGAGAATTTTAGTTTGCTCTTGTAACTATCTTCACCGTATGTACTACGTAGCTGTTCCATGTACTTCAACATTAGCCTTTTCTATTTGTTTAACAACGCCGTAGATGTTATGATACGGCGAGTCCATTCAGCCTCCTGGGTCAATTGGTGTTGAGCAACCCAAACTTGGATTTGTTGGTGTGTGTGTGTGTGTGTGTGTGTTCTTGTTCATGATCTGTACTAGCCAAAACATTGGTCAAAAACCTCCTGGCTAAAACTGCACTCCAACTTTGAGGAATAGCAGCCATAGTGCCAAGCCAGGCGAAGCTTTAAGGGAGCACGCTGCTGCCTCCTGCATTAGGCCTAGTGTTAGCCTCATAAGTTCCGGGATAAGGAAATGCAAGCATTGAGGATACTTCGTACCAATGCGTAGCATGAAGTTGGCGTAAAAAGGGCACGTCAAAAGAAATAAGATAAATGCAGGAGTTAATCTGCGTGAGAGGAAGTCTGGAAGATAAACAAGTCAAGTCGTGAACAAGGGGTCGCTAGTCCAAAAGTCCAAACTGTCATCAAGGTTTTGCGGGGTTGAATATAGGGCTGGATTGGCTGGTGGTGATGCCGAAACGCCAATAAACAAGCCATTCGACTAGTTGAACTGAAAAATGCATTATAAAATATTTTATATGTAAAATAAAAATTAATTATATTTACTTATATCATTTTTAAATTTGTTAAAATTTTTTCGTTAAAAAGAAAACAAAGCTTGAGCGAGTGAGGTAGGCCCGCTTTAAAAATCTTTAGATGACGTGACAGATTGGTTGAGTTATCACTGACCCACGTCAGATAATGTTTTCTCTGCCGAGTCTCCCGTGGGGTTTGGTATGGTGTAGCTTTTTCTGAATGGTGCTAAGAGTTTTACCGTACTAAATATTTATAATCACAAATAAATAAATATTTGACGTGTCTTAATCTTAATATTTTATTAAATCTGAATCATTAATATTTAACTAATTTTGATCTAAAGTTAGATAGATGGCTTTAGAGAATTTTAATCCAATAATTTTCTTAGTTGTTTAGCAATCAAAGACGGTTACAAATACATGTCAATACCTAATTACCTATTTTTGAAAAGATATTATGATAGCTACGTGGATATCAATTTTATACATGATTTTAAGGTCAAAATATACACAATTCTAACTTAGCACGTCTTCAATTAAGACGATAATTTATTATTATTATTTTTTGTTATTTTTTATTTTTATTTTACTATTTATTATTAATATAATGTTGTTTGATGTTTATTTGTATTTTTATCATTAATAATTATTTTATTATTTTTTACACAAAAAAAAGTAAAATTTATTAACACCGACAAAAAATATATATAATTTTTATAATTCTTAATAATAATAATTTTAATATAAGTATTGGTACTAATTATTATTATATTATTATTATAAAATTTGTATGATAGGGACATGTTATGTTTTGGACTCTATCTAAGAAACAACCTACCTTTTTTTTTTCTTAATACCATTAATTGTAAATTATAAATACAAATAATAAAAAAATTCATTTAACATATGTTATTTTGCACTCTATAATGATTCACATTCTCTACTTTAAGATGTAATAAAAAAAATATATATCGTTATTTGTTTCCGGTAACAATTAACATTCTCTGGTAAGTTTATATTAAAAAATTGTAACTAATTATAAAAATATTTAAAATATATTAAAATATTAATATATTATAAAGAGGTTTTAAAATGTGTCCCGGATGGGATTTCAATTGGATTTTCAAGGAAGAAAAAAATGTATTAATTTTTTAAGTTTTTTAATCATGTAGACTATCATCACATATATTTTGATACTCAATTTGTTCTTATAAATTGTGTATTTATTTCGGTGCACTTGAAAATCTTGATATGTTAGGGGTTTTGGCTTAATAAGAAAAGGTCAAAGTGTCTTTTATTATTTCCATTATATTTGACCGACATTTGTGAATTTTAGGGCATTTTTGTTTATTTGTTTAATATTACAATTATTAAATGCTAATTACTTATTACTAATACTTATTGCTGATTGTTACAAATAAAAAAAAAACTAATGAAATATTTGGTTAATTTGTACTTAGTTAAAAAATGAAATAATTAATTTAAATATTTAATTCATACCAATATATCATATTAATACAATTATTTTTATATTTTATAATTTTTATATTTAGAATAAATATTCTGTAAATAATATCTAAAATTTTCTTATTTAATTTAATATTTTAAAAAATTATTAATGTTCCCTAGATGATAAAAAATATATATAATATTTGATATTTTTTATAAGTATTAATATTAATAAAAATTTAAAATTAAAAAATTAATTAAGAGTTATTAAAAAATGTATATATTTATATAAATAGAGATATAATTCTAACTCATGCAACAAGTAAAAAAATAATAAAATAATATCAATATTATTTAAGAGTAATTTAATTTATATAAATTATTCTTAATATTAAAGAGTGAAACATACTCAGAAAATAATTTTAAATTATTTTTCAATCAACTATTATTATAAAGTCATTTAAGAAAACAAAGTGAATATAATAGGACCACCAAAGGGTTTATCGAAAACATTTAAGATTATTGTTAATCCGTTGATCAGCATGCATCAACGCTCAAAAGATAAATTAAATATTATTTAAATATTTTTTATTATATTTAAAAATAAAAAATGAGAATTATTATATAATTTAAAATAAAATATATTAAATATAAATTTTTTGAAACAAAAAGCTGACGCCGAGAACATGACAGGAAGCAAAAGTGAGTATCTTTTCCGAATCTTGGTTTTGCAAAACCACCTAATCCAACCCAAGAAGTTGACCGGACGGGCCGATCTCGCAAGACGCCCGCCCCAGCCGCCAAGCCGAAGAAACGGCTCTCAAACTCCTCGCACGTGCTTTTTGCAATGCGGCGACCGGAACTGTCTAAAACCGAGCGTTCGTCCGTTCGACCAGAAAATCAAAATATAAAAAATTTTCAAAACTTGGTCTTGGAGGATAAAAATAAATAAATAAAAGAAAAAAAAAAGGAGAGAGAGAGAGAGAGAACATTATTCTCTGCCCTCGCGCTCTGGTACGAGCAAAGCTCTCACAGAAAGAGGAGAAAGCGAGGGTTTTGTGAAGAAAGAGATAAGGAAACAAAACACACACACACATACGCACACACGGAGCTCTCGAAAGCGGAGGTAGAGCAAGAAAAGCTGAAATTCAATCATTTCTGAGAGAAACTCACAAATAAAGTAGGGTTGGACTTTATTGAGGTAAAAGTTGTGTGTGTGTGCGTGTGTTTTTTTTTTTTTTTTTAATTTTTAATTTTTATTTTAAATTTTCGTCACTTTTATTTTCGCAGTGACTACTAATTATTTTATGTTTCCGGGATTTGCAGCTGTAATTGTGGGTGTTTCTTTAAATAATCGAATCGTGTTATAATTCGCATTCCTTGCCTCGCGATGTAGTCTCCTAAAAAGCTTAGGGTTATTTTTTTGGAATTCTAGGGTTCGATCTACTTTTCCGTGTCTGCTTCTGGCGGAGATTAAGGAAACTTATGCCTCATTTTGATTGTTCTCAGCTGATCCCTTTGAATCTTTGCGTGTGATCTTCCTGTGTCGTTCCTTTTTTTTTTTTTTTTTTTTTTTTGGTTTTAGCTTTCCTGTGGGTGATTGTTTTAACTGCTACTTATTCTAATTGCATTTGAATGAAGTAATTTCATTATCAAAATGGTGTTTAATTGTCATTTCATAATCGATAAAGTTTTTATTTTCACATAGTTGGTATTTTACAAAATGCACATTGACTGGTTAGGTGATTCTGATTTAGACATGCTATTGGATTTAGATTCTTAAAACTTTTCAGCTCATAAGGTAGGTGCTAATTCATTGGATAACTTGATGCCTACAATGGGTGTAAACTCATTTGAGTGATCGGTTCCTTTGGACAATGCCATGTTTTGGTATTTGTCTTGGCTTGTCTGTTCATAATCTTGTTTCTTAACATGTTATTGGATCCAATGTGTGTATGAGTGTCCATGAAGAGTTCTTGAAATTTGTTGAACATGGTTAAAAAATTTTGAAATTTTTTTAGGCTTGTTTTTCCTTATGGATGTTGGTCTAAAGATGGTATCTGTGGTATGCTCTAGAAACTGCATGCATGTGTTTTTACCAAAAGCCCAGGTGATGGGTGCTATGTGTAATGTAAATGACAGAATGTGTCTCATGATGAGTTAATTTCCTGCAACATTTGTTCATACGATTATACGCTTACTGAGTGTAGATTAGCAATTCTTATCTTTTGTAAAGTTCCAGTGAGGTATATTATTGGTCAGTTTCACAAACAAATTGGTTATTTTTTCAAGGTGCTTTAATTTTTACCCTGTTGAATTGTTATAGATATAAATTTTCACTTATACTTGATGATTGACAATAGAGTGGAATAATTTGATGCCATACTCTGTGCAGATCCTTGTGTTTTAGTAGGTATATCAGTCTTTTTAGATTTTATTACTTTTTTTGGTTAAAACAAAAAAACCCCTCAATAATCCCATTGCGTTTGATGGTACAAACCAAAGGTGGGTAAATTGTACACTTGTATTATATATTGGAAAAAGAATTCAATTTTGAACTTGATACTCTTCTTGTGTTTTTCGCCAGTCTACTTTTTACTTAACTAGAACTAAAATGTGTCTGTAGGGTTGGCAGAAGGGTCCCTATATGTAAGAAATGTTTGGTTGTGCTTTTCTATGGTGCATTGGATTGTGTTTAATTCTCCTTTCTAAATGCTTTAAAAGTAAAGCTTTTCTCTCCCGATTTTTTTTTTTTTTTTGGTACACCAAAGGGAAAAATGGGCCAGATGCTTAGTGCAGTAGAAATTATTAATTTGCTAACACAAAACCAGAAAACCAAAGCCTCCCATTTATATTTTTCCACACTTTTATATCAGGCTAGTTATACATGTATCAATAAGGACAACAGTGAATAATTTTGAAAGAACTCTACTCTTACCATTCAAGTTTCTAATCTGGACTAATAGAAGAGAGAATTCCAAAGCTCCTTGAGTGTCCAATGTTTTACTGTTAATGCATAAACACCCTGTCTCATCTATTTGAGATTCCAAGCAGCAGTCAAACTAAGTTCTTTGGTGTGCACTGTTCCCAAGGGGACACTCCGGTGGTTGAGAACTTGAGCATCCATCTTGGAGGTCGTAGGCTTGAACCCCTGGGTGGGCAGATGAGGGACTTATGGGATAGGGAAAAGCTATATTTTGTTGTGCAGGTCATGGTCCAATGGGCATCAAAAGAGCAAAAAAGGATTAAGTGATTCCCTGTGCATGTGATCTTACTTTGTCAATGTCTTTTCTTTTGGCCCTTCTTAACATGTCAGAATACATGCATCAGCCATTGAGTTGCATAAAAATTTAATATGCGATCTCTTTTCTCTGTATCTTAAACTACTTGAGAAGGTACAGTTCTGATGCACAAAAATTTGTGTGAACTGTCTTCTACTCTAAGGTGCACATGAAAAGTTTATGCAGTGACATTGTTATGTTTTGGTTGCAGGATAGTTAGCCCTTGCTTATATGGTCCGTTTGTGGGAAACTAGAAGTTAATGAGTGTAATTTATTAAATCTTCTTGATGAAGGCAAGAAGGAGGCTTAGATAAAGTTGATTTAGAAACTCAAGGAATTTAGAACTATGGTCTATGCATAATATAAGATTATGATGTTCTAGTCTTGATATAGTGTTATTCTCTCATGGTCTGCAACATATTCTTGTCCCATTCTCAACCACGTCAAGCTACAGTTTTTTTTTTTCCATGGGATTACAATGTTCTAGTCTCAATGTAGTGTATCTCTTGTTGATAAGCTCTCAGTTCTTCCCATGGGCATTTCTTTGATTCCCAGACCTGCTGGAATGGGCTGCATTGTGGTGTTTGTTATTTGTTTAGGTTTCAAGTTAAGGGCTTTTGATTACTCTTCCCTTTTAACTTTGACGCAAACAGCTTGATTCAGGTAGGATTGTTAGCATAAGAATCTATAGGCACTTGTATAATGTTTCCCAACTCAATAGTTGGGAAAAAATGATCAGCGTTATTTTACAGAAAGTTTGCAAGCTTTGGCTTCCTAAGGATAGTGTAATGCAATTCACCAGTGGTGTGATGCTGAAAGCTGCAATGCCTTTAGAGGTATAGGTGTGAAGCTATATATTTTCACTATCATCCAAGTTTTCAGTTTGTTGGTCCTTTCCTTTCATAAGCTTTACCCACTAGCCATAAACTTGTTGGTGATTTGTTACCTATTATCCAAGAATATCATAAACCAAACTCAGTTGCTATGTAGAGACACTCTTTGTGGTACTGTTTGCTGTCATTATTCTTGGCACATATGAAGAGAGTTCTTAGCTGTTCTAAAGCTATATGTGTAAGTAAATGCTTGTTAGGATTCCTCCTTTGGCTTGGTTGCTTAGTTTTTTAACTCATTGAAAAATGTATGGATTAACTTGTTGCTATTGAACACCAAAATACAGAGTTGTAAACACCAAAACATGGTTGAAGTACTATTGAATATTTTTTATGCCAAAACTTGTTTAGTTCTCTTTTTATTGCTAATCATGGTATTATTGCTTATCATGGCATATCTTGGGATGCAGTTTTATTTATGCTATCTTATGGGACTCTGTCAATTAAATACTTCTGTTGATAAATAATGTGGCAAATGGCATGTTTTTATGATATTTCTGTTTCTTTTGCTCTATGTATAAATTTATTTAGATGATCTTAAAATATTAAGGGTAATGGATACTTCTTTTGAGCCTGGGATCAAGATGTTGTGTTCATTTGTACACTTAAATTTTCCATGGTGGCCTTTGTGTATTTTAAGTTGAATTGTTTCAATTCATTGCTCAGCTGTTTTATACATTTTTGGGCTATCTGCTTAGCTGTTCAAATTTGCTTCTGCAGGGTCTTGTGACATAGTTTTACAAGTTTGCTATAGTCAGTGGAAAATAAAGAATTAAAGTATCCCAAGGACTTCTGTAATGCTTGGAGGTATGGTATGTGAAGAGCTATGACACTTGAAGATTTTTTTACCCTAACTGAGATGACAGATGGGCTTGCAGTTCCTTCACGAGTCTGTGAGCTGGTCACCGTGATGCAAAAAGAAAAAGATAGTGTTGTGAAGAACATTGGTGATGCAGCCAGGCAGTGGGCTGCTGTTGCGAGCACGATTGCTGCTACAGAGAATAAAGAATGTCTTGATCTTTTCATTCAACTGGGTGGACTTTGGTTTTTTGATAGATGGTTAAAGGATGCACAAAAGTTCAATAATGATGCAAGTGATGGATTTATAGAAGAATCAATTACTGCCCTACTAAGAGCACTGGAAAAGCTGCAAATAGACAGGGAAAGATCTGTGTCTTCAGGGATCTGGATCACTGTTAATAATCTACTCGACCATAATTGCTTCCGGGTTCAAGACAGAGCAAAAGCTCTGTTTGATCGCTGGAAAGAGGGCATGTTTAGTGATAAAATCTGTGAAAGTGTTCAAGATATTGGAGAATTTCAAGATGGAGTGCATAGCTGTCAGAGTAGCAGAACAGAGTGTGCTGTAGACTTCCATCCTGCAAAAGAAAGCTCTGATGGAGATAATAATGCAGCAGAACCTACTAGTGATGATAGTTTGCTGTCAAGGGGCTCATTTTCTCTTCAGCCAGAGAAGGCTGAAGATGTACCGGTGCAGCCTCTTATTAATGAGATTCCATCTAACACAATTTTAGATAACAAAGATGCAGAGGATAGATCACCAGGTCCTACTCTCACCTCTGTTGCATCAATCTCTATACAAGATAGTGCTTCTGAAGGGAATTCTTCTACTGACATCGAGAAATTTTCAGTTCCCATGCAGCAAAATGCTGAACATGTGCCAGACTCCCAGAAGCAGCTTAGCAGTTTCCAAAGAAAATCGGGTCTATTAGCTTCTGCCTCTGGCAAAGTGCAACCTGGAGCTAGTTCTGCTAGTTTTGATGCTACGAGTGCTCAAGAGAATGCAGAAGCCACTTTGCAAAATAACGCTGATGTCAAAGAGGGTGATTTATGTCTAATTCCTTCTGCTGACTGTGATGGAGAAATGTCTGCATCTGCCCCAAAAGTTGGGACAGATGATGTGGAGGCCACACATCACTTCACTATGCAGCTGTCCAAGTCTACCACTAAAGGAGGCTTATGTTTTCTTGATGGTTTGCAGGACTTGTCTGGGACTGAGAGTAGATCAGAGAAACCCAATGAATTAGGATCTCCCATATCACAGATGAAGGACCTTGGAACTGCTGATGATGATAGGGAGGATAGTGATGATGATAGGGGGCTTTGTAGTGATGGGGATGGGGAACTGAGAGATGGTTCTGATTTCTCTAGACCAGCCATGGATCGTCGAATCCCTAATCTTAGTGACATGAAAAAATCTGATATTGAGCTCGAGTATGGCATACTTGATGCTCTAGAAGTTGCTCGACAAGTCGCTCAAGAAGTGGAGAGAGAAGTGGTAGACTACAGAGAACCATCCTGCAGCTCATCTTCGGAGAAAATGATGAAACATGGTGATGGGCAGCCAGGTAGCCCAGATTATGTTAGTCAAAAACCAGAACTACACTCTGCTTTCCCACCTGATGAAATGGTATCTAGACGAAGTCAGCATGCTGAGGCAGATGCTGTGGGAAAAGGGTGCTCAATTAATTCTGATAATCTTGATGCTCTGGCAGAAAATGGCGTGCAAGAGTTGGAATCTTCTCAGGTGACTGAACTGGCTAAAGAACAAGACGTCAATGCTGAGAAGGGTCTCTGGGATTTTGACCTGAATCAAGAAGTTACTTCTGATGATGTGGAGCATCCAGCGAATTCCCCTTTGACCCCAGTTTCTGTTGTTTCAGCTGCAAGGCCAGCAGTAGCTTCTGGATCGCCTGCAGCACCTTTGCAGTTTGAGGGGACACTTGGGTGGAAGGGGTCTGCAGCTACCAGTGCTTTTCGTCCAGCTTCCCCTCGCAAGACTTCTGACAGTGATAAGACTCTTGAGACTGGAAGCAGCAAAAAGACATCAAAACAGAGGCGAGATTGCCTTGATATTGATCTTAATGAAACTGGGGGAGGAGACGAGAAAGTCATTGGTGTCATTTTGGACAGACAAAATCCAGTCTCATCTGGACTCCAATCCGGGGAATCTTCTTTGGAGTTAGGTCCCAGAAGATCAGATAGGCCCAGCCTGGATTTAAATCGCATAAGTGATGATGATGATGCTCCACCGTCAGATCTGAGATTGGAGGACCGGCTCTATTATCCACAGAACAGCCATCGTAGCCCATCACCTGCCTCCTCATCATCGACAATGCAGCCTTCAATGAGAAACTTTAATTTGAATGATAGGCCCCTATTTGCCAATGAATTTTCAGATCAAGGCAAGTTCCCCCAAATTCCAAGTTCACATGGAGGATCTAGACCTGCTGATCCTGTTATCTCTATCATGGGTAAAAGAGTGGAAGTGGGTCATAAGGTGGATGCTGGTAGAAAGGAATGGATTCCTCAGATGCTATCCTCGTGGAATGGCAAGCTTCCAGAGCCTGCAATTGACGCTAATGTGATAAGAATGGGGAATGTGTTTGGTATGGTTCCATCGGCATCATACACAAACTCTCCTGCTTTTGGGTATAATGGGTTCACATCTGCCCCCCCTATGTCCATCACCTCAGCTATGTATGGACCTGGCAGCTCAATCCCTTACCTGGTTGATTCAAGAGGAGCCCCAGTAGTGCCTCAAATTATGGGCTCTGCATCTACCGTTTCACCATACCCCCAGCCACCATTTGTCGTGAACACAACTGGTGCTCCCCCAGGCTTGGGTGGTTCACGACCTAACTTTGATCTAAATTCCGGCTTTTCAACTGACAGAGGAAGTATGGGTGGTTTGAGGCAGTTTCTCATGCCTAGTCAAGGCAGGTCACTCGAAACCAACTCACAACACTCTTCAAGCTCTGTGGTGGGTGGAAAAAGGAAGGAACCGGATGGTGGGTGGGAACCCTACTGGTTGCAAAATAAACATCCACAAGGTCCCTGGAGATAACTTTCCGATTGCCAGTGACGCTCTCAATTCATTACTCTGATCAAGCTGCTGATTATTCTGGGATTGCAGAATATAATTTATATTCAGTAGGCCGATTGGCTTTAGTGAGAGTAGGCCTGGAACTGAATAAACCTGGGGGAGTCGCGAATGTAACTTGATTGGTGCGATAAATTACTCAAGTGGGAATGCTTAGGTCTTTTTATTTGTTTTAATATTGGCCTAGTTTTTCTGTTTCCTCTTCGGTGTTTCGTAGAAAGCCGTTGCAGTCATAGAAAGCCCGGTAAAATGTAGCTGTAATTTCTGTTCCTCATATATACCAAAGAAATTCTGAAGGAACCATTGTCTCTCATTGCGGCAAAGCTTTTTCTCTTCTTTTTCTTTTTTGAACTTAGAAATAATCAATGGTTAGATACTAGAGAGGAGGGGGTTTTGTACAGATCCATTGAGCAGAAAAAGGGGTGCTTTGCACTGCATTTCACTTAACGTGAGAGTTTCGATGAAGTGGTAGGATTCAATATATGCAAAGTCCAATATATAGGTTCGTGTCTTCAATACCGAACTTGGTTGGCATAACTCCTCGCAGCTGGATTAAAAAACATAAAGAAAAAAAAAAAGTAATTTTCGAGAAAACAGGTCTTGTGTCAAATTTGAGAATACTGATAAATAAATTTTGTGGATGATGAGAATATAAATACTAAATAGATATTAAAATTAAATTAGCATAATAAATATTATTATAAAATAATAATAATAATATAAAAATAAAATGTGATAAGAATTTATAAAATTAGAATTTGAAAAGAAAAAAAGAAAAAAGAGAGCAACTATCAAATAATTGTTTCTTTATATTTATTTATATATATATATATATGCATATGCGTGTATGTGTGTGTGAGAGAGAGAGAGAGTTAAATATATTTAACCTCCTTCTAGTTTAGTTATTTTAAATTTTAATTTACACTTAAGTTTAGAAATTAAGACTTTTTATTATAATTTAATTAATTTTGAACTTGATATTTAATTGTAAAAAATGTTTAAAAGTTAAATATTATGAAATATAATTCTTTTAAATCTTTTTTTTTAAATTAAATTTATTTTTAAAATTTTTTTCAAAAAAAAGTAATAATTAAAAAAAATTAAATCTCATAATATTTAAATTTTATAAAATTATGTACAATTATGAAGAATTTTAAAATTAATAAAATTTAAAAATAATATTAATTTTCAAAATTAAAAAAAAAAACACATAAAATTTATAAAGTAAGTCAAAATTACATAAAAATAAAATTTAAAAAAATAACAGAAATTTAAATGCATTTCACCCTTATATGACCCGAGTGGCTGAGCTCCATTTGCATCACAAGTCGACCAACCGGTGCACAAATGGGCCCAGTAAAATGCGCAATCTAATTATTGAAAGGCCTTAACCAGGCCTATCAGGTGTCATACTGGTGACAGTCCCTCAAAACTGATGTTTCAAGTGGCCCAAACGCCGATCGTTCCCATACCCCTTCAAACGAACATCGTAATCTCAGGCCCGGAATTGTCCAGTTTTGTGGCCCAATGAATGAGAAAATTAGGTGGTTAAAAGACCACCGGTGGTTAAGTATTCATTTTTTTATTTTAAACATTTTTAGTTTTAATTATAAAAAAATATATAATTTTATAAAAATAGATAGAATTATTATAATATATAGTTTATAACCTGATAATTTTTTTAATTAATTAAAAAAGGAAAAAAGAAAATTAGACAGAAAATTTATATGGGAAAAAGAAAAAGTAAAGCCTAAAGAACAAAAGGCACTACATATTCCAAAGGAAGCAGAGAAACATTAGACGGCCGTAGTTTATGGCTTCTGCCTATATTTCAGAAATATTAATTGACCAGATGTGGGAGGAGAGGAGGCACGTCCGAAGAATTGACAAACGGCCGGGCTCCATTATAGAGTTCTTCTTCAGGAAAATCTGCCTAAACCCAAGTATGGGGGTTCGCAAGCGCTGGAGATTGCTTGAAACTACCACACCCGAACTCACTTGCACGCCTCATTGCGTAACCATGCCGAGCACGCATCAAAAAGTGGACCCTGTTTTGAAAACATATTAAAGGGGCTTATTTTTCTTGCATAAACTTACAAGCAAAGCAACCAATCATTTACCAAATCACAGCCGCACCTTCTACATCTTAATCTGCCCTTTGAAAATGAACTGCAGTAAGTGTAAAGACTTGGCAGATATGTCATATGCAACAACTATGGCTGTAAAACAGATTCAAAATGGAAAAGGGGGAAAATAGGCCCAGTTTTCTTTTGTTAACATCCACTTTCGACAACATTCAGAGAGAAGTGATTGGCCACTTACATTCTAGAGGGGGGCAGTATATAGGAATGCTTTTTCTTTTTTCCTTTTTTTTTTCCCCCCCCTCTTTTCTTCCTACATACATCATGGGGACAAGCTAGAAATACAAAATAAAATAGCTATACCTATTAGTGTTATACGTCGCTGTAATGGGTATATTCTATTTTTTGTTTTTTCATGATTGACACAACCCACAGGTGGCATTGTAATGAAACTGACGCGCACATGTTCCAGTGTGCACTCTTCACTTGCATGTCCTATTCATTGATTGAAGTTTCACCTTGTAGGCAAGCTTTCTTTAGCTACTCCTTCCCACTTTTGTTAATTGCTATTGGTGTGCGAGAGAGAGAGAGAGAGAGAGTGATGGAGAAGTTGTCGAGTTTAAGTCAGCTCTTCACGACAGTTTTTCTCCATAACTTCTCTGCATTCATGGTGATCCCAGCCATGACTGATGTTACAATGTCTGCGCTCTGTCCTGGAAGAGAAGAATGCTCACTGGCCATCTACCTGACCGGATTCCAACAAGCGGTAATGTTCAAATAACCAAAAACCTCGTCTTCTTCTTCTTCTTCTTCTTCTTCTTCTTACTTTCTTTTCCTCTCTTCAACGTTCTATTTGTCCAAATGCTCATTCGTGCTCTGCTATGCTCATTCACCCTCTGCTAATGAATTTTTAATTATTATCAATAAATATGATAACTTATATTCTTGCCACACACCTATTTTTTTACTCAATCAAAAAAAAAATATATATATATATATATATTCGGATATTAGAAAAATTGTCCATACATCGTAGCATGTCATTAATGTTATCAAACGAAATTTCCCTTCAGCTTCACTCTTGATATGCCTTTTCGGCCCTATGTGGAGCAGCGTACGGAGATCGAAACTGCCTGCCGTGAACTCGGACCCACATTTTCTTGCACTCAAATTTGTATTTCAAATAGATGTCCGAATCCAACCAAATAACCTATGATCGTATTCATATAGCTTATCAAGCGGTCCACTTGGCGTAACCTGACTTGAATGGACCGACGGAATTTATATTGGAACTTTCCTGCTTTCTTTCCTTCCTTTTGTTTTTATTTTGTTTTGTTTTGTTTTGTTTTGTTTTATTTTATTTTATTTTATTTTTGTCCTCTTTTATACTCCAGTCCAAGCCGAACCACTAAAATAGAGGCCCATTGGAGTGTTGAGCAATTAATTTTTTACTCATTACTCCCTCTATTAAGTTACCGATTCATTTCTCGTACCCCTAACATAATTAATTAAGACACCTTTATTAAAATCTCCAAATTTTAAATTTGAGTCCCGAAGGATGTTCCCATTTTGCACCTTCTTCGATTTAGTTGGGAATAATAATAAAATAATAATAATAATAATAACAATAATAAAAACACATCATTCCGTGAGACGGAGGCCAATATCGGAGCGTGAAAACAAGTAGTTTAATGCGTGGTCGATGATCCAATTGGTTACTCCATTCCATTGACTCAGCTCACTTGGGTTTCGAACAACTCCCCCCCCTCCCTCCACCCACAATTCACGAGGCTTTGGTAGCTTCGACATTTTAGACTTATCTTCCATTGATATAGTCTTACAATATTCTTGGCACGCAGCCCAAGCGTCAATAAATGAGCTTGTCGGGCTCAGTGTATCGTCACCTTTGGCCAATAGTTTAAACAGGAGAGCATTCGAAGTCAAGTTAGCCGTCAAAGTTACCCCAACTATTTTTCTCTTAAACAATTTATACCGTAGAATTGCGGTTTGGATGTCAATAAATCGTCTGCTCCCACTTTGTCCATAGTGAAATTGACGTCCACTGCTCGTTTCCTCCATCCATACAGTAATTGAGACACGCCGTAGGATTAAGACGCCTATATAAAGTCTTGCACACCACACCTTTTTCTAGGTGGAAACACCACCGGAATTCTCCAACGTTACCGGATGCCCTTTTGCCCTTTTTCTGGGTGTGCAAGTCTGAGCGGAACCTTAAGGTCGCTTCGTTCTGAAATCGAGAGAGAGAGAGTACATGGACAAGCTGTCGACGTTGAGCCAGCTCTTCCTGACGGTTTTTCTCTACGACTTCTCGGCGTTCATGACCATCCCAGCCATTACTGACATCACTATGTCAGCTCTTTGCCCTGGAGAAGAGGAGTGCTCCCTCGCCATTTATCTCACGGGATTCCAGCAAGCGGTAACGATCACCTGTTTTCTTCCTTATTCGATCGACCCCTTCTTAATTATCAGTTGATTTTTTGTCAAACATATGTGTGTTTGTTTAT
Organism: Bruguiera parviflora; assembly: GCA_019804595.1. NCBI lineage: Eukaryota > Viridiplantae > Streptophyta > Magnoliopsida > Malpighiales > Rhizophoraceae > Bruguiera > Bruguiera parviflora. Next base: position 8,760,192 of record CM034050.1, read on the forward strand.
GCATTTATTCAAACCATCAAATTTCTTTGCTTTCCTTAGTCCATTATTTATTTTTAGACTTCTAAATTATATTTATTAAAATCGAAATTCAAAATTTTTAAAATAAAGATTTAAATTACTTAATTATTAAATGTTCTCTGGTTCTCTCCATTTAATCTCTAATGAAGTTACCGAGTGCTGCAATGACTTCAGATGACTCTATCCCGTTAATTTAGTTTGGTTATCGTCTGATCAGTTATTAACGGCGAGCCCGCCCCCCCCCCAAAAAAAAACTGAAAAAAGACTCTGAAGCTAGCGTTTGAGGCTTGTACTGTGGGCGGTGCTCTTGCACAAAGAACCCCCCCCACCGTCGTCGTCAGTCGTCATCGGATGAAGCTTCCCCCGGCGATCCAAGAATGGGTGGGGCCCCGACTTATATTACGTTGGAGAGAGACTCGCTGCCAGATTTTTCAGTCATCTATAATATGCAGGGCACAGCTCCCGTCTCCTAGGTCCTGTTTTACAGAAAATAAAAAATTAGGTCGATTGAATTAAATCGATCTGAAATTTTAATTTATATAACTAAAATTTTTAATCAATTAACTGAAATATTATTCTATCTATATATTTTTTTTTTATTTTTTAGCTCGATAATATTTAAAAATATTATTAATATAATTAATAATAATAAATAAGTAAATGTTATTAAAGTATTACTATATTCTGAATAATTAATTATACATTTTATATAATATAATAATTATTATATATCTTTTTAAACAAATACATGAAAAACATTTTTGTATATTTAAATTTGAATTTTAATTTTTTTTATTAAGTCCGAAATCCAATTAAAATTTCCAGTTATAGTTTTGATTTTCAATGTAGTATAATTAAATTTTTCGATTTGATTTTTATTATTTAATTAATAAAATTCTTGATTTAATTTTAATTTTTAATTGAATATAACCAAATTTTTTGGGGTTCAATTTTTGGTTTTATAGTTTAATTCAATTAACTGAATTGTGAGCACGCCTTTGTCGTCTCCCCCGATTCAATTACGAAGCGGATTGTCTTCATTTTCTGATGCTCTTCTAAGAACTTTGCAATATGTGTGATTTTCTATGTTAAGCATATTCGTTGTATGAATTACTTTCGGGGTCCAGGTGGCAAAATTCTATAGCTCTAGCACGTGACAATCCATGAGTTTTACTATAATTAATTTACTTATTTGGTTAAATCTAGTTTTTCTCTACATTTATTTTTCCATGATGTGCCATAAGAGTCGCCACAAGCCATTTATTATAGGAATCCCCGCAAGCTATTTTCCAGAGGAATTGCTTCAACAAAGATTCCACCTAATTCTGTTTCAGCTTTTTCTATATATATATATATATATATATATTTATTTATTTATTTATTTTTTTAATTTTTTCAATTTTTTTTATATTGTTAGTATCCATCTGTCATTTGACTTATTATTTACTATTTACATTATTTGTACGACGAGGAATAGTAAATTAACCATAATCACTGTAAGTTGAACGCAAAAATGAAACCAATTGTCACTATAATTATTTTCTTGTTCTGGTGCAGATCATAGGAGTGGGAACATTGGTTATGACGCCTTTTGTAGGATATTTTTCCGACAAGTATGGCAGGAAACCGTTGCTCACCGTCCCAATGATTCTTGCCTTAATTCCGACAGGTAAAGCACGCTTGCTCGCATGGTAGTAACCACTAACTACTTTTTCTTCTTTTTCTCTTTTTTTTTTTCCTTTTTCCTTTTTTAATAAGTAAACGCCAACTAGTATTAGTTATTAATATTTTAATTGAAAAATATTGTGATTTAATGGTTGAGAAATCATTAGTATTATTTAGTATGTTAGGTGTGTGTTAACTAAATTTGATACTTCGATAAACATGATTTTTTATAAAAAAAAAAAAGAAGAAGAGGAAATTATTAGCATTTTAATTGAGTGGTCCACTATGCTAGAAGGGGGCATTGTCGTATTGCAATACCCATTCGCAAAATTAGAAGAGCCCTTTTACGTTTTTTTGAAAGACAGGTGGCGAATTTATGGCATTCTCGAAACTCGAAAACGCCATACCCTCTGTCCCTCGGTCCAAAGTTCCTGCTCACTTTCCTACCTCTTCGTGCGGGAAAACTATTGAATGTTTGACTAATTAATTAGGGGATGTTTGCTAATATGTAATTAACAAATTATTGGAATATAAGCATGCAACTAAGGTCCACATGAATTTTGGGACTACATTTAGAACCCGGAGTCAACCGAATTTTGTCAAACGGCACATTGATTTGACTGCCCCATCGCTGAAGATACTCCTCTCGAATAGTGAAAAGTGGTTGAGTATGGTACCAAAGTTAACTCGCCAGGGTCACGAAAACCCACAACCACTCCCTTTGAAATTGGGTAATGGCCGGTGATCCTTCTGCAATTTTGCAAGCTGAGATTTTCTTTTTGGCAGCGGTCGAAAAGTTTCAACTTGGGGGGATTCCACCGAGTCCCTTCGTTGCTAAGACAATGACGTGTCCCACCACCCACTGCAACTCGCTGTCATGCACAGGATTGAGACCCTTTTTCTTTTTCTTTTTGTTGTTTTTTTTTTTCAATACCACTGGGTTTACGAAGGTTAAAGAGGCACAATTGCAAATAAATTTTTTTTTTATAATTTCGATTAGTTATTTTAAAAATGAAAAAAATATAAAGATTTTTTTGATTAACTATTTTATACTTATAACTCACTATAATTCCTTAAAGTTAAGCCAAAACAATGTTTTTTTTCTCCTTTTTTTTCTTTTTTCTCTCTCTCTCTCTCTTTTTTTTTTTAACTTTAAGGATTGCCATCTTCTAACTTCGGATCAATTTAAAAGGAAACCAATATTTCGATTTGTGTGACTGGCCGCACGTGCAAAAGACAAACCCAAAGCACACCAAAAAAAAAAAAAAAAAAAAGGCTTGAAGTTGAGCTGGGTTTTCGCTGAACCAACTAATTGACCCTATAATTGGACATGCTTTAGTTGGTCTTTTTATTGGTGTGAAAATTTCTAATTTGGTTCGTCATCTCATACAGTAATAATAATAATAATAATAATAATAATGATACCGTCGGGCATGCCACACAATGCAGATGACTGTTTGCGGCCTGATACTGCCAATTTAACTACCGTAACTACCCAGTTTTAATCTGGCCGTTGAAAATCTACTTAGAATGTGAACATTTTTTTTCTTATATGACTGAATCCAGTTACGAAGAAACTGAGTTCACTCGAATACCATTATGGTTGCAGCCATACTGGCGTACAGCAGGACAAGATACTTCTTCTATGCGTACTTTGTGTTGAAGACCCTAACCGCCATGGTCTGCGAAGGAAGCGTCCACTGCCTTGCACTCGCCTATGTGGTAATTCATCTTTCCCATTCTTTTTTTCTCTTTGTTCGACTCCTTCTTCTCTTCCGCACCTGGGCGGAGAAAGCCAACTCGCGGGCCCTGATAAATTACAATAACACGGGCTTAGTTCCTCGCTGCCTATCATAACACTATTCGTTTGCTTTAACTAAACCGTTGGCAAACTAATAATTAATGATTTATGACTCATCTGATTACTTGTTTTTTGTTTGTTAAGTTGAATTTAATAAAATAAATAAATAGCAACTGTTGAATAATAGTTTACAGCGAGTGAGTTATCAACTTAAGAAAACACTCTTATTAGTAATTATTTATAGTTTGGTCATTATAATTTATTATTATTATTATTATTATTTGTAATAAATTTATTTTCCCATCAAATTTTGGTAATTTTCTTTGTCAATGGCATGACGTCCCAAGTAGCACTGCTGTCCACATTTTCAGTTTAAACATCTCGTCTTGGCAAGTCACTCAAGCTAACAAAAAATATTTATAAAATTGGATAGCAAGATGGACCTGTTGTGAAAAAGTCTTATAATAATTAAACTGCTATATTTTAAATATTAGGTTAAGCTTGTTACAATTCATAAAATTAAAATTTTATTTTTATATTAACTCTCTCTCCCTCTTTTTTTTTTTTCAAATTAAGGTTTCCTCAACAAACAAAAAAAAATCACTAAATGTATAATAAAAATAGTAAAAAGTGCAGGAATAGGCAACCATGGATTATCATATATGTTTATAGTTAATTGCACGCTCCCATTTTGTTCTTGCATATTATTTAGTACTTTTTGTTGGAATATTTAATTTAAAAAACAATTCTCCACATTGGGTAAACTTGTGTGCATTGTGATGACGTCATGTGCCATCAGCTTTTAGGCCAACTACCTCTCAGTCTGCCTCTCAATTATATATATATATATATATATATATATATATATATATATATATATATTTATTTATTTATTTATTTATTATTTTAATATAATTTATTTAGAATTTTATATTAGATAATAAATAAATTATATTAAAAAAGAAAAAGCGTCGTAAATATTATGAAAGTGTTTAAAATTATGTGAACGGTTGTCGGTTAATTCATCTTCCCTCCATTTTGTGGTTTCAGAATTTTGGGCAACGGGTAGTCTATTCAATTGCGTTCATGTTCTCTACATGTTTTTGCAGGCAGACAATGTACTCGAGGGTCGGCGAGCTTCAGCATTCGGAATTCTGTCGGGGATTGGATCCGCTGCTTTCGTTTGTGGAAACCTCTCCGCACGCTTCCTCTCCACTGCCTCCACTTTCCAGGTTCTATCTATATCTATATATATATATAGAGAGAGAGAGAGAGAGAGAGTGTGTGTGTGTGTGCGTGTGCGTGTGTGTAGATAGCGGTGTATGATATATGCTTGGAATTAATGTAGGCATCTTGAATCAAATATTTGATAATTACTTAGGTAGCGGCGTCGTTGGGGATTGTGGCGACACTGTACATGAGGCTTTTCTTGCCAGATTCCGTTATTGATAAGGAACTTTCTGTACCGATAACCTCAAAGGGAAAGGGAAAGGGAAAGGGAAAGGGAAAAATCGATGCTGCTTGTGCTACGGGAAATGCAAGTGCCGAGAATGTTCAAATTTTCAGAACAATGCCTTCCTTGAACGATATGCTCTGCTTTCTGAAGAGCAGGTTATCTCTCTCTTTTTCTCCCTCTTAAACCCTAAACCCTAAAACCTAAACCGGGTTCTGATCCTGACTTTCTTTTTGTTATTTCCAAATGGCATCCTTTTCGGGTCTTCATTATCTGGATTGAAGGAGATGGCAGTCTCTAAGAGATGCATCACTCATTCCGAAAATTGACACTCTGTATTTTTTTTTTTTTTCTTTTTCTAAGAAGGAACATTTCTTCAAGTGAACTGTTCGAGTGCTTGTATTCACCGTCCAATGACATGGATCTTATCTGCTAACAATTGCTGAATTTCCATTCTTTCAAATTGTCATTTGTGTGCATTTGTTTGCAGCGTAACCATTTCGCAAGCTGCAGTTGTTGCATTTTTTGGCAACCTTGCAGAAGTTGGCCTTCATGCTACATTATTGGTACTTCCCTAATTTTGTGCATTAGAGCTCGCAAGTATTATAAATTGTGCTCTGATTTGTTAAACTGAACTGTCATAAATCAATGGATATGTGATTCTCCCCTAAAAATAATAAGAATGGGCATGTATTGATGGATGCTGATTTGCCTTCTCATTTCAGGTTTGTAAAATATTTGTGCCAAGTACATGCATCTCAACACATATTAGCCATAGTACTTGATCACTAATTTCAACTCAGATTAGCCTGAGTTATGTTAGTTTTATGTGGAAGCAATAACATTTGGAAATATTTCCTGACTATACCTCAGTAGTGAACTTCTATTGCACAAGATAATGGCTGACTTGAATATGCTTGATGCTATACTAGAAGAGTGAATGATCTTGCTAGTACAAAATTTCAGTTGTAATGATGAAGATAATTAAGAAGTTGATGTTGTAGCTCACCTTCCTCTGCCAAATTGAAAGTTGCAATTTGCTTTCAGGCATAAAACGTTGAGTTTGCTATTGATGCTAAAACTTGTGGTCTCTGTTTAATTTTATTTCTATGTTCATACGATACTTCAATGCATCTGTGAGTGTGAGGCAGTGACCTATAGTCCTAGTATACTTGCAAGCATTGTCAGCAGATTTCAGATTAACATGTACTATTTTGAAAACTTCACTTCAAAGAATGAAATGGTACTTAAGGTTTGAATTCCACACCAATATTTTGCTGCCGAATAAATGAAGACAAACTGCATTCATATTGGACTGTACCACACCTGTCATTCCCCCCAGATATCTCAAGTGCTTAGGTCTGGCCTTGGTTTTAGTTGATTCTAATCAAAGGTTTAATAAACAAATGTTCTAGCTTGTCTCGATATTTGGATAAATTTTCATTCAATTTCAAACCTCTACATGCAAAAGTGAAAGAGAACAGTTGAAGTTCATTTCCTTTTTGTTTTGTAGTACTACTTAAAAGCACAGTTCCACTTCAGCAAGGATCAGTTTGCTGATCTAATGGTAATTTCTGGGATTGCAGGAACCATCTCACAGGTATGTCTTTCTCTATTTTTGAGGTTACAATGAAAATTCCGTGGTTTGACATGGACTGGTTTTGTTTCTGTTGATCTGAAAGTCAGTGATCTTGCAGTTGCTTCTCATGCCCCTACTGGCTCCTGCTTTAGGAGAAGGAAGGCTCCTTTCAATAGGGCTTTTCTTTGAATGTGCGCAGGTAAGTACCTTATTTTCCATAATTGATCATTTGTTCATATTACAATGTCTAGAGCACAATATTCTTTAAGAGAGTTCGATGCAATACATTCATTGAATGTTTATTGTCTTGAATGCAGATGCTTCTTTACAGCATTGCTTGGTCCTTCTGGGTAATACTCTGCAACTAACTAGCTAGTTCAAGTTCCACTTACAGTTAATATATATATATATATACACATATATGTATATATTTCTGACTTTTTTTTTTGGGTTACTTTGTTGTGGGGTTTATCAAGTTTCCTAATTGCTACATCTATATGCCGTGCTAACATTTGAAAAGTTGATAGGTCCCTTATGTTGCTGCTACACTCTCTGTTTTGTTCGTATTTTCACAACCTTGTGTGAGTTCCTTGTTTTCTTGTCACAATATTTTTTGTTTCAATCATATTTAAACAATATATTGTAACTAAAATTTCAAATTGATTTGCAGCTACGGAGCATTGTGTCTAAGCAAGTTGGGCCCTGTGAGCAGGTAACATTTCTGGAAAGTAACTTCAATGATTTTCAGCCTGCAAAGAGATCCCTTGATCCCAGTAAAGAATGCTTTTCACATTAAAATATATATCTAAGAGAGGAAAAGCTATCCTGCAATATTCCTAATATCTAACTAACAAGGCTGGAAAATAGGAGTAGAAAGAAGACTTTATTTTTGAGGTTTGATTCAAAAAGTAAGCTAATCTTTAGTCTCGCAACACTTAGCATCCTTTGCCAACAATGCCACAGGTCTTGTGACTTTCTTATTGTCTTGTTTGTAGTAATTTTTTTGAGAATGTCACTTTTTTATGCTCTTTCAGGGGAAGGCTCAAGGGTGCATTTCAGGCATTTGTTCCTTTGCCAATGTTATTTCTCCATTGGCATTCTCTCCTTTAACAGGTGACAGGATATTACTGCTAAATGTTATATTGAAAGTCAACTGAACTAACAAACTTGAACTCTTTTCCAGCTTTGTTCTTATCTGAACGTGCGCCATTCGATTTCCCTGGTTTCAGTATTATGTGCGTTGGATTTGCAGCGGTAAGAGCTTTACCACTATGAAGCTGATGTGTGTATGCATTTTTTTGAACACCTGCATTACTTGCTCCTCTTTTGTTAGTCTACTGCCCCTTGCATAACTTGATCTTAAGGGACATACGTAATTGTTATATATGCACATTCTTCATGCTATATCAATGTATATTTCACTATGCTGGTAAGGCCATGCCAAATACAAATCTGACTATGCAACCTGCTAGACCCACATGATTCAAACGAAGCCATCTTCTGGGGGCACATTGAACTTACCCAAGAAACTGCAAAAGGTATCCAATGTACTTGCAAATTGGGCCATGCCAACCCAATTTTCACTCCTGTGGTTGTAATTTGGCAGTCATCGTGATCAATTCAGCTATATCCCTGTTCTGATTTTCATTTTAATTTAATGTATAGAAAAGTTGTGAACCGTAAATATTGGAGGCTTCATTGTGTTACCTCGTTGCTGATAAAATTTCCACCGGAGAAAGATACCGGCATCTTACCATAATATGACATATTCTCGGCATATGTGCATAAATTCATCATGATTTTGCTCTGGATTGATTGGCTTTATGTAGATGGTGGCCTTCGTTCAAAGCATTATGATAAGAGTGGCTCCTCCTATTTCAAATCAAAGAATCAGCAATTCCAACTACGTAGATGCGTAGTCAGCCATGACAAGAGGTGGCTCAACCAACCATGGTATATGTGGAAAACCTTGCCATCTATATTTTGCTCAGGGAAGTAGGAGATTCAGTAGAAGTACTGCGTTTAAATTGCCATCTAGCGTCGTTGCAATCACACAGACCAACTTATGTAGCTGTAAGATAGAAATTATTTATTTGGTCCCACATTTACTAAATGGGGACATTTATTTCTGATGAGTAATGTTATTCCTAGAAACAAATTATATGAACACTTTTTTCACTGATCACTATTTCATTTTGAATGTAGTTATGAAACACACAATCCCAGTCATAAATCTCGTTAATGTCACATATGCTTGTAAGATGTAATTTGTGGATATATCATTTTCCTAAGTTAATGACAAAGAATGGAGGGATGAAAAGAGACATGGATGAAAAGTGAGAAGAAAAATTTTCTTTCCCGTTTTAAAAAAGCTGATGTGAGGAAATAAAATTAAAGATTTTTCATTTGGAAATAGGTTGAAGTAGGAAGAATATTATAATATTAATTTCATCTTTATGCTTAAAATAATGTTAATAAAAATAATTAATATGAATAAATAGTCTTTTATTTTAGATTAATTGACTTTGACTAAATTTTAAACTCAAAACTTTCAGTATTATATAGGACAAGTTCATTGGTAAATAATTATTGTATTAATTCAGAAAAAAAATTAATAATTTTCTTAAAATTGAAAAAAAATATATATATATCTATTTGATGGACCATGAGAAAAAATTTTCAATTATTAGCAATTAGGTAGAGTTGCTTAAATTTTTTATTTTAGATCTAGAGTTACATCTTTACTCTTTACAATTTTTTTTTTTTTAAATCTCCATTACTCTTTATACATAAAACGAAAAACGAAAAAGAATAAAAGTTATTTCTCTTTTATTTTTTTTTTCTTCATCTCTATTTTTTTTTCCTTCCCAAACAAAAGCTAAGAGAAGGACAACACGACATGCCTGATAATAAATTACAAAGTTATCACAAATTGCTTGGTACAAGGATTTTTGTTAACAAATATAGCATACCATTGACACATTTCGTTATCTTGCATATGTGGTGTGTGTGTGTCCAAACTGATCGGGTAACATACCACGTGTATATCAACCAAAATAAAAGTAAAAAAAAAATGAAAATACGATAAATAAATTAAAAAAAAAAAGGAGGAATTTCTCCCTTTTTCTTTTCTCTCTCTCTCTCTCTTCCACGAGAACCAAGGAGCAGAAGATTGTCAAAAGAAGAGCCCCAGGACTCATCCCTGCCACCGTTAACGCCACTTCGTCTATTTCTATCCCATACGTATAATTTCCCTTCCCTTTTCACAATTTTCATTTCTCTCACATTTTTCCAAATCAATATGCAGAACACATAAATCCCACAAAAATATATAACCCTAATTTGGTGTTAACCATATCTAAATTGGTTCCTAAAATCAAGAATTCCGTTAAAGTGCCATCAATATAATAAAATCATTTTGATAAAATTATTATTATCAATTAAATTATTTAACAGTAGAAATAATTTAGAGAGTAATATTAAAAATTGATTTTATTCTCGTATTAGATCTTTTTGCGTACTTATTGAATCAGACTTATAAGTCTATAAAATATGTATTGTGGTTTGGCCTTTTAATTTAAACGACCAAATACAATTAAAATTTGGTTAATTTGTTTGAGGATTGTTCCCGTTAAAGAGATTATTGGAAGTTGATATTTTCAAACGTATTGATAAATTTATTTTTGGCTATTCTTTTCTTTTAATTTTTGAGTTCTCAGCATCTAACTGCTTTAATTACGAGATTATCACCAATTATATAGTTTAATATTTGATATTCTACCTATTTATTAAGAATAATTTATGCAATAATATTAGAGACTGACTTTACTTCCTTGTTGAGTAAGACACCCTAACCTTATAAATATAAAATGTTTCTAAGACATGCAAGTATGGCGATCAAATATAATTAATAGTAGTGCAGTTTGTTAGAAGTTGACCTCTTTAACGAGATTGATATTTTTATTTTCTGTAATTCTTTTCTTTTAATTTTCGAGTTCTCATCCTGATACCTCAAACCTTTCTCAGATATTTCATATGATTTAGATTTGATTTGTGCTATTAACTTCTTTTGCTTTTCGCATCTGAAAAAGGAAAAGAAAAGAAAAGGAAAAAAAACCCCTCAAAGTTCCAGTCTTTTGTTTTCTATATAATTATTTTTTAGTTAAATTCAGCCTAACCCTTTTGAATTTGGACGACCAGTTTTTTGGATTCTTAAGCATAATTGTGGCTTGTATGGAGAAGGACAGGGAAAGAGACATGGACAAGAATATTTCTAGGGAGGATGCTTGGAGGAGGCAGTGCCAATGAGTAAAGCAGTTAAAATGCACTATGACTTAACAATTCGACTTGAATGCCCTCAAAAAAAAAAAAAAAAGAAGTCATGGAATTGATCTTATCAATTTAAATGAAAAAATAACCCGATTTTAAAATAACTCTAAATTTTAAGGTTAAATTCAATTGGGCTCAACATATGTTTTTTATTTAAGAGAATTTAAAAAAAAAAGTAGAAAATTATGATATTTGAACTATGAATACTATATACAGAAAATATAGTTTTACTATTTTTATTATAAATCTTAAAAAATAATAATTTATTATTGAAATATTTTTTATATTTTTATATTATATTTTATTTATATGTCCATTATATATCCAATTATATAAATATTATATGTTCACACAACTTTCTAGATATATATATATATATATATATAATATTTAGTTTATGTAATTTTTAATTTATTATATATATTTAATTATTTTATATTAATATTAAATTATTTATTTTTATTTTTTATATTTATATTACTTTAATATATATATATATAATATGTGTGGAATATATACATTTAAGTAATCATGTATTTCATATACTCATATAAATAATGTGAATTTAATTTAAAATATAAATAATTTGAATTTAAAATAATTAAAAATTTTAATAACTTGAATAAAAAATTAACTCAGAAACGCGTTACACTCGTATAAACCACACTCATATTTTAAATTTGCAGTGTGTTCACGTTGCGGCGCCATAACCGACAACACTCCATTGTTGGGTCCGGTTTGGTGGAATATAGGAAGTTAGGAACGAACAAAACAAACAAACAAAAAAAGAAAAGAAAAGAAAAAAAAAAAAACAGAAAACATAGCCGTGGCGTTAACAGCGCACAAAACCAACGCGGGCACACGCACACCAGTCCTGAATCGCACAGCACCCTACAGAAGCCTCTCAGCTTTTTAAATTACAAAAAGAGGAAAGAAAGAACCCGCTCGCGGCGCCCCTCTACGCGATCTCCCCCCCCCTCCCTCTCTCTCTCTTTAAAGTTAGTTACAATGGCCTACCATGCCAGCTTGTTGCTCCTATAATTGAAAAAAATTAACACCATTCAACCACAGTTTTTTTTCTGACCCTTCACTCGTCCGGAATCTTCCAGCCGGCCTCCTGTTCTCGGAGTTGGCCGCGGCTGACGAGGAGGACTCGACGAGACGTAACCGTAACATTCGGTTGATCAACCGGCGGCCCAGCCGTCCTCATCTTCCATCCTTTTTGGCACGGTCTTTGCCTCTTGCTTGAATCTTGAGCAATGGAAAACGGCGCCGCTGCGGTCTATCTCCACGGCGACCTCGACCTGAAAGTCGTGGAGGCTCGGCGCCTGCCAAACATGGACTTGGTATCGGAGCGACTCCGCCGATGCTTCACCGTCTTCGGCACGTGTCGCAAGCCGTTCGCCGACCGAAGCGAGCGCCCGCACAGCCACGGCAAGATCATCACCAGCGATCCTTACGTGACCATCTGTGTTGGCAGGGCCACGGTGGCTCGAACGCGTGTCATCCCCAACTCCCAACACCCTATCTGGAACGAGCGTTTCAAGATTCCGCTCGCTCACCCTGCCAGCCCCGTCGAGTTCTACGTAAAGGACGACGACATGTTCGGCGCCGATCTAATCGGAGTTTCGACCGTTCCCGTCGACAGGATTCTCTCCAGCCAAACGGTCAGCGATTGGTTCCCAATTATCGGCTCGCACGGGAAGCCGCCCAAGCCTGATTGCGCACTCTTCCTGGAAATGAAGTTCGTGCCGTGCGAGGAGGATCCTTATTTCAAATACGGCATCGCAGCGAATCCAGATAAGTTCGGCGTTCCGAGCTGTTATTTTCCGGTGCGTCACGGAGGGCGCGTGACGCTGTATCAAGACGCGCACGTGCCGGAATCTTCGTCCTTGCCTGACATCGAGTTGGAAGACGGACGCACATTTAAGCACGAGAAGTGCTGGGAAGACATATGCCACGCCATATTGGAAGCGCATCATCTGGTGTACGTGGTGGGCTGGTCGGTTTATCACCGGGTGAGGCTGGTGAGGGAGCCCACGCGAGCGCTGCCCAGCGGTGGGAATTTAAGTCTGGGGGATCTGCTCAAGTACAAGTCGCAAGAAGGCGTGAGGGTCCTACTGCTAGTTTGGGATGACAAGACTTCCCACGACAGGTTTTTCGTCAAAACGGTATGTCGTTTAGTTTCTTTCTTTTTCGGGATGATTACGCATATAATCAGCGCTTGATTTGAGGGAAACAATTTCGTGTTTCTCGACATGCGTGCGCTTTTCTTCTTTGCCCCCAATTCCATAATCAGCGGAGGAAGTGATGCGTCGTAGCATGTTATTTATCAGCGGCGGTGGGTGTGCTAGATTATGTTTTTTTTTTTTTTTTAAAGTCTTAGCAAAGTCTCAACTGGTCAAGCACATTTCACGAACTTTAGTGAAAAGCAATTGCGCGCTGTTACGAGTTTGAACACCGGATACAAGATAAGAGAAACTAGTTCTGCAAGATGCTTCATGAATTTATGAGCTGGGGTCAGATTTTGACTGGGACCATAAGTCTGGATGCTGAAAGCCCCCCTTTTCTGCGTGCAGGCCGGAGTGATGCAGACTCACGACGAGGAAACTCGCAAGTTTTTCAAGCATTCTTCCGTTAAATGTGTGCTGTCGCCTCGTTATGCCAGCAGTAAGCTTAGCATTTTCAAGCAACAGGCATGCTTTATAATTAAAGCTTCTGTATACTGTCTAATCCGTTTAATAACTTAGTTAAGAGAACTGAGTGTTTGTTTGTCGTGTTTTTTCCAGTCGCTTGCTGCTTTTGGTTTTAGACAAAAGAACCATTTAATGTTCTTACCGTTTGCACTAGTTCTGGCTGTCATCTGTCAACTGTTTTTCTTGTTTCCTAAAAAGTTTGTTGAAGGCTATGGGAACAGAAAAGGGAAGAGGTTTGTGAGTTTATTTAGGACTAAAATATTTCCTTTTTAGTGTGCATCATTTGCATAAAGAGCCACCATTCGTCAGCATACTTTCATAGCATTTTCCCAAAAGGGTTTGCCGAGGCCAAAGGAATTAAAAATTAAAAATAAAAAAAAGTAAACGCAACAAAAATAAGGTCCTCGCTATTAAGTACTGTCTTAGTCGAATGGTTGTGTGATAAAAGCAAGAACTTCGTGCTCTGTCCAGGTGGTTCTTAGCTAAATAGACAGTTCATCCATATTCCTGCATCTTGATCAAACTGAAAGTTATTTATATGTTTATCTGTACTAATAAGTGGAAGTATTGGTCTCATAACATTTATGTTTCAGGTTGTTGGGACTTTATTTACTCATCATCAGAAGTGTGTGATTGTGGATACACAAGCGTCTGGAAATAACCGAAAGATAACATCTTTTCTGGGAGGTTTGGATCTTTGTGATGGCCGCTATGATACACCTGAACATCGGTTGTTTCGGGATCTTGGCACTGTATTCCAGGATGATTGTCACAATCCAACCTTTCCTGTAAGTATGTTTTCAGTGGAAATTATGCTCACTCATTTTCCTGTCTTTTACTTTGCCTAAATTTATGCAGCATATTACATAAGGGTTGAATTGGTGCACACACATCACCCTGTTGTATGTTTTCTCGAGAAACAAGGGAATGCGGATATCTTTCCAAGTGGAGCAATTTGGATGCTTATGTTTTTTCTTCTTACCGAACCAATAAATTTAAATGCAAACTGTAGTCATTATTGTCCCTTGAGGCTGATAAGAAGAACCTTCACAATAACTCTAACTCTTGCTTCGGTGCATTTGATGTGTGGCACCTGATCCATGCCATTCAGTTACCATGCACATCAAGTTATAGGTGCTAGTGAGGAACTAAAGCATTCATTTAAGTAATGATGTGGCGTCACCACAGAAACCAGTGTGATTCCTGGACTTAGAGCTCCATGATTTACAGTCTCAGAATAATTATTCTGGTCTTAAATTTTGATGACTCTTACTTTTTCCTCTCAGACTCTGGCTCTTCAAAAGACTTCTTCTCTTTCTAAATTACAGGCAGCAACTAGGGGTCCCAGGGAACCATGGCATGATCTTCATTGCAAAATTGAAGGGCCTGCTGCATATGATGTGCTTACAAACTTTGAGCAGCGATGGAGGAAAGCTTCTAAATGGTCAGAGTTTGGACAGCGTTTTAAGAAAATTAAACATTGGCATGATGATGCTTTAATAAAATTAGAAAGGATGTCATGGATTCTGAGTCCTTCCCAATCTGTTCCAAATGATGATCGCATGTTTTGGGCGTCTAAAGAAGATGACCCTGAAAACTGGCATGTACAGGTTGATAGCACTTCCTTAAGGAAACCTCCTGTTACCTTTTCTTTTCTTTGGTAATCACATAATCTTTAACATCCATCATAAACTGGCAGGTCTTTCGATCTATAGATTCAGGGTCTTTGAAAGGATTTCCTAAAGACGTTTTTGAAGCTGAGGCTCAGGTCAGTATGTTGTGCTCTGATTGAAATATTTCGTATGTTGGATTGCTGCTACAGGATCAACAGATTTTGATTGATTGTAGTTGCTATAATATATGGCATTCCCTTCATGTTGCAGAATCTTGTTTGTGGTAAAAATCTGGTGGTTGACAAAAGCATTCAAATGGCATATATTCAAGGAATCAGATCTGCACAACATTTTATATACATTGAAAATCAATATTTCATTGGTTCGTCATATTCATGGCCAACCTACAAGGAAGCAGGTTATTCCATTACTAAAAATATGATTCTTTGCTATACTACTTTCACATCCTGATGAGCATATTGAGCATTTAATATCTTTATTATACGTGCAATTAATCTTTGTACCTGCTTAAATATTCTTAATTCATTGTCATATCTGTCTCAATAGTCCTTTTTCCAACAATTGTTTTCCTCTTGATCTTTATAGATGAATATTTCTTCAAAATTGTTATTCTCTGCTTTGACTAGGTGCTGACAATATAATTCCTATGGAGTTGGCCTTAAAGATAGCTAGTAAAATAAGAGCAAAGGAGAGATTTGCCGTTTATGTTGTCATACCAATGTGGGCTGAGGGTAGTCCCACTTCTGCTCATGTTCAGGAAATTCTCTTTTGGCAGGTATTGTGAGTTGGTAACTTGACCTCATGACTGATGATGGGTACACATTGCTTCTTGCTTTCATTAGCCAAAAACTGGAATTTTGGGTCTCTCTGGACCCAGAGGATAGTATTTAGGACCGATAAAAAGATATTTAAAAGAATAGGCTAAGATAGACTGCATGTCAGTTGTTCCGGCTGCATTTCTGTAGGACCCTTTTCTGTCTCTTGCCCCAAGTTTTTTTTTTTAAACTCATTTATCACCTTCTTTTGTGGGGTTATACTATGATTATTAGTCTTGTTATGTCTGTCAGAATTTATATTCATTTTTCAGAATGTCACATTTACTTAGGCAGGAAAAATTTTTCTCCATTTTTTCCCTTGAAAGGGGTGTTATCCAAGTGACTGAAATGCATATTGCTTTTACAGGGACAGACAATGCAAATGATGTACGAAGTCATAGCAAAAGAATTGAAATCCATGAATCTTGAAAACTCAAATCCTCAAGACTACCTAAATTTCTACTGTCTCGGGAATAGGGAAAAAGTTCCCAGAGAAGAGTTGGATTCAATTAATTCTGGTGAATCGGTAATTAAACTATGAGAAGCTTATTCTCTACTTGCTTGACTATGCCGTTAAATTAATAGGTCGTTCATCGCTTCTTGATTTTAGTTGGTTCAGCTCGTTCTTGAAAAACAAGGATCAGATTTTGTTACTCATTTTACACCTATGACCATTTTCCCTGCTATTACTAGATTGGGTTCTCTACTCCTTTTTTGGCTCTTTAAAAAGAGTACTCTATCTGTGTCAATACACAAGAGAAAGAAACCATTTCAAACATCAACGCAAAATGAACATGTATGTATGAGTGCAGTATCCTGTTGATAAAGAGCTCCTTTGATAAGTGCCTCAACAGGGAGGTGAAGAGATATATTTGATATGCAACTAGAAATTTGTGGAATGATGGGACCTATTTCTAGGTAGTTCAAGAACCTTAAGACTGTGAAAGGTGCATAGAGATGGTTCAGTATTGCCTTCATTGTATTTATGATTAGACCATTGCAAAATGCTTATGACTCTGTTTTGTTTTGTGGTATTACCTGATGATAACTCGGAATTTTGGACGAGGCAAGTTTAGTTTATCTGGTCTGATGACCGCATATTTTTCTGGCTTAAGTTTTTTATTTCTACGTCTTCTATTGGGGGTTCTGCATGGTGGATGCCTCAACATACTTTTGTGGATCGCGCACTGGACCATATGTGAACTGATTTGTGGCATTTTGCTTCTTTAAATTCTAACAATCATTACTTAACTGGTTTTCAGGTTCCAAATTCTGAAAAATTTCGACGCTTTATGATTTATGTGCATGCTAAGGGAATGATAGTTGATGATGATTATGTGATATTGGGGTCTGCAAATATTAATCAACGTTCTATGGCTGGTTCAAGAGACACTGAGATAGCGATGGGTGCATATCAGCCCAATCACACCTGGGGCAACAGGCGGAGACATCCACGCGGCCAGGTACATAGTAGCTAATTCGGAAATTACCGAAGACATTACTTTTGCTGTTTGTAAATGATATATTCACGAGATTTTTGTTATTTCTCCGAACCAATTAATCAGAGCAAATGAAATCAAAGTCAAATGTGTCTTCAGGTATATGGATACAGAATGTCTCTTTGGGCAGAACACATGGGAATGGCTGATGACTTGTTTAAGGAACCTGAAAGTTTGGATTGTGTGATGGGTGTGAACAGCATTGCTACAGAGAACTGGAAGAGGTTCAGGGCAGAAGATTTTACTGCATTGCAGGGGCATCTTCTCAAGTACCCTGTAGAGGTAGATGGTAATGGCAAAGTGAGCCCGTTACCGGGATTGGAGACTTTCCCAGATGTTGGTGGCAGGGTGCTTGGAACCCGCAGCGCTACCCTTCCTGATGCACTAACTACTTAGCACCACCGGGTGTCTCTATTTGGTCTCGCGTGATTTCACTTCGGCCATTCAATCACTTTTACCCAGCAAAAGCTCGGTCAATTTTTTTTGATCTTGGCAACGGCTTATTGTTTGACAAATTTAGTGTGGATTTTGGGAAATAAGATTATAATTGAAGAAATCGTACAAATCGCAGTTGATGATGGGCAGTTAGCTAAATCGCGTGCCAAATGCACGAACAAAATGGCCTAAATGCAGACAAATATACAGATTAAGTGGGCGACACAAATCTACAATGTCGAATTAATAAACTCGTTGAACAAAGGCATGCTACTCATGGTTCAGCAAATACAATCTTTCATTTTCCATATTCAAGATTTATGAACCCCTAAATTACATTCCAGGAAAAAAAAAAAAAAAAAAAAGGCAAGAGAAATAAGAGACGAACCACACAAACGTTGTAAACCTAGTTAACGGTCACTTTTCCCACCATGCCAGCTCCCTGGTGAGGGGCACAGTAGAAGGAGTAAGCACCTTTCTCAACCAAGGTGACGTCAAAAGTCTCCCCAGGGGCATTGAGGAGATCTTCCTCAGACATGGAGATTTTGGCAGCATCGACACCACTTGGGATTTCGTCCTCGTCGAAGAGGACGTTATGTGGGAAACCGGCATTGTTTTTGAAGACAATTTTCTCTCCGGCGGCTATAGAGAATTCGCTAGGAACAAAAGCCAGGGATCCATCATCACCTCCGAGCAAGATGGTAATGGCCATGGCATTGCTGGCGAGCATTGCGCTTGCGGCAGTGGCCACGAAAGCAACACCCGCATCCTTCATTGAAGCCTTGACACTGAACCTTGGGACTGGAGAGGCCGGTGCCCTGGCACTGGCACCTGCTTTGGCCGTTGTGCAACTGGCTGCCTTAAGACCAGTGAAAGATGGTATGGCAACCGCTGCAGAGGTGATGGCGGCCATTCCTTCTCGACTTTTGCGTCCTTTCTGGACTTGGTATATGCTTCTTGTGTATATATTGAAGGCGATCAAGAGATAAAGGAAGGTAAGGCGTTCTTTAATAGTTAGAGGGAGCTTGTGAGGGTGAGGGGGCTCCTCTTTCTGTGTGGTTCAAATTTCGGGTGGCATATGTGTCGGATAATGGACATTGGGGTGAATGGGCAGAGAAATGGGTTATCTAAGCACGAGTCCAATGCGTTATCTTCTCAGGATTGGCCTCATTGGCTGGTTTGGATGCTGCCTAATGAGGTGGCGTGGACGTATCTACGTGAGGTGGAAAATCCGAAAGGGAGAGATGTGGCGTGGGTATGACTTAATTGGTGGAATAGACAAGAAAATGGTCATATCCTCCCTAATCCTTTGGCCCAAGTCACCCGCAAGCATAGTTTTTAAATCCAAATGGACCTGTTCCGGTTCAGGATCTGATTTACTCAGCAAAAAGACTCTGATAAGTTAATTTCTTATTACTGATAAATAAGAAAAATCTATCCCATAGGATGCGACAAAGGATTAAAAAAAAAAAATTTTACTTTTCGGGGTGAAGCATGCTTTTTTCCTTATTTGTTTTTACCGTTCAATTGGAAAAAACAGAGTGTTAGGTATTCGACAAAAATTTTTAAAATTTACTGTTTACGGATAGATCTATAAACAGTAATACATTGAAAAAGTAAAAGATTATTTCTTTTTCCACTGTCACAGCATGTCGCTAAACGTGAAACTCTTGTAAAAGCAATTTTACAATTCCATTATCGAAATCTTCGTTTTTTTTTTTTTTGTCAATTATCATAAAAAGACAATTTCATCAAATTTCTAAATTTTTTCAAGTGGATAAAATTCGTTTAAAAGCATTATAGGCCACCATGTTTTTTTTTCCTTGATAATTTTAGGAGAGCTCTAATTCAAAAAAAAAAAAAAACGAAGAAGAAGAAGAAGAAAAGAAAAGAAAAAACTCTTATTGTTTTTCCACAATAATTTACCCCATTTGAAACATAGAATTTGGATGTCTTAATTAGTTATTTTTATATTTAATAACAATAAATAATATTAATTTAATTAAATATTACGATGATATTTTATTTATTAATAAAATTAATCAACAAAAATTAGCAAATAATAATAACAATCAAAACGAGTAAACTAAATGGCCTTTATATTAGACCACCGTGGGAGGGAGTGTATGACCATCTGCTCCCTCTCCCCTCATCCCGTCCATTCATCTCTTTCCTAAAATAAAATAGATGATTGGATCATTAACTGCCATGTACACTCGTTGAGTTTAATGGACTCAGAATAGGTTACCCAAATTCGAAGTAATTATTAAAAGAACAATATTTTAAAAAAAAAATCACATTATCTTGAAATTAAAAAAAAAAATCTAATGTAAGTACCCTTCTTTTTCGGTTCATCGAGAACCCTAAATGGGGAATGGGGGAGAACGAAGACATACAAAGAGCTTAAATTTGACAAAAGAGAGAGAAAGCACTGGAATATTGGGGTTTTTCCTTTTTTGTTTTTTGGTTATTTCAAGCTAATATGATTTACTGCTCAAAAAGATGGGGAGGGAAGACGCAGAGAATAAAGGTTCTGGTTTCGTGATCGACGGGGAATCCGCCATGGTTTCTCTGACCATTCGCAAAATCCTTCTTATTTTTGAAATTGATTTTAGAAAGATTAAAAAGGGCTGTCATCTGACACAATAGATTTAGTGCTCAACTTTTTCTTTTTTATTTATTTATTTAAGGAGTGAAATTTGTTTTTTCTAATATAATTCTTCTAATAATTATATTGAATTCAGACTACATATTTATAACTCATTAAGCCCAGGGGGTGACGTGGGGCTCAATAATTCATTTTTCTTCAACATTATTAAATGGGCCCAGTT
Organism: Bruguiera parviflora; assembly: GCA_019804595.1. Taxonomy (NCBI): domain Eukaryota; kingdom Viridiplantae; phylum Streptophyta; class Magnoliopsida; order Malpighiales; family Rhizophoraceae; genus Bruguiera; species Bruguiera parviflora. Next base: position 8,780,947 of record CM034050.1, read on the forward strand.
AACTAAAAACTTTAAAGAAAAACAAACCTTAAATCCTAGTTTTAAACCTAAAATTTAATTTATAGTCCCTTTAAAAAATATATATTATGTTAACACACTGCATCACGGTACTCTAAATAATCCCTCATGCTAAGTTAACAGTGTGTTATTTTTAATATAAAATTTTTGTCCGAAACATAATTATTTATAACTTAAATTAATGTTAGATTTGTTACAAAATACAAAGTTAAAATTATTTTTATACATTAACCATAAATAAAATCTATCTAATTGATCTCTTACGGTAGTGAACCACCCTTATGTCTGTAAATCCTACAGAACCATGTTGTGACTTGTGAGCTGTGGCATTTTTTTGAAACCCAAATGGAGATCAGCTGGAAAGTGAAATTCAAAACAATGAAGTGGACGGTAGATGACCTGCAATGAAGATCTGTTGAGAACCAGGGACTCCAATCAATTGCCCTTGTTCCTTTTTCTTTGCACCGATTCTTAAGTGACCAGGCAGCTCCCTGATCATGCAGTTCGCTCTTAATTTATTGAAATCAATAGTCATCCACACACACAAACTGAATCCTAAACATGCATGAATTGCCTATTTTAGCAATCACATCAACGTCGATTATTGATAAATCAAGAAAGCATTGATATTGCAGGGTTCCAGCGTGGGTGCCAGTGGCCTCACAGGCTCCCAAGTTATTCCTCTGGAAGGCCCCCAGAGGCAGACCTATTTTGGCTTGAACCTTAGCCCGAGATGTCAGACTATATGGTAACAGCATCAAAACCTCACTCTTTCGGGGTAGGTGAACAGTGACAGTTGAAGCTGAGACTTTCTCAAGTCTCAATTATAGTGCCAAAAGGTTGACCCCGTTGTTGAAACGGTAGATTACTGAATAAGAAATTGCAATGTATAGCAGGCCGTAGCCAGGAATCCTATCTCATCAATTAGTCGTCTAGGTGGTTTTCAGTTCCAACTTTGAACCTGAAGGACAATTATAAACCCCGAAAACGACTCCACTATGCACTAGGGGGACCTTAATGTGTCACTTAAAGGTCGACCTAACTGCTAGGTCCATAGAACAATTTCACCTTTTCCCTAACGAACTCCAAGGTGTACTAGTGCTAGTGAAGCCAACTACCCCTCCACAAAACAATTTGTGGCTGTGCAAGCCTATCACAAAAAGCTCTAGCAGTCTCAACATATAAGAATTGGGCACCGAACATCATTCTAAGTAGAAAATTAGTTATAGACCAATATTCTTAAGCAGAAGCGCTCTTCACAAAGGGGGAGTTTTGATGTAATGATAAATGTTACCTAGTCATAGGTTTATGTTATGGAAACAATTTCTTTACAAAAATAAGGTAGAATTACACACGTCTGATCTTCCAGACTCCATAGTGTAGGAGCCTCATGTACAAGAACACCCTTAGTAGTAGCTCTTTACAAGGGCCAAATCATGGAAGAAAACAGGACCAATCACAGTCCAAGTGTTATAGTGTGATGGCTCACCTAAAACCAAAACAGAAATAATAGAAATACTCAAAGCACTTTCTCAATTCAAGTCAGCAATCTTATGGTAGCAATCTCCAATGGTTCAAGACCGAATAATGAAAGCATATTAATCTACTTGCCTTTCCACTACCAAAACCAATTTTAATCAATGCACTCCCTCGCTACTAGAGCTTCAATCAAGGGAAACACCAGTCGAGCTACCATATTGTCATATGCTAATGCAGAATGTCACTCAACAATAAGTTCTGTAACATAGCATTACATTCTAACCGCTTTGTAATTGGATCAGAATACTTCTTCCAAGGAGATTAGCTGCCTCATTATTATGTGGAGCATTACAATAGATACTAAACTACCATGACAGCTTTAGCCAACTTTCACCAATGTGTCTTGATGGCAAGTAGAATACATACTTGGCTACACCTTCCAACACATTAAAGAACAACTGGCAACAAAGTGAATGCTCGGACATGAACAATGCCCTTAACACCAAGTTAATGGATAGATTCCCATCCCATTAGCCCCACTGAAAATTGAAAGCAAAATCTACATTCTTAGCATGATCATAATTCTGGAAAACCCATAACAATCTTCACATAAGACTAGAGATCTGGGCCACAAGAATAGAACTAAAAAGGTGGGACATTTTAGATTTAAAAAAAACATATATATATATATTGGATGCAAAAGACAGGACATCCTTCAAATAGAGCCATTATGGCTTGAGCATTTTGCTAGAGAGATTATAGTTTCATCCATTATCCTTTCTCTAAGGATGCCTAAAGCTCCATTTTCCGAAAGTTTCACGCATAGCTTTATCCAAGTTGACATTGTTTCTGAGTTTCTTTATAAATATCAACTAAAAGAGTATTCCAAACTGTTGAGCTTGTAATGAATCCAGAATTATTGGTTATGATGCTAACCCATGAATGAAAAACAACATTGGAAAGAAAGCCACCCATAACTCTATACAAATCAGTTCCATGTGTCAGAAACAGCATATACACAGTACCAGCGCAGTCATCATTTCACATCTTTAGATTGGAAAACCATCATCCCTACCATCATTATCATCATTCTCCATATCAAAAAACTTGAATCTAACATCCCATTTTGGATCCAAGTAGTTGAATTCTGAGCCCACATAGCACTTCATCTCACGGAACAGATTCAAATTGTCCACCAGTTTATGAAACACATTGCATCCACAGCACTGAAATTTATATCAGCCAAAAAAAAAAAAAAAAAACAAAGAATCAAATAAACAAAAAATTGAAGAAGGGTAAGAAAATCGCAAAAAGAATTTTGAAACTGAATAAATAAATGAGTGGATAATGATGGCAGAGTCAAATCCGAAAAATTCGAGGAGAAAATCAAACTGACCTGAACGAAGACAGTGCCATCTGTGTAGGCATGTGGATTGATAGCGCGAGTGGTCCTTTGGCCGCAAACATTACAAGTGAAGGCGACCCGCATTCGCCTACGCGGCGATTTAGTGAAGAGAGACCACGGGAAGGTGGAGACCTTCTCCTTATTGGATCCGTCCTCTGGTCCGGCAGGGACGGAGGGACCTTCCATTCCTGAACCAGTAGTCCAGCCTCTCACCGAAGCCGCACTCAGAACCAAACCCATCGCCGCATCCTGCCAGTCAATTAAACCCAAATTGCCAACGAGATTCTACCTCAAGAAACGAACTTTAAAATTGGAATTTATTTTACTTTTTCTCTATTAAATTATAAAAAAAATAAACCCCCCCCCAAAAAAAAGAAATACTTTAGAGAGGGTAGGGTTGTTAGAGAGAGGAACGATGCTGGCGTCGTTGGAGTCGGATCGCATATCAGAGTGGTTTCCGTCCTCTGAAACAATCGAAATCGAAGCAATTACGTAAAAAAAAAGAAAAAAAGCAAAATTAATAGAGAGAGAGAGAGAGAGATAAAGAGGGAACAGGATGGTACTTTTGGAAGAAGTATACAATCGGGGGAGTCTGAGTGGAGAGTCCATTCTTTTCTTCGGAGAGAAAAAGGAGAGAGACGACGATGAGGAGGCTACGATCGCGACGGAGGAGCTCAGCGTTTCCATTGCCGGTTCTCTCCGAGACCCGTCTCGATTTTGCTTTTCTTCTCTCTTCTTTTCCTTTCCGTCCAATATTTTTCTAATCGTGCGATCTATTTAGATTAGATTTTGTTAGTTTATTTTATATAATTCACGCCTTCGTTAGATAGAATAATTTTATTAATATACCAAAATCATATTAATAATAATAAATATTATTATTAAAAAATTATATATATATATATATAATTCAACTGATTTTATTTTTTAAAAATTTGTAATAAATTCCTAAAATACTAAAATGCACCTCGGTCTTTTTTTCCCCTCTTCTTAAGCCGATTATTTTCCAATTTTATGATATATTCGTTTTTCACGTCAAATTAGAGATGTGGCAACTTTTAAATAAAATAAAATAAAATAATTGGACACTAAAATGATGTAATTTCACCACAATCAAATAAAAAATATATATTTTTCATTTATTTTCTCTCTTACCCGTTTTTTATTTATCTATATTTCACAATAATTTTTAATTAAAATCCTAAAATATTTTATTTTTTTAAAAAAATAATTAAACCCGACCGAAACTGGCAAGTAAATTGTTGGTTACGGTTTGTTCGCCTCGGATGGGGGAAGGGGCAGTCCAGTTCATTAACAAATATGACAATTTAAATACATTAAGGGTAAAAAAATATATATATTAATTTTTACATAAAAAATATTTTAAAAAAATTATATGATACTTGTGTTAAAAGTCAATTTAACTATAATTAAAAATTAATTTTACTATAATTAAATAAATAAAAATATATAATTTTAATTATATTAAATAAATTTAATTTATATTTAATAAAAAAATTAATAAGTTGAACTACATTTTATTAATTACAATTTAATAAATAAAATTTAAAGTAACAATTCAACCGTTCAAAATAAATTTTTAAATATCTCTTATTAATTATCTAAATTTTAATTCAGTTAAATTATAGATCACTATTTGTTTTTATAATTTATCAACGATATAATAGATAAAAAAATAAAAGATATTAAAATTAAAAAATCTCAATTTTAATAAAAAATTTGTACTTACCATTTACAAAAATTTAATTTAACTATCAACCAAAAAAATATTTGTATCTTCTAAATACTGATCAAAAATCAATTTAATTGAAATACAAATAAATTTTTAATTATAAAATTAATCAAAATTATATATAAAAAATTATTCAAAATATAAACATACAAAAATTGAAATAAAGTAAAATTTATTATACTCAAAACACAATTTATATTATTCAAAATTAAAAACTAAATATCTTATATCAATTATTCAAATTTTAACTTAATTAAATACTAATATTCTCTTCAAAACGTAAAATTAAATAATATTATCTTTTTTTCCCTCCCTTTCTCTCTCTCAATAACATTCTCTCTTTTTTTTTTTTATAACTTGGTCATTAGGTTTTTTTATTAAAAAAATATTTATATTTATTTTAATTATTTTAGATTGTCAAAAAAAAAATAAAGTAAAATAAAATAATTTTACAATATATATCTAACCTAAGAAGAATCAATGAGTCCAGCATCGTCGTCACTCGATCTTTTGATAATAATTTGGCTGCGTCATTCAATTTGTAGTCACATTAAGCTTTTGATAACGCGAGCCTCACATATTAAAGAATTATTTTTTCAAAGCTTTATGTTTATCTTCAATCTCGATATCTATAGATTTGAGGTCCATGGTAATGGAATTAAAATCGTAGAGATGAGATTTAATTAATGTGTCCTCTGCTATACAAACGAGGGTCCATGTGTGGTTTATTAGCGAAGAATCTAGTCTTATGCAAATATTAAAATATTCTCAATAATCCCAAAATCGTTTTCTCCAAAAGATCAAACTTATCAATATCATCAAATTATTGTTGCTATATTTGAATATCTAAAAAAACAACAAAGTCAAAGTTCTTCTACCACTACTCGTTAAAACATAAGATATAAGATCCGCGGGTACAACAATAAAAGACAACGAAATAAAGAGTGTGAATAGAAAATAACAAAGATAGACATAGATGTGTGTGACTTGTGTTTTGGCTTACGTTCGCAAAGCAAGACAAGTTGAGAATATTATTATCATGCAAATAAGAGATATTACAGTGTTATTTAATTCAAAATTATGAATTCTAAAACTTTCAGAAAAAAATCATATTGAGTTGAAAAAAAAAAATGAATCTCATAATATTTGAATTTTATGAAATTTCTAGAACCAAAAATGAATTCAATTTTTTTTTAAAAAATTAGCATACGCAAAACAATGCCATTTCTATCAGTTTGCGGAACACAAAAATAAAATCTTGATGCGGGGTCTTAATTGTCAAAATTAAAAACTTGAGTCTTAAAGTGTAAATCGCAATCTTATAAGGTTGGATGCATACTATAGGGATTAAGATATATTTAACCATTATAAAATCAATTTTAAACCAAACTTAATAAATATATATATATATATATATATATATATAATTAAATATTGCGTGTGCGTAATTTGCCTCCATATTACATTCTAATTTGGAGTTTCATTAAAACTAGTGTGCTTGATCCTTGAATGCAACTCTACACTTGGGGATTTTGGCATGCGCAATAATTCTTGGGTTTGAATTGTATTCCTTTAGGCTTGGAATAATCCCATTTGAGTTTCTATGGTTAGCATGTCGTTTAAGTCCCTCATTTCTCGCAAGAGTCGTGGATTGGCGACAGGGATACAAATACAATCCGATTTCTTATGAATGCACGTAGCCTGAATTGCAGCCCCAACCTTCAAAAGATTTATGGGTGTACTGATGATTTTGTGGGGTGCAAGATCTGCTGTTTGTGTTTTAGTTACAATGTAATCAAGTTGTTTACCTTGGTGCGTTTTCGCCAAATGTGGTTATGTTAACCACTTCACTAGAAAATACACTGAAATTGTATAGCCCATAAGATAGTATTACTAGTTCTCTACTTCTTATCAAGTCAGAGCTATCAGGGAGGCATGAAGTAGCCACCAAGAACTCGATCAAATTGAATGATCCCACTCTCTTATATGATTGTTGACTTTCGAAACACTTGTCGATTAAAATGCGTATCTGTTGAATTCCAAGTATGCAGTGAACAGTCTTCACATTTGAATGTTTTGCATGATTGTTTGCAATCTTTCCTTGTTCTCCGTGCACTCACTTATTTTGCTACAGGAAGTCCATTCTCTGCCCACGCAGAATATCCACCAGCGACATCTGTTATGCCGGTAAAACCCTGCAGTTGCAAAGAACTAAGATCAGGAAATTTTGCAAATAACTTGCCTTGGAAGATGTCACAAGTAATGGGGGAGACAACAAGGGCTTATTCTTGAGAGACAGACCACAATTACAACAACTTGAGACCCGTGTGTCTATGTACCAGGATCCAAGATGTATATTTCACTCTCTTTTCTGAGTTAATACAATTGGGCGATTCTCCGCCCTCTTTCCTAAAAAACAAAAGAGACAGGTTTTTTAATGTTTGAGCATATGAGCAATTTGTAATCTCCAAGCCAATAATATTGCGATGGAATGAGATGATGTGCTGACATTTGATAACATTGCAAACAGAAGTAAGCTGGAGAAGCAAATCTAGCAATTAAAGTGCTGCATAGTCAGATATCAGATAATTTACTGAGCAGGATTCACTGCAGGATTCATGAACTTGACTGTCTCTATGCTCAGAAATCTATGAACTCAATGTTGGCCAATAACATGAAATTTATTTCAATGCCAGAAGGTGGAAGAACTAGGGTCAGAAGGGGAAAGGAAATGGAGTGTGCAGGGATTCAATAACCTGCACTAATCACTTACAGCATTTTCCAAATCAGTTGCAGCCATGAGCGACCTCTTCCCACTCTGGCACCCCTGATAAGCAACAGGTAAATAGCACGAAAATTCAAACCAAAAGACTCAGTTCATAAACTTAATTGCTGAAGAGGCTTACAACAACGATCTCATCGCCCTTCTGGAATTGCGATGATACTTCCTCCACAAATTGGGGATTCTTGGACATCTCTACATAGGTAGAAGCAAGAGGAGAATTTGGGCATTATGATCAAACTTATGCATTATACAAATTGGAAAATAAATCAAGCACCATATCTAATTGGATTATGATATGTTATCTATCTACAAATAGTTGTGCACTTGTACTTGTTCCATTTTTGAACATGTAAGGAATGTTTACAGCCCCAGAAGGATGTCCAGAACGAAACTCCTCATGGGTCCTACAAATAACATCCAAGGACAACAATCTTATAAAAGTCAACAACTTAAAGTAAAGTAACTTAAAGTAAAGTAAGAAGATAATGATGAAGCCTTAGAGGTGAGGTGCTAATGTAGCCTTAACTTGGAATAAATAACTCGAAATACTCAGCTAAACTTTTGCATCAATGAATTATGATCCATATAACCATAGCTCAAAAATTAACTATAAGACATGTTGGGGAGCCCAAGCCGATAGACTCTTTCTTCTTAACTCCCCACCAAGGCCATGTGCCTTGGGGAGATCACCGGATCAAATAGACTTTTCCTTCTGGACTACCGCTCTACAAAAACAGAGTAACTCCCATTTACGGACAGATGTACTTGGGGGCTGCTGGACTAATCATTACACGCGAGTCAAACCCTGTTCTTATTTCTTCAGTCTCAAAACTATAGCAGCAAAACGGAAAACCGTTGATTCTAAAGAAAGAAAATTGTTGTTAAATTAGATATACCTGACGTCCAGGTAACGGTGACCACCTTGAAGAAGCTCGTGTGCAACACGAACGGGGACTGAGCTAGGCTTTCCAAGAGGCGGTTGCGTATCTGTATCTTTTCCTTTATCAGAAGCTGACCTGCATCAACTAACATTATATACATATACATATACGCGGCATTTCCACCCATCCCAACTTAAATTCCAAGTGGGTACCCCAAAAACTAAAAAAAAAAAAACACGTGTAATTGATATTAAATGATGGAAGAACACCCATTTCACAGTTCAGACCCGAAGCTACAAGCCTTTACTCTCACGCCCGCACGGTGTCCTTGTGCGATCCGGAACGCCGCCGTTGACAAGGTATTCCTAACAGTAAATCGAAGAAATTAGCAATAACATGAGCAGATAGATCGACGCAGTAATGTATTTGAGACAAGAGATTACCTTAGGGTGGCGTGACGACAAGGACGAGGAATTAGTGATGGAAAAATGGAGCGAGAAAGACGAGCAGAGGACGCGGCGGCCGCCGGCATGTTCTCAAGTTTGCGATAGCTTTTGCTCAGCGATTATTGATTGGTGTATTGGGGTGCGGCTGACGACTGAAATCACCGTTATACCAATTTATTATTGTGTGGTCTGCGTGGCAGAAGTTTTTGTTGTTACGTCATAAGTTTTAAATTTGAATTTCTATTATTATTTTGATAAATTAAATTTATATCTTTTAAATTTATATTTTTATAAATGTTTTTTTTTTATATAACTAAATTGTGGGTACGACTCATATTTTCTTATTTTTCGTTTAAGAAAATAATTTATTCCTCCCGTAGAATCCCAAATTTGCTCATGGTCTTAGTTTTGGTTGGTTTATGGGTTGTGTTGACTCGTCCACCGTGTGGAAGAGTTACGATGCTAAGTCATTCTTCATCACTCAAATCTGTGTAGAAAAAGCAAATTACAAAAAAGAAGAGATGTTGCATCTTAGCTAAAAGTAGAATAATGCTTTCTTCTCTAAATCAATAAATACAAAGAGATTTCTGATAATTCCCTAAACAAAAATCTCACAGCCAGTGAAAATTTGATGAAATTCGTCATACAGTGTTATCTCGATTACGAAAAATTGTTTTACAATACTCCTATTCATGATTATTATTGAGATTACTAAAATCATTTATTATATTTATTATATTTTAATTTTTTATTTGATTAATGTTAATATATTTAAATTATTTTTTTATTATTACTAAATTAATTGTCCAGTATCTAGATTTTATTTGAGAAAATATTATTTTAATAATAAAATATTTGAATTTTAAATTAAATTTAAATTTAAATTTATGTAAAATTTAATCTTTTATCATTTTTATTGTAAAAAATTAAATAAGATCTTAAATGTTTTCAAAAAAGATGAAAATAATTGTAAAAATTTAAAATTAACAAAAAGTTAGGTTAATTGGCCTAGAGAGTTTGATTAAAAGGAAGGAGAAAAATAAAAATAATAAAAAATAAAAAATTTGAATTAGTAGGCTAGACTAATATTTAATGATTTACCGACAATAAAAGAAAATTTTAAGCGATGAAGTACTTAAAAAAATAAAAATTTTTGAATAATCAACTATAATTAACTAAAAATTTGAAACTTTAAAGTTGAAAAAGTTAAAGAAAATTAAGTTTGGTCAACTTAGTCATGTTTACGATTAATTGACAATAACAAAGAGCTAAAAGTGTAAAAATTCAAAAAATTATAGAGATTTTGGATTAATCAACTTGTTTAAGTACTCTAGTCAACTAATACCTTAAAAGAAAAAAAAATTTATTTTAAAATTTAATTATTTTTGTTTAAAAAAAAAGGTCAATATCCAATACTTATTTTTTAGTCTTTTGTTTATAAAAGAGCTTGTACAACTATTTTGTAGTAGATGACTTTGAACATTATATATTAATCTTAATAAATAACAATAAAAAAAGTAGTCAAAATTAAGAAATCAATAGTAAAAATTATAAATTAAAAAAGTTAATAACTTTGAAAAAGAAAGAGTGCTTTAATGAAAGTTATTAGAACGCGAGTTTTCAAGTGTTGTCAAGAACCAAAATATTGTTATGAAAGTTTCATAAAAATTTTGTTATGCTCAAGGTCAAGGCGACTAAGTGTAAAGGGTTACCTTTACTCTATAAAAAACAAAAAGTGATAATGACATTGAACTCTTAAGAGAGGAATTTTGATAAGTGGATGTAAGTTCTTAGTTCAAGGTAAACCATTATAAATTATTATACATTCCTTCCCTCTCTCTCTTTTTTCATTTATCTCTTTTTCTCTTTAGTTGTTTAATTACTTACTTTATTGTTTATTATTTTGTTATCTCTATTTGGAGTTAGTATCCATTGTGGATTAAGCAACCATATCAATTAAACTCAGCTTAACCCTTTCTTGGGTTACCTTAAAGATCAATAATTAGTCCATTAATTTAAGCATAAAGGCCTTTAAAAAATAAGTTCCTCTAATCCTCTTTATTTTTCTATAGTTTTCATAATTATAAGAAAATATTACACTGATTCTAAGAAATGTCAAATGTTAATAAAGACCTTTTACTTCTCCCTTTACTACCTTATATGGTTTTGATTTTGTTTCACCTTTAAATGATGGTGATCTTAATGAGATTTTGGATGAATTGTGTTTCTCCTTTTAATGATGGGAATCTTAATGAAATTTTAGATGGATTAGATTTACTGTCACACATAAACAACACATGTATAAAAAATTACTCATTATAATGTAGAAATGATTCGATCAAACAATTTAATTTAATTGATTTGAAACTTGACTTGACCTATATTGATTAGAAAAGTTAATGACTTGCAATTTGATTTGACCTGAAATTGAAATAACCTAAAACCTTAATAATTTGTATCAAAATGATATTAAATTCAAATATCTCATATTCAAAATAATTTGAAATTTGAATAATTCAATATTTCAATAATTTAAACTCAAAACACAAAAACTAAATCAAATGACTTAAACCTATAATAACCTAAGCAAATCTTAAGTGAACATAACTTTAAATTTTAATTAATTTTCATATAAAAAACTATTTTTTGGACTATTATTTTTATTTTAAAAATTTTATTTAATATATTATTATTTATAAATGATAATCAGGTTTAAAATTATTTTTAAATACTTAAATTTATAGATATTTGTATGTTCGAATGTAAGCAAACCTAACTTGAACAATATGACTAATAGATTAAATATATTAAGTATAATGAACTATGCAATATCACAGAACCTTATTCATATATTTATTTCAAAATTTGTATATTCATCTATTTAGTGTACTATTATGTTTTATCCACGAATCTTATATAACCTAAAAATCTACTTTTATGGTAATTAAGTGTAAAAGTATCAATGAAGGTTAAAATAGATAAATCAAATCACTACTCTTATTAAATAACTTAATCAATATAAATAATATGAATAACTTATAAAAATTCAAGCAAATCAATCTTAAAATAGGTTATATCCCTTCATCTTATCTTAGAATTATAGCTATTCATATTAAAAATTACAAATAAATAAGTATTTAATATCTTTAAAACCATAATAAAAGGAAAGTAAAATGTAAAGAAAACTCGTATGGAACATAGACACTACCTTTGACCTAAGTCGCTTACTTCTATTTTCAAGAATCTTTCCTTTTCTTTTGTTTTTTTTTTTCTTTTGATCTAAAGAATTTCATTGTCCCCTTAATTAATCTCCCCTCTTAAGTCATTTATCATTATAGTATTTATAGATCTTTTTTAAAATAGCTAAAATACCTTTACAAAGTCCTAAAAAATTGCATAAATCAATGTTGATTATACCAAACCAATGTTAGTTCAATTAATTTTGTAAAATCACATGTCCAACATCAAATTGATTCATTGATCAGCTTATAAACTAGAGCCAGTCGAACCTTTCAACAATAAACTAGTCCTTTAACCAATTTTACAACTATACAATGTTAATTAATCATCCAAAATTTAATTAATGGCAATCATATAATCTATTATAGGTAGAATTATAGACAATATTTAAGTCACATGTCACGAAAGGTAATCCCACGTTAAGGACTCCTAAAAAGGTGGCAAGATATTTTTTATTAAGGTTAATTTAGGCCTTCTTTTTTATATAAGAATCAATCTTTTTCAAGTCCATAGTTTGCTTCAACTCAATATTGGCAAAAAAATGTCATACTAAGTCAAAATAGTATGTGCCTCATAACTTTAAAATAAGTGCTTAACCAAGCACATTTAATGCACTTCTCAAATGAAATAAGGCATTAATCTCTTTATTAAGAGACCTTTCAACCACAATAATGTTATTTTATGGACTTATAAACCACAAAAAATTGCTAATACAAGTAAAGCAAGAGTTATCAAATTAATCATAACCATTTGTTTTAACTTATAATGCTTTGCACCTAAAAGAAGTGCCTCAATAACTACCCTTCTGCATAATAATAAATGTGACTACTTTAGTTTAAGATCGTGGGTAAAGGGAACTCAAAGGTTGCATAATAAGATAAGACCAATAGAATGGAATCCAAATAAACAAATAATGGAGCAAAATTTTTTGTCTTATTTCAAGAATCTCAAACCCCATATTTCATAACATGCCCAAGAATTATGTAGATTCCTTTATAAAAAGAAGTAATAATAGCATTAGGCTAAACCATGTAAATCTCAATCCATCCAAAATTTGGAAAACATATAACAATTTGTACTTCAAAGAAAGCAAAACCCTAATTGGTAAATGATGGTTAACCTCAAAATCAAGGTTAAAACTCATCGAATTAACCATCAATTAAAGTATATGACGTTTTGAAAAGGTCAATAGATTTATTTACAAAGGAATTTGGAAATGAGTGTTGTTATATGAGTAAGGATAGCTGGAAGTTTTGGTAGGTGGTGGTGAGAAAAAGAAGAAAGAGAAGGTCTATTTAGGATTTAAGGGGAGTAACGATCGAGAAAGGTAAATACCAACCCAATTAGCTTTATGACCAATTCATTAAATGACATTGGTTTTTTTTTTTCCATTTTCCAAAATCGAATCGACCACCAATTAATTTTACATCTAACACTACTTGTATTATTTCAGAATGAAACTTATAAAAAAATTAACTCAAAAACTGGTGTTAATCTAATTAAGATAAAAATTCATCATTTTTTTTCTTAAACCCATTAATCCACTATGAAACATTGAGTAAAATAAATCCTTGGCTTTAACTTAGTGACCTCAAAGTATTATTAAAATAAAATAAGTATAAAAGAATACAACAATGATACAGTTGTTTGAAATTATAATTCAAAAAGTTCAATTAACTCAAAAATATTATGCATGAATATCATTTTTAAGTTTAATGTCTATCTCATAAAAATCTGCATGATATCAAATTTTTCATAAATAAGAAACAAAAGGGATAAGAAGTAAATTTTTGAATGACTGATGAAGTAGTTAGCTTTTAGTGAAATAGTAATTATGTTTTACGCCTTTTTATAAACTTATAGCAAAAAATTAAACAAATAAAAAGAAAATTACATGAGGAAAAAAAAAAAAAAGAAAGGAAACTTGGGTTACCTCCTAAGAATCACTTAATTTAACAACTCTAGCTAGACATTTTCTCTTGAGGTCAATTAAGTAATACAAAGGAATGAATATTCTCTACCTTATTTTACTCAAAGTAGTGCTTTAGTCTTTACCTATTAATGGTGAAAAGTCTTAAATCATCTCATTTTATTTTGATTACCTCATATAAACAAACCTTAGTCACAACAAAATGACCAAACCATCTAAATTTAAATTTGCCCAGAAAGAGTTGAAGGTGAGAATTAAAGAGCAACACCTTTTGACCTTCTTTGAACTTTTTTCTTTAGACACATTTATCATGTCATACCTTGGTCCTTTCCTTGTAAACACAAACATTCTTATAAAAGTTTTTTTGAATCTCTTTAAGTTCATTAAGCTAAAGAAGTCTCTTCTCTCTAATTGACTCAAGTCATAATTTAATACTTTGATTGCATAATAAGTTTAATGTTATAACTCCACTAATAAGTGACAAGATTTACTAAAAACTGGTTGGTAAAAAGACATACAAAGAGACATCTTGAAGGTTATTATATAGGCCCATAATACATCAAGTTTAATTACTTAATCCTTCGGAGAAAAGTGAACTATTTTTTCTAAAATAAATTTGATTTCTTTATTTGAAATTTCCACTCATTCATTTGTCTATAAATAATAAAGAATGTTAGTCTTAAATTGACACATATATTTGCTTAAGAGAGTTTCAAAGTCTTTATTTTTTTAAATAAACATTATTGTCACTGTGACCCCTCTTAATACCCTAAAGTATGAAAAAATGCTTTCTTTCACAAACTTGATCATAACTTTGACACTATAATTTGTCAATGTCAAAGTTTTAACCCACTTAAAGACATAATTCATGGTATTAAAATATAGAAATTTCCATGGGATGGTGGAAATAGTCTCATAAATAACTCTACTTTAAGAATACTAGATTGAGACATCTTTTGACACTTTTCAATGTTACCCATCCTTTCGCATCGATCATATGCCAAGATAAAATTATGTGCATCTTGACAAAGTGTTGGTAAAAAAAATCTTGATTGGAGTACCTTAACAGTAATTTTCTTAACCCTAAGATAACCTCTATATGTTAAAGAATGATAATATATGAGAATATTTGTCATTTTTTTATTAGGCACACATCTTCTAATGATTTTATCAACACAATTCTTAAATAACAGTAAATCCTCTCATATATAATGTTTGACTTTTGAGAGGAATTTCTTCTTTTGGTGGTAAAAGAACTCTAATGGAATGATGTTGCTCAATAAATAATTCACATAATTCATATATTGAAAAGTTAATTGTTAAATAACTCATAAGTATTCATCTAAAAAATGATCATTAGTAGCACTTTTCACTCATTACTCTTCTTACTTTTATTTAAAAAGGTGATTAACCTTAACTTTTTTAAGTCTTTCTTGTCTCAATTCTCCAAATCAAAATCTTGCATAAGCAAAATCCATTAGATTAACAGTGGCTTAACATCCTTTTTTATTAGTATATACTTCATAGTCGAGTGATCTATATAGACAATGACCTTTGTTTCTACTAAATAACAATGAAATTTATCAAAAGTATAAATAATAGCCAATAATTCCTTTTTTATGGTTACATAATGCATTTAAGTATCATTCAATAATTTGTTGGCATAATAAATCATATGCAACTATTTGTCTCTATTTTGCCCTAACATAGCTCTTATAATATAATCAATAACATTGTATATTAATTTAAAAGGTAGATTCTAATTTGGAGCTACAATAACCAATGTCAAAGTTAACTTTTTCTTTAGCTTATTAAAAACTTTCATACACTTATCATTAAATTAAAAGGGCATATCTTTAACTAACAAAACACACAATGGTTTGTTGATTAATGAAAAATCTTAAATGAATCTCTTATAAAAATCTACATACCTAAGAAAACTCTTAACAACCCTAATTAAATTAGGAAGGGGTAATTTTTTAATCATTTTAATTTTTACTCAATTCACCTTTATGCTCTTAGAAGAAATCATGTGCCTCAAGACAATTTCATTGTAAACCATGAAATGACATTTCTCTTAATTTAATACTAAATTGGCCTATACATATTTTTAAACAGTCAATGCCAAATTACCTAAGTATGTATCAAAAGAAGAACCAAAGACAAAAAAAAAAAAATCATTCATAAATACCTTATTAATGTTTTCAACTATATTAGAAAAGATGACCATCATACATCATTGAAAAGTAATGGATGCATTACAAAGTTTAAAAGGCATTCCTTTATATATAAATGTTCCATAAAGGAAAGTAAATATAATCTTTTTCTAATCCTTTAGTACAATAGAAATTTAAGTATAACCTGATTACCCATTCAAGAAACAATAATATCTATGACTAACTAACCACTATAACATTTTATCAATAAATGATAAAGGAAAATAATCCTTTTAAGTAGTAGCATTTAATTTCTTATAATCAATACACACTCTATACCAAATGATTATCCTTATAGCAATCTACTTATTCTTGCTTACTTCTTTAACACTAAGGGTTAATATGGCATCAATTACCCTAACATTAGTGACTATGATAGCTTTGAAACAATTAATCGTAAAGATGAGGAATGTGCTTTAAAAGGAAAAAGAAAATTTCAAGTGCATAACTCAATTTAAGGCAAACTTGAATTTAAGGTGATTATGTTGTTTGAGAATGTAGCAATATTTAAGGGAGCTCTGGTTGAACATGTTTTGAAGGAGAGTATAAAATTTAAGTACACTAAAAGTAATAAGAGTCATATGGGTGCTAAATGCAAAAAGCCTTTGTGTCCATAGAAAATTTTAGTTAATTTGTTAAAGAATTTAAGCCTATACAAGTAAAGACCTTAGTCAATAAATATAAGTGTTATCTAATGCTTAAAAATGATAAGATTTAAACTATATGGTTGACGTTTTTTTTTTTTTGTAACTTGTAGTTAATTGTAAAATTATCATTACAATTTTTTTAAAAAAATAGTGAAATACTAATTAAAGTTAAAGGTTAACTTAATAATATATTTCAAAAAAAGAAATGTAACGATGGAAAATATGTGACGAGATGTCAACAAATAGAATGCAAAGTTACGAGACTACAAAAAGAAAATAAATGGAGGTAATCCTAGCACAACTATCACGTTAGGGGAGATCATATTTATACTTGGAAGATGGTTTTTAGAGTTTGATAGAATTTATTTGATATTTGACTATTATAAAATAAGTTTTCTGACTAGTTGTCGGAAAATCATTAGAGTTGATAACTATTTCTTAAAAGGAATGATTTCGGCGGAAATGCTGGCATTGATTGGTAAAGATATCAATAATTAAATGTTTCCTATAACATGATGTGTTGTGATGATTGAGTTTATTGATACTTGAACTTAGTTTTTCAAACTGCTAAAATTTGACTTAGGCATAATTAATGGTACGTAATAGGCTATAATCTTAGACCAGCAAAAGGTAATACAAAGACTTATTCAGGCATGTCAATCAGACTTAGGCCTCCTTATTGGAAGGAGAATTGAAATTGAAAAATCGAAATTAAATAGGGAGTTGCAACCCAATTTACAAGTCCCGTGGAGGTAACATTGAGAAAGCCGAGGGAAGACATCTTCGAAATCAATTTTCAGTTTACTTTCTGGACCGCCATCTAACACCACTCACCAAAAGATTATAATTTTTGAAGGTATGGGCTAGATTGGGCACAAAGCCTTGGGCTTCTGATGTATATCTGTAGGACATTCCAACCTGGCCACTAGTCCACAAAAAATGGTCAGAGTCTATAGGTCGCTGCGTTACGTCATTACATGGCCTCTTGGGTCTGGTTCTGATTTGGGCTTAGTGATCGGAATTAGGCCTCCTTATCAGAAGGAGAACTGAGAAATCAAAACTTGATCATAAGTTGCCACCCAATTTACAAATTTTGTGGAGCTAGCATTCGAGAAAGTCAAAGGAAGATGTCTCTTAAATCAATCTTCAATTTCTTTTCTGGACTATCATCTGACACTATTCACCAAAAGATTGTAGTTTTTAAATACAATTTACACCTCCCTCGTACACAAAAAACTGAATATTCTATGGTAAAGACCTTTGCTGCTCACTCAGAGGGTGGTAATTTCTAGCAAAAGAATTTGAACAACATTGCAGCCCTAAGATAACATCAT
This sequence comes from Bruguiera parviflora, assembly GCA_019804595.1. NCBI lineage: Eukaryota > Viridiplantae > Streptophyta > Magnoliopsida > Malpighiales > Rhizophoraceae > Bruguiera > Bruguiera parviflora. The sequence goes on from CM034050.1 coordinate 8,799,081, forward strand.
ATAGTCAAAGAAACTGAATCATAACCTTCATCCTTCGTTTATTTGCTCAATCTTCTTATTTCTCTACGAACTTCCCCAATCCGTGGACACAACTGGTCTCCGACACCCAACACATGGACATGACTCGAGCTCAATCCAGCTGCATCAGGTCCCTTGGTCACTCAAACTTTCATCATGCTCCCGACTCGTTCTGCATCTTCTGACCTACACAATGCAGTGTAGATGCTTGACAGTAACACATGCAGATGATTCCTCTGAACCCAACTCCATCAGTTTCTCACAAGCATAAGCCCTATTTCATAACTACAGTAGTTCTGGCAGGTGCTCAGTGGAAAACGCACCGTAAATATAAGCTATATTCTATTTTAGCTGATTTGATAAAATTCTTTAGCATAAGTAAGCTTCCCTGCATGACTCATGGAATAAAATCCGTTCCATCTGCATTATGCCATACTTTCTCAGAGGATCTTCAGTCTCCCCATTTTGCATGTACCCTGCAATCATGGATGTCCAAGGAACAATATCAGGTTTTTTCAAATAGCGAAACCCTTTACGAACATGTAACATACAACCGCATTTCACATGTCTATCAACCAAGGCCGTCCTTATATATATATATATATATATATATATGTATGTATACAAATATCCGAATTCAGTAAATAGCTGTGCAGTTGCTTTCCTTCTTCAATAGCATCAATATCACTACAAGAATTGAGAAACCCAACGAGGGTACACTCACTAGGATTCATCCCACCATAATGCATCTTAGAAAAGAGCTTCACAACCTTAAGAGAATTGCCACTTTGGGCTTAAGCAGTGATCATGATGGACCAAGTGATTGCATTCTTAACACTTGCCAACTCAAAACATTTGAAGAGAATCATCCCGCTTAAGTCCCCACATTTTGTGTGCATGGAAACAAGGGCATTTACAACCGAAAGAAATGCCAACATCCCGCTTTTAATCTCAATACAAAGTATCTGTTTGCCACTATTAATCAATTCCGGATTGGCGAATGCACTAAGAACACTGGTGAACACAAACTCATTTAACTCCTCTTCTCAACGCATCAATTTAGACACGCAGGAAGCCTTTTCAGCAATGTATGTACGGTAACTTTGCTTTTAGTAGTTCAGCCCTCACTTCTTGTTACCTCTTTTTTTTTTTTGGTTCCTTTTTCTTTGCTTTTCTTTTATTCTATCAAATGCATACACATGTATAACTCGTTTTATTTTCGTCAACAACTTCAATTTCATGTCTTCTAACTTACTTTCCTCTTTAGATAATAAATTCAAAGTTCACGATTTGGCTAGGCCGTTGTCATTTATTTCTTTGTCTCTAAATAAACTCGATAAGTCATAAAAACAAACAAATGTGTTCGTTCCCTTGGTCAGGAATCCTATTTTCCTTTGGGATGTAGACTGAATCACAAAAACCGATCATGAGCAAAAAAGGTATTGTTTGCACATAAGCATCGGGTGCTAGCTTAATGAATGATTGTGTTTCATTATTGTATTTTTTAAATTATTCGCATGAGACTGGTGCCAATTGAATGAAAGGCTTGCCTGGGCAATTGAGATCCCTTTGAAGATTCATTTGCATCTGGTGGACAGCTTATCCTTGTGTCAGTACTTCTTTAAGAAATCATATACACTTATGAAACATTTATTTTTTTCCATGAAAAAGTATTGCTTTCAACTAAGATGGGTAGTTCAACATTGGTACATTGCATATGTTGGTGTTGATACCTTTTTGCAAATCCCTTCGTTCAGATAGCTGTACACAATGTATTATCAATTGGATTAATTTCACTGACTAAGTTCATTTAAAGGTTGAATAGAAATATAGATGATATAGTAGAACTGCAACATTATATAGAGTTTAAAAATATGGTAATGTATACCATAAAAGTTAAGAGCCAATTTAAGGAAAAAAATATTTCTAAATATAATCAGAACTTAGATTTATCTTTTTAGAAGTCGAATTAGGAGAAAAAGGGAAAAAAGATGATTTTTAAGTTAAAAACTAATTCACATAGATCTAAAACTAGTGGAAGTAACTTGTAAATGGACAAATTTGAAAAAAAATTTGAGTACACTAAAAAAAAAACTAGAGATATTAAATATTTTAAATATTTTGATAGGAATTATATAACTTCACAATATTCTAATAAAAAAATTATATACCTTAAAGGAGAATAATAGTTACATGTCTGATAGTGATATTAATGATGAAAACCAAATACTGACATTAGAGGATATTAGTGATGTTGATAAAAAGATAGAGTATTCGAAATATAATGGAAAGCTTTTAGTAGTAAAAAGAGTCCTTAGTGTGCAGTTTAAGGGGGACGATGATGCTAAAATATAGCAGAAAAATATTTTTCATACTCGATATTTAGTTTAAGATAGACTCTATTATTTGATAATCGATAGAGGTAATTTCACTAATATAGCAAGTACATAATTGGTAGAAAAATTGAACTTACTTACAATCAAATATTTTAAATTATATAATTTGCAATGGTTAAATAATTGTAGAGTGGTGAATGTAACTAAATAGGTTGTGATTTCATTTTTCATTAGTAGATATAAGGATGAGTTGTTTTATAATATTATACTTATGCAGACTAAACATTTATTATTGGGTTATCCTTGGTAATTTGATAAAAAAAATTTTGTATAATAGTTATAAGAACCACTATTTTTTCACCATGAATGGAAAATCATTTACACTGATACCATTGACTTCAAAATAAATATATGAAAACTAAATGAGATTTTATGAAAGTAAGCAAAAGAAGAGCAAAAAAAAAAAAAAAATAGAGAGAGTTAAGAAAAAAGAAAGTGAAAAAGGAAAACAGAAAGCAGAAGTGGTTTGACAACTTCATGAGAAAGTTAGACTTAGCATTGAGAGAAAAATCAAATAATATGAAATATAAGCCAACAAAGGTCGTAGGAATATCACTTTTGAACTTAGTGGTTAAATTTGGGTACATTTGTTGAGAGATAGATTTCCTATACAAAGGAAATTAAGGTTACAATCAAGGGGAGATGATCCCTTTTAAGTGGTGACAAAAGTCAATGATAATGCATATAAATTTGACTTGTTTAGTGAGTACAATGTGAATGTAACATTTAATATTTCTAACATTTCTCCTTTTCTCTTTGATGATGTTGGTGCTGATTTAAAGATAAATCATTTTAAAGAGAGTAAAAATGATGGAAGTCATTTTGTACCAACTTAAATCAACAAGGAAGTTAATATTTTGCGAAACCTTAGAAGTTATATTGTACCAACCCAAATTAACGAAAGAGTTGATACTTTACAAAATCTTAGAGAATTAATAATAAGGGAAAAGTTAAAGAAAATAAAAGAAATTTTTAATAACTTGTTGTGTGATATTTATTATTAAAAGTTGTTAAGTATAAGTTAAAAATGATGAAGATTTTACTAAAACTTGCGAATATGTTATCTGTGGAGAAATTTAAGAATCATAGTTTTTAGAAGACAATTGAATTTAGAAGTCCATGATTAGACATTTAAAGGGATTATTTTTATATGTTTTTATTATTATTTAATAGGTTTGACGAATTTTCTTATTAAATCTAATTTATTAATTAAGATTTTAAGAGTTAGCATATAAAAAGTATAGTTGGAAGAGATAAACTCATTTTCATGAATATATAAATTATTTTCTCTAATTTTTTGAGAGCTAATTCTTAATTTTTATATTTGTGTGTGTTAATTTATTAATCTTATTTTTTTCATCGTTGTTGTTATTAAAAATAATGTCTGAATTTTATAATTTTAATTCTTAGTTATTTATAATTATTAAATCAAAACTTCAAATCTCTTAAATTTTATTAAAATGATCATATACTAATATTAGTATTAGGTTTCATTTACATATAAACAAAATTTGTATCAAACTTCAAATCTCTTAAGTTTTATTAAAATGATCCTATACTAATATTAGTATTAGATTTCATTTACATATAAACAAAATTTGTATCAATGGCTATCTCTCTATTGCATTTGACTTCACAAAAAAAGAAATTCTCTTATTGGCCATTTTCTAGTTACAGGCATAACTTATTGTATTTGATAATATGGTCTTCACGGTATTTTAAATGTCTATTAGGGTGGAAATGTTAATAATTTTGAACTATTTCTCAAACATACAATTGACTGCTCCATTCATTTAGTTAGTCTTTAGGGTAAATGTGCCTTGCATTCAATAGTTGACACCTCCTTCATTTTCGGTGACTTATTTAATAATTTAGCATTGAACTATTTCTCAAACGTACAATTGACTGCTCCATTCATTTAGTTAGTCTTTAGGGTAAATGTGCCTTGCATTCAATAGTTGACACCTCCTTCATTTTCGGTGACTTATTTAATAATTTAGCATATTTTCAAACTCTATATGGTGCTAAAATTGCTAAAAGTGGAAAGTTTCGTCTTCCATGGAAAAATGAAGTTACTGGTTATATACGTGATTACTCTGCAAGAAGCCGTTAAAGAGCAATTCCGGTGTCTATGTGAACCTCGAGGGAACCCAGCAGGAGTAATGGGTCGGTGGGCCTAAAGGGCTGTAACATTCGTTGATAACCATGACACTGGCTCAACACAGGCACCAAATGTGATCCTGTTCCTGTTGTTATAATGATGTTGTTCTGGCTTATGATGTCCGTGTTCATGTTCCAGCATCATTATCGAAGTAGCCTCGAGATGGGCCTTTCTATAGTCTTACTTTAGGAAAATCTGGATTCCCACATACATTTCTCACACCAGGAAGGATGGATATATAGGCCTTGTAGGCAAAAAATTTGTGAGGATCAAGAGCATCAGTTTGAGCTCGTGTTCAATTTGAAAATGTTCCAGAATTTGGTGCTTCATATAAATGCATGAAATTGAAACAGATAATAGAGTTACAATGCTCTTTTTTTTTTTTTTGGTGGCTCTTGTTAAAGTGTCACCTTATGTGCTCTCTTTTCATCCTTAACCAATGTCGTTAATTCTGTATACGGATCTCTTTTCCTTGAATTTATTCTTTTTTCTCACGTTATCGTGACGGGGGGCATTGGCTTTTGCCCTTCAAACCATATTATGTCAAGTGTTCATCGATATGCAACTGGATCGTATGCTGTATGATTCTCATCCCCGAGCGTTGATTTCAAATCACCCGATATGCAAGTGCTTCCATTTACGTTGAACTTATGTTTCAATCCTCGTCACATTTTGCATAGGTGCTTAATGTTTCCTGTTAATTCTGTGCTTCGTTTTGTGATAAGTTATCGGCGTAGCAGAGGACACCGTAGAATTACTTGGGAAATGACCGCAGCAGACAACATAAAAACATGTTTTGCCTCAACTAACCAGGATCGTTGATCTGCTGCTCCTCTTCCCCTTTAAACTTAGGTTAGTCATGGTCTAAAACAAGACAAGAATTTCAGGTTGTTTTAAGGTCTTTCTAGGTTCAGTATTTGTGAACAGAAAGAGTATAGGAGTGGCTCCTATTCCCTTTTGGAATTTTGTGTCAATCGCTGTGTTGACGATGAACTGGACCTTGGTTCTTGTCTGGACATTTGAAGCGACGACCATTTTTAATAGATGTAGCTTAATATTATACTTCGTGTTTATTCTTAACTGGCTTCAACGCGTATTATTGTCCTTTAATCAAGCTTTACTTCTTATGGTATATGGCGGGGGGGGGCATGCCAACAGTGTTCTGCCATGTTGTGTGGGCCCATCTGGCAGGGAATGGGCCCTTACGGCCTGTGGGCATAGATGTGCTGTCTGCAAACATGCAAATAGTTGGCTCCCGTTGCCCTGGTTCAATGGTAGTGTCCAGTTTGGAGTTGGAAATCATAATGAGTGGGGCATCGATGAGAATAAATTTCACTATAGGTTTGAGCCGATTTACAGCCACTAAAGTCTCTTGCTGTTATTTTTTAGAGACTTGAGATCAAATTCTATCCATATACATAAGAATAATAGTCTTATGGGAAAAAGATGGCTAACCCTTATCGAATTGCTCAATGGATGCATAATCTTTATGTAGATCTTCTATTTGATCAAGACCAGCTGCTCTTTTTTTTCTTTTTTTCTTTTTTTTTTTCAGAAAAAATTTCTTTTGTATTCGCAATGTTTTTGGAATTCACTGGGATAAATGCATGATTCATCGATGATGCATCCCATTCTCACGAAGTTACACATTACCCATAAAATACTAGGCAAATGGTATTTAGGTGTCATTTCACCAATAAAAGTGACACCTACTCATCATATCATTGTTTAAAATAACAATAAATTAATTAAAATACCAGACAAAGTCAATAAATCAACTCATAAACCAAAAGTTTATTTTAAGTCTAGTTTCTACAGCCCTGAACAGAAAAATGAACTGACCGAAATGACTAACCTTACAAGACTTAAAATCCCAATTCGTCCAATGGCAATCCGTTTGACAACTCTGAAGACCACTAAGGAAAAGGTTGAGAATATTAGGCTTTCCTCCCTCCATGGTGTACATTGCGAAGCAGAGAGAGAGAGAGAGAGAGTAGCATGATGGTATTGGTAGAGAGGCTCTAGAGGAAAGATGCTCTTCCCTATCACCATCATAACCATCGTCGTCGCCCTCATCATTTGTTTTTTGAAACCCAACAAAGCACACATTCCCCACACATCACATCTCGACGATAGGCCGATTTTCTTTTCCTTTTTTTTTTTCTTCCGGGTGCTTAATTAATAATCCAAGTAACATTCATTGTCGCCTATCTTTTGTCCCGTCCTCTCACATTCATGTGCATGATACATGCCACAGAGAAATACAATGTAACAATTCATCACTCATTGAAAATTGTAAACAAGTCGTTGAAATTTGTACAAAGAAAAGTCGCACATGCCGATTGTCAATTATCATTCTCATTCAACTCCATCCAAATGTCTTTCAAGCATCTCTCCTCTCTTTCTCTTCCCACGAAAGCAATGTTTTCATACCCCAACCCGCCATTGAACTAGAAAAGGTTTGAGAACTGAGGGTTAATCAATTCAACTGATTAAGCCGAGAATCGAAGCAATTGATTCAATATTTAATGATAAATATAAATTTGTTGCGTTGTAATTGAAAAATATAAAACATAGTAATCATATATGATATGTTGTGATTAAATTTTATTTTTAATATTTAAATATAAAATACATTGACCAAAAAAATATATAAAGAGACCTAATTACATATTAAATTTTAATTCTTGTAATTAAATTATAAGTTTAGATAAATTTTAGGAGCCAACTATGAATTTGAATAAAAATTAGGACTTTAGACAAAATTTAAAAGTCAGAACTACAATTTTCTGGTATTTTCAAGTCAAAACCAGGAACTGGACTGAGTTTTTCATTTCAACCAAAATTTGACCAATTCGGCTTTTATTGATTTTTACGGTTGACCTCAATCGGAAGTCCGACTGGTCGATCCCGTATAACTGGTGTGCGAAAAATCCCAATATTATATTTTGCTATTTAAAGAAGGGAGCCAACCTCCCAAGGTTCTTAGGTTATGAGCAGCCAGCGCAGACTGAACTTAATCACATTTTTACGCCCATTAATGCACATCGACTATAGCTGTCCAAGAAGACAGTCAACTCCATGTTGTACATTAAATGTCCGGAGAATGAGTCTCACAGAAACAATAATCAATTGAGATAAGCGTATAAGATCATTGGAGAAGGACCAAAAAGAAAATGAAGCTATCTCTTGGAGCTGAGTTATGAGAAGTTATTTAAGATAGCCTAGACATGTCTGGTTAATACCTATCATTGCAACACTGAAAGTTATCCAAATAAATAGACAGCGAGGAGGGAGATAGTGCTATGGATTAAACGACGTAGGATTTTTGTTTGGGAAGGATTTAAATTAAGCATTCTCACTTCAAAACCAATTTGGTTCTTTTGTTAAGTTCGTGCTTAAAACCACTTGGGCACTCACAAGACAAAGAAAGCGGTTCGATCGGGGGTCGAAGCTTAGACCGGCCTGACCTAAGCACACCAACACTCAAGTCACCCTTAAGAGGGAGTTAATAAATTAAGAGAGAAAGTTTTGGGGTCCGTATCAGTTATAAATGAAATTGAATAATGGAAAAAAAAAAAACATTCAACTAATCAATTTTTTTAATGACTTTAGCATTAAGACTCAATTGAGTTCATATGAAAATTCTAAAAATAAAATAAATCAATAAATCAATAAGCTTTGTATTATACTATGGACAGCTCGTGCAGATGAGTACTGGCTCTCGGGTACATAAGAAAATAAACTCTTACGTAAATTTGGATTGCATCACCAAGTAATTAAAAGGTTTTTGAATTGATCCTTTCCAAATAAACATGTTATTCTCACATAAGAATTGATGTGCTTTCCTTAACAAATTCCATATTTTTTTTTTCATAGGAAAATGCTTTATATACACAGAAACTTCTTTTAAAGAAATTTTACATTAAAAAAAAAAAAAGTGTCGTACCCAACACATTTTTGACATGGACTTGTGTCCAGTAAATATATAATACCTCATTATCTTTTCATTATATGGAAAAAAAAAAAAAAACCCATTATCTTTAACTGGAATGTTGTTGCTCGTCTTTTAATAAGATTAATACTAACAAGAGTAGTATTTTCCATGTTTTACACCATTGAACAATTAAATAAATATGAAAGCTCTACCTTTTTATTATTATTTTTATTTGTTCTCGATATTGGCCACAGCATTAATTAAATAGTTCCGAGGGTACGCGAGAGTATCATAATTGCATGAGAGGCAGGCAAGCCGCATGCATAAAAAGTGAATTAGTTGGGTCTTTTTTTTTTTTTTTTTTGTTTCTCTTTTTGGGTTGGTCGTAAATCAATGGGATGAAATATAATCATGAAGCCATGCATGCATGGCAGCATAAATGTGACTCATTTACTCATTAACTAAACCGGCACTTTAACATATAAGATGAAGTTGTCTGCTGGTTTTAGAGTGGCTGGCATTACAAATTGCCCCCACCAACCATCAGCAATCCCACCGATCCCTCATCGCTAAGTATGTAACCTTGTGAATGTTAAAATTAAATATTGTCTGCCACTCTTATAATGTAGGATTATTTGCAAGGTAGTCACGCTTTTATATGCTCTCCAATGCAATATATATTGTGTTTCCCACCATCAGAAATTCATCATTATTCTTGCTCGTACTAGTACTAATGGACCATCGTTGATTACTTTATTATGCGTAAAAACTAAAAAAACTGCATAAGCTTCCTTTCCTGGAACACCAACAAAGAACCAAAAGAAAAAAGATAATATTCCTTCTGCAAGCTTCTCCAAAACGAGCGTTTCAATTTTCACATTTGGACACAAGATATATATCTTAATTTGCAGGAATTAAAATTGAATTTTAAACTTAAAATTAATAGTTCAAGTGATATTAAACTCTAAATTTAATTCAAGTAATTTGGAACTTACGGCTAATGACATATATATCTATTTATCACTTCGGGACATTATTTCTAACTCCAATTAAGTAAAAAATAATTGGATGCATGGTGGGTTGCAGGACGAAAACGATCGGTTATAGCGATCTTTTTTGTTTTTTCTTTTTGTTTGGCAAACAACTGAAATACACTACATCCGAAAGAAAAATACTGCACATTGTTAAAAATTTACTGAGAAAAAGAATATATATATATATATTACATTTTTCTATTTATCTTTGGGCTTATTTTGTTTTCAATCCCTAGATTAGAGTAAAGGGAAGAACTTAATTCGAGAGTTAAGAGTCAAGTGTCCCCTACATTAAATGAGATAAATCACTCTATATTAAGAGTCAGGCGCACCTATCGAAGTACATTAGAAGTTATTGGTAGTCTAAGATATTGGATGGTGTCACACCTTATTAACAATGCTTTTAATTTCAATTACATTTGAAAATTTTAAATTTAATTGCTTTGTTATGCATACTAGCATAAAAACATAAAATATCTGCAAAAATATTCTCCAATTTCAGTTTGGACGTGACTATATGGCCAATACAATGAAAAGTGTAACGTGTGTTTTTTTTTTTTTTATTTTTAATTTAAGACATCTTTCACCAAATTATATCACATTAGCACGTGCTCGTTACGTTGCTTTCACTGCACTACCATCAGATTTTTCTGTAACGTCATTCATACTAAGTGAGAACAATAGAACACCCTTTCATTGCTTTAGGAAGCTATTGATTATTCAACAATCTTTATATTGTTTAGATTAAATCTGATATTTATTTTCACTGGCAAATTTTGATCACGATCATTCAAGATATTCAAGAGAGATTAAAGCATAATAAATTTTATTTAAAATATTTTAATAATTTTAAATATAAAAATTACTTATATAATTATTATATAAATATCTCCATAAATAAACAAGTAATGTTCAGTATAAAATTTTTATATCATTTAAATTTAAATTAATGAACTTGTTATTTAACAAATATACACAATTTTGTTTAACTCCCAATGTATATGAGATTTATTTTTTTAATATATATATATATATATATATATATATATGTAATATGTGCTAGTCTTATAATTTTATTAATATTTTAATTTGATTATGCATTAGTTAAGAAAAATTTAAATATAATACTTTGATAAAATAATTATCTCACAATTATTATTACATAACAATTATTTTTGTAAATTACATATTTATCTCATAAGTTTCATATTTACATTTTAATAATAATAAATTAGAATTAAATTAAAAATTGAGAATACTTTTAATAAATAATAGAATAAAAAAGTGAGACAAATAATAACCGATTAAGTACAGTCATACACCAAAATATGCATTTACTTGGATTAGGAGACAGCATTAAAAAAATGCCGAAGTTAAAGGATGATAGTGATTGGTGTAACAATAAGATAAAGGGAATTAACACAAAATTAGTGTAATTATTTAGATACAATAAAATTTTATATTACGTGTAAAATATTTATATTAATAAATAATATTTTATATAAAATAAAAAAAATTATAGTGATATAGCAGGTATTAATATAAAATTTATTTATATCTTATAAAATATTATTTACAGTGTATTAAATATGTTTTATTTAATATATAATTTTATTATTTTTGAATGAATTTATAAGATTATGTGTCCGTATAAGTTAATTCAAAAGAAAAAATATAGATATATTCATCAAAAGTGATTCCGTCCGTCTGAGCAGCAGCACCAACAGGCATGATTGGCAACTCCTTTTCCATAAAGCAGAGAAAATCCAAAAAATTGGTGAACTTTTGATTTTCAAGTGATAGTAAGGCGAGCCCAGAGTTGTTATCTGAACCCATGGCTCACAATCATGAAGAAGAAAGGATTTCCATGCATCGAGCTTTGCAAAAAATAGGAAAAAGTCTCCCCCCACCCCCACCAACTACAGCTGAACGAACTCCTCCTTCCCGGAGTGCCTTACCCTTTAACTAGCTGAAATTCAACTGTCTAGGCAGGCTTAGGTCAACGAAGTGTGCTTCTACCATTTAAAAAAAAAAAAAATTCTTTCGAAAAAAGCCAAGTGTGCTGTCAACAGTCAGGAGCCTTTCTTCGAAATATTATTGTTTATTTATAGTCCCTAATTCGTTTCGTTAGTTAATTAATGTTGGACACTCTGGCTCCCAATAATATCTATATGTAGTCCAAAATAATATTTTTTTTTTCTGATCGAATCATGCATATGAAATATGTTCATATATATATATATATATATATTTTAAAAAAAAGATTTCTATCTTTTTTTTCCCTCTTGCAAAAAATTGGAAAAACATAGTCCCCACAATGCACCCACCCACCCACCCTAAAAGCTTTCTGAAAAGAAAGAAAGAGTCGAATGGATTGGGGAATAAAAGTTGACACTTGAAGTTTCACCGAGTGAAGTGCAGGGGACAAAGCGCATGAACTTTTTATCAAAGCTTCTATTTAGCCGTTAAAAGCAGGGGAATAAGTTGCTTCCATTTCTCACGTCAAGCTTTGGATATTACGCTTTTTTATTCCAAAATGCCAGAAACCCACCACTCTCAAGGCCCATTATATATATATATATATATATATATATATTCAACATTAGTGTACGTGAGAGGAAAATCAAGAAGTCATTTTAGTTTTTTCTGTGTGCGCACTGTCACTGCTTGAAAGAACTTAATGGAGACCCCTCATGCACGGCCATTTAAAATTGGCAGGTAGATTTGATAAGCATGGCCCGCAATAAACCGCGAGCGGACAATCCGCTCCTTAGGGTCTGGGTTGGGTTAGAGGCTTTGGCACGTGTGTCATGCTTGCCACGGTTCGTGATGAATTCGTGTCTTAAGCATGACCCCTGTGCTGATGCCAAATTCAGGCACAGCGCTTGTGAGTTCCTCTTTTTTTTTTTCAAAGTTATTATACGATTGAAATTTTGTCAAATATTTAGAATTTTTTTTATAATTAAATTAAAAAAATTGTGTCCAAAACTCCACTTGGTGGCCGATTAGTGAATATTTAAATCATTAAAAGAACTTTTAACAAAACAAATTTTTTTATAACCGTTATTTATAAATAAATATAACTCGGTCGTTTCGATTTTAAATTTTTTAAAAAAATATAATTAAACTACAAGATGATAATTTAATTTAAATTTTGTTTAAATTAATAATTTTAATTTTATTTAATTTAATCCCATAATATGATTTATAGTTAAATTTAGTTTAGTTTGATTTTGATTCAATTTAGTTAATTTTTTTTAAAAATAAAATATTTTAAAATTTTAAATAATTATGTGAAAAAATTAAAAAAAAAATTAAAAATTTAAAAACTTGAATTTAATTAATTTTTAACTAAACTTTCTACACATCCTCTTAAAGTAAAGAGAAATAAAAACTTGCATAATTATCTTGTAGTAGTGGATTAACCATTATATTTATTTTTGGAATGTATACTCAATCACCACCTTCAATTCCACTCTTTTGAATGTCGATTTTTCTAACAATACCTTCAATTGTAATGTCGTAATTAGTGTCCTCGTAGTACTCCTAAATCAACTCTTATTTTCGTAATATTATTTTCTCCCAACCAACCATTGAGACATGTTTGTGCCTTACTCGAATCAGTAGACAAAGTGGAACGGGTCTCATCAAAGATGTTATTGTTAAGATTAAGTGTTTACTTAACAACAATAGTTGAAACTGGAGTTGTTAGAATATGTTTAGCGATGAGAGTAAGGAAATATAATTTTTAACCACAAAAATTTATTGAAGTTATATGAAATATTGAACTAATTACAAAAAAAAAATTATAATTATAACTAAAAAATTCAATTGTAAATTTTTTTTTTTTTGGCAGTAGAAGAAGTATTGGAAATCTTATTAAAATTTGAAAGTAATCTGTATGGGTACTCACATGCAATCAGACACAAGTATAATTTTTTATCAACAAGCACATAATTTGCCAGTTGAAAGCCAGCCACTGGCAACTAAGACTTTTGTTTTTCAATTTCACAACTATATAAATATATTGCACTCTCTTTATTTTTTCAGAATAAGTCTTACAAATCTCTAGTTTTTTCAATAATTTGTCTCTTTTATCTGTTGAGTTAATTATTTACAAATCTTATTGGTTTTTATGAGCCTAATATTTTTATTTTTGTAAATTAAAAAATCGTTATTTTTAAAAAAATACAATTAATAAGACATTAATAAATAAAAAAATTAATTTAAAGATGATATGAACAAGGTACAAAGGAGAGCCTAGGCACAATATAACACAAGTTTATAGTGCTTAGATTTATGGGTTGTATTGAACTCGTCATTTAAATGGATCCTATCGGTAATAATACGATATTTTATTTGTATTCACCCATAAATATCTATTTGTTAATATGACGTGAATTTCGTATCACATATTATTATTATTATTATTATTATTTTAGTTGGACAAATATAAGAAGTTCTTAACCATCAATTGACTTTGAAGAACTAGGAGTGTGTTAAAAAATTTAATATCACATGAAATATATAAGTATATCACATAAAATTGAGGTATATTATCTTATATGTTTGATTTATCTATTATTGATTGATATTATTATTGTTGAAAAATAAAATTATAATATTTAATTATATTGATATTATTTATTATCATTGAAATAATAAAGTAATTATTTTAAAAATTATATTTCTATTTTATTATAATAAATTTTTTTTTGGGTGAGTTTACTTTGTAGTTTTTCACGTGTAACAAAAAATTCCAAACTTGTAGAGTGTTTTCTCTTTTGTCATTTAATATCTTAACTTATGAGCTAAGCATAGCCATATGTGGGGTTGATCCCAACTTTAAAATTGAACCAACAGTTTTGAGGTAAGTTTGTCTAAATTGATGATTTAGGTTTTAATTTTAATTTAATTTAAAATTTTAATTTAATTCAGTGATAACTTTTAATTTTATATAATTCTAATTTAATTTGAATTAATTTATTCTTATTTAATAACTTTTTCTTATAAAAAATTGTAAATTGTAAAATTTCATAAATTTGTTTAAAGATAAATAAAAATTTATAAAATAAAAAAATTAAATTACCTAAATATCTTATCACAATTTAGAAAAATTAAACCTCACTCAATTCTCTTATTGTACGAGTGAACTCTCTAACCTAATTAAGCTTTAATTAGGCTACTTATATATGTTCTCAGAGTTTAAAGGAATCAAAATGCATGTAATTTTCTCATCGAATAAAGGAACCCCTTATTTTTGGGATGCATATTCAATCATCGCCCTCATTTCTACGCACTGGCTCTTGTTTTCGCGTTATTATTCTCTTTCAATTATCGAGGCATTCTTGTACCTCAACCAAATTAATAGACAAATATAAAAACAAATAGAAATTTGACTAATATTATGAATCCATAGTTATTTTATATAGTTATGTTTTAGATTAATTATTTTTTAGAGGTTAATCAAAAAACAACAAATTAAAAAAAAGTTGTGAAACACTACTACTTCTATTTTCTAAAATGAAACGACAATCGACACCTTTAAAAGCTAAAATTAACATCTTTTTAATGATTGTTATGAATACAAATATTTTCAAGGAATAATAGAGTATTTATGATATATATATATATATAATTGTTACATTGATGCATATAACATTTATTATTTAGAAAGTGACTCTCTTGTGTATATTATTCTTTATTTTTTTCAATTTTTATTTAAAAAAATTCTCCCAAATGATTTATATATATATATATATATATAAACAACTGAAATCGTTGAGGAAAAAATAAGTTAATGAAATTTCTCTGGTAAAAGAGTGGACCCCACATATGGTGGGATTCACTTATATTATAAGACGTAATTATAATTTGGGTGAGGTTACCTAGACGAGACCACATAGACAGAGATCTATCACTGGTGATGCGGTGAGCAGATGGTTCACACGTGTCCAATATTTATTTATTTTTTAAATATAAAATATGCGACTGACTAATAATAATAAATAATATATAATATATAATATATATTTATGAACTTTTTTATGATTGCTTTTGCTTCTTATCATTTTATTAAATATTTTATTTTATTTTATTATTGTATATTTAAAAACAAATTTCGCGCATGCCACGTAAATCCCATTAGGGTCTATTTCATTTATTTTTTCTTTTATAATTAATCTTAATTGAGATATCACTTTTGATTTTTTAAACTTATTTTTCATTAAAAAATAATAAATTATTAATTTAACAAATCACCGTGTTTAAACTTTTTAAGACAAGCCCTTAACTTTTAGGATCTTATTATATAAATATAAGATTAATAAATAGAATAAAATTCAAACTATCAATTATAAATAAAAAAAACTGAAACGATCGTTATTATCGACTATGAACGACAGGGTGTAAAATAAAATAATTTTTAAAATTTTTGTGGGACCAATGAAGAGAATATGTAAATGGGTAGAAAGTCTAGGTCAGTCTGAACCTTGTTCATGGCGATTTATGATGGTTCCTTCTACAGCGGGTTTGAAACTTCCAAGCCTAAAATTAATTGGGTATGGTGAGCGGTAGGTATTGAACAATAAATGACGGAGCAAGAGCTTATAAGAAATACGTACTGTGTGTGTAATAAGTATTTGTGAGAGTTTGTTCTTACACGCTTCTTACATAAAGCATGTATTGCTGTGGGGGGGGAACCAGTGGACTCCGTTTTAGTAGCGTTTATACAGATGGGATACGACAATAACAAAGCACAAAAACCGTGAGAAGAGACGAGTTGTTGGACAGTGGGGTTGTCGTAGCTAGCTAGGGATGAATGCGATGGATCAATATGAGTAGTCGACAGAAAGGAAGCTCTCATCTCTCTCTCTCTCTCTCTCTGGTTCAACTACCACCGGCTTTTTCATTCCTTCTAGTCAAGCTCTTTATCTTTTCTTTTGGGTTTCAATGAGTCAGACTTTTTTCTTTTTTCGCCCCTTACATCTACTTGGAGATCCAGTAGGTCTGAGGAACATATATATATATATATAAGAAATATGTATATGTTTCACTCTTTAACTTGTTCTATTTCTTTTGAACATCTAAGAGCTAGGCCGGTGGAGGGCGACCGCTATACACGTTGGACTGTTTTCTTTTTTAATGTCAATGGTAAGACAGTATAGTGGTTTCATAATTGTAGAAGGTTGACCTACGTTTTACCCCACTTAACCCACATTTTCAACTTGTCTAATAGGTCAAAAAGGATATTTGAATTTTGAAAGAGGAATTCTTGTAAGGCAGCGGAATGTACCTAGGATTCCAAACTCATTACATTAGTGGCCTAATCGTAGGACCCATGGATTGAGAAGTTGGCTCCTTTCACAATTCACCCTTTTTGTAATCCACTTCGATGAATATATATATATATATATATTATAAAAAAAAAGACAATTTGATAAAAATTGCAGACGATAATGTACACAAACATCTATGGTCCTCACAGTTAAATTAATTTGATAAAAGCGATCTCGCAATGATAACATTGTCCACAAAACAGCCAAACGAGTATTAATCTGTGTTTTGGCCGTAGCCCGTGTGCGCGCGCGCCTGAATGGGAGACGTGAGAGTAGTGCGCCTAGGAGATCGAGCGGTGACTCTACTTCATCGGCTTCTTGATGTATCTGGTCAACGGGGTTCCATAATACGACTTTTTTGCGGGTTGATGGCGAATTTCTAAGTCATTCTATTCCCGCCTTTGCCTCCTTTCCTTGATTTTAATTCAAGTTTTTCAGTTAATTGAGATTTATGTTTAAAATATAACATTAAATTTTAAATTAATTAATATTGAAAATTGATGTGAAAAGAATTATTTAAATTTAACAATATTTAATTAATAAAATTTAAAGAAAATTAAGTGAAGACGATGGGTATTGGTTCTTCTTTATAAAAAGCTCAGACGAAGACATCGCTACTGACTTCAATCTCGACCTACAAATGTGGTGAGTTTGTTTTTATTATTATTATTATTATTATTATTATTTTCTTATTTTTATTTTTAACACAAAAGAATATATATCTCATTTCGCATATGAACAAAAAGGGAATACGTTCATCGCATGATTAAGCAGTAATTTGTCAAACAAGCTAGGATACTTGAAGTGGCTACTGCCATCCACATTTTGCTCAGACACAGTGCCTGGTACAGGCCCCTCTTATCCTCAACCTCAAACACGACATAATTTTATGGGCGTTCCACTGTTAACGCCACGTATAATTTTCTGGAGTTTCATCATATGGGTCAACTTGATGGAACCAAATTCAGTTTTACATTTTACTATTACCACAGTAAATATACGTTTGTGGCCTTTATAATTGACTGATGTAACGAATCCAAAAATTGTGCAAGCGCGGTAATGGCAGTAAAATGTGTATATATCGGGTCCATAGGAAATTTCTGAATTTTCCCTGTGTTTGTTTTTTTTTTTTTTTTTTTGCTTTCTGGGGTTTATGTAACTACCGTTTAATTGTGAAACAGAACCCCACCAATTAATCAAACGGCTACCGACGATCCATTTGTCTCTGTACCCCAATCGAATGGGCGAGATCATAGCTGAAGAGTCAACAGTCCACACGAGAATGATGAGAGATGGCCCCTATACAGCTAAAAGCTTATTTCACGTGTTTCAACAAGGACGGCGCGGGACATGCAAAGGGAGAGCGCCGAACTAGTGGTGGAAGAAAAAATTAGGATCCCCCTAATCCACCAAGAGAGCTGCTGTAATGGGAAAACTGATCTTGCTCTTTATTTTGTCATTATTTGGGGATAAAAGCCATGGACATTTTGACCAAGAAGTGCCTCGCTAATTAGCCACGCCGAGAGAGTGGTCAAGGGAGGAGGGTTGGCATACGGAGCTGGCGAGGGAGGGGCTTGGCTGGGCTTCTCACCAGTAACGAGGGGAAGAATAACTATGATGACTCTTTTGTCTCGCATCCTTCTTAAAATATATATGCCAACACCTGTTGCAGTGGCTGCGTGAGAGAGAGAGAGAGAGAGAGAGAGAGAGAGAGAGAGAGCGGGCTCGGAGTGAACAATCCCATCTGCTCGTTATTATTATTATTATTATTTAATGTGCTGTCTTTTTGAGTCTGGAACCACCTCTCTTTCCAATTAATTACACCACCCATCAACACTCCAATGTCCCATCTTCCTCTCTCTCTCTCTTATTAACTGTGTTACCTTCTTCACGTCTTAAATAGACCACATCTCCTCGTTTCCGTTCTTCATTATTCGAATCGATTGTGGGTTTTTGTATGTTTGGCCAACACGATTACAAGGACGGTTTATCTTTCATGTGGGTTTAACAAAGGGTTTCTCGCAGAGGTTATTGGCATTCTGTCCACCTCCCATCAACGTATTTTAAGCTTCTCATCTCTTCTCTCTCTCCTTCTCTCTCTGTGTATCTCTATCTCTTCTTCTTCTTCTTCTTCTTCTTCTTCTTCCTCTTCTTTAATCCGGTGTATATGGAGGTGGGCATACTGCCAACTGAGCTCTGTTGGTCTCTCTTTGTAAAACCCTCGTGATTTTCTTTCTTCTTGCCCTTCTGTGTAAGGATCAAGGTAAAAGAGTAAAGAACCTAAGTAGGAGTAATCCTAATTATGTTAAGTTGCTTCTCGCTTTTCTTTCTGTTCGTTTGTCTCTTTTACTTTCCTGATTGTTTTCACTTTCAGTGGCAATTTCTTTTCTAAAGGTTAGACGAACCCGAGAAAGAAAAGTTGTTCTTTGCTTTTTTGATCGTGTTTCACCTTTGAACAAAAGATAAAAAGAAGAAAAAAGGAAAACGACAACTTTCTTCGGTTGTTCTTTCCTGTCATGATTAATTGTCTGGCACGGCATGAGACAATTAGCTGCAAAGTAGAATTGAAGGCGAAACTGATTCTGTTAACGACGAAATGTGATGAACTCAAGAGAAGAGATGTACAGCAGCAATATCATGTGCAGGGTAACTCTTGTATTTATCTGGCGTCTTTACTTTGAAGTAGATCTTTGTTTTACTTATATATCCTCCTTTGCATCACCCCAGTTCTCTCTCTTTCTCTCGCTCTCTCTCTCTCTCTCTCTCTCTGGATCTGTTTATTGTTCCTTTCGGGGGCTGGGTCTTAATCGAGAACAAAAGCATGGTCGCTCCCCGAGTGCCATCAAACGGTGGAAAATGGATTTCTAGTGTCTTTGTGCTTGTCATAAATTAAATACGATCCACCTTCCTTAGCATCATCAAAATTCTGGTTTAGGGTTTTATTGATCTCTTAACGATATTATTATAAACAATAAAAAGACTTGTCCTCTTGATCACGTGACAAAGAAAAGATTTCAAGATAATGAAGAAAATTTAATCCTGCATCTTACCCTGCAAAATGGGGGAGCGCCGGCATGGGCAGATGTCCCTTTTTTCTTTTGTGGGTAAATGCTAAATGAGCAGACGATAAGAAGAAAAATAAGCAAACAGGTGATAAAACTTTTCTAGGAGTCAACCGATGAAACATGGCTTAAAAGTGTTGGATGATCTTCCTGTCTTGCTCTTCGGGGAGCTCGATCGTGCTCTTCTCCTGTACTTGATTATTGTTTGTGGTAACCTAGGGGCATCGGATCACAATCGAGAGGTTGAGATTTTTGATCACAATCGAGAGGCTGAGATCTTGTGTGTTAATGGGTTCGTGCATGTCAGCCCCAAAACAAAATTTTTTGAATTGTCAGTTTTTCATCTTCCTCTTCATTTAATACGGTAGGGTAGCAATCCTTTATTAAGGGCGGAAATGCATTTCTAATACTCGCAACCTCTAATTCGTAGGCTCATGATTGAAACACTGACTGATAATGCTTTTTAATTGACACAAAAGAACGATCCCACATCCCCTCCCTTTTAGTGCGTCGTTTGTCACGTCCAATCCTTCGCCATCTGTGGCTGCAAATATTGGTGCTGGGACGGTTATCACAACAAGCAAAGCCCTGCTGCTGGGTCGTAGCCTCCACGAATTTTTAGGGTGCTTCGAGGTTGCTTTCAACGTGCAAAGCTGTGCTTGTATGCGTACCGAAAAAACGAAATGAGTATCACAACTGGGGACTAGGATCCGCCTTGAGCCTGGCAACGGACATGTTTGGGTGACATCATCACAATGTCACGTAGATACCAATGAATATTGTTTCGAAATTTAAATTTTTTTCCTCAACAAAAATCATTATGTCTATGCTTAGGTTCCGAATATAATATAAAATAATTGCGAAAATAGCGTAATAAAAATAATACTTTATAATGTTATAACTTCTTATTGTTCTCATTTTATTCTTTTTATTTGTTCATTTGTTTAGCTTTTATGCACGTTGTATAATTTATATTAAAAAATTAAAGTTGGAAAAATATATATGTTATTTGATTACAAGTGACGTCGCCGTCAAAAATTAGACGCGGGCCCTGCATCTAGCTTGTGTCTTGTTTCTCAGTGTGGATAGGGTTTTCCGAACAAAATCAAGGAAAAAAAGAGCTACTAAATAGGCACGAAATTTGAAGTTAAAAATAGATTTATATTGTTTAATTTCAAATTTAGTTATAAATGATTTATAATTTATTAAAAAAATGCTAATTATAATTAATAATTAAAATTTAATGATATAAACTTGTTTAATTTTTTATGTTTATAAGATATTTGTAAAATCTTTATACGGAGATCATATGATCACATGCATTCACACACATCACATAGCACCACTATTTCGTTGGATGCGATAATGGAATTACAGATGTACAAAGATTGATAATGGTCAAATGCTGATATAATGGCGTAATATAGCTTACCCTAGCATCTGTTGTAATTAATGTACAAGCTTCGCTTAAATAAGCCTTTGTTAATCTTCATGTGGGTTTCATTCAAGCCCTGGTTAGTTCCTTCTAAGCCCAGTGGTCAATCGTCGTTACCCTTTGTGTACGAATGCGACATTAACAGAAGTGAGGGAAGATGGCGATTTCCCCTTCGGGAACCATTCCGTTAAGGCGTGGGGACTCTGGAACAACTCGCACAGATTTTTTGGGTGCATAAATCAGACGAGGCGTTGTTCAGAGTAAATCGGGAGGGACCATTCGCTTTTGCTGGGTGACTGTGGAAACACTTTGCAATTCTCTTTTGAAACCTACGAATTAATCTGATTCTGGCCTCGAAGTGGTCGCAAGCAAGTCGCCGGTATAACGGACGACTTACAAGGATACAGAAAATGCTTATTGTCTTTTATGAATTCACTGAAAGGGACGAGAGAGATGTGGAAAAAAAAAACAGATTCCTTAAGATACATCTTATTCAATAATCAATATTTAAGTAAAAATGCATAAAGCCTATTACTCTCTTTTTATCACATTGTTAAGAAAAGAAATTCCTTATATTAATTAGTAGATCAAGTCTAAATAGAAAATTAAATAAATTGTTACTTAATTTTCCAAATAAAAAATAAATAGTTAAAAAAATTGTTAGAAATATCATTTTTAATTGAGAATCCACATCTTCGTCCCCATAAATCTGGATTGGCATTTTAGTTCCCCACCCGGATCTTTTGAAGGATCACGACGTGTGTGTGCCCAACCAAGCGAAGTTAAAAACACTAGATGAAAATTGTACATCTAATTTATTCATAAGTGGCTCTAGAATTTTTCCTTGTCTTCGAACTTTAGAATATACATGATTTTTAACGTGAAATCCCAGAATTATATTTTATAATAATTTCCAAAAAAAGAGCTTGTATTTTAGTCGCTGATGTAATAAAATATGAATTTGGTTCGTCTCACGATTTCATCGCATTTTTTAGTTAAATATTTTCCCATCCTTGAAAAATATGAACTTTGGTTTGGTATAAATGAAATTGCAGTCCTTTTTTTCGTACTTTTCACACCCACACACACCCACACCCACATATATATTTGGATCAATTTGTACTGGTGTCGTAGTTGGTACGATTGTGAATAGCACCATAGCACGTGAATTATCCAACGACGGTGGGAAATGGAAAGTCCCATTATGTTCTGTTCTTCGGTTGGTTGGATATTCGGAGGGAAATTTTAAATTCGTTACAATCTAGATAATTAATGTTTGTTGTTTTATCGCTACGTTCAATTTACTTGAGTGATTTTGTGTAATGGCATGGATAGTGACGATTAGGACAACAAGAAGCTAAGATAGACTCGTGTCCATCCTCCCATGGACATTTCGCTGGCAGAGGGTCTCAACCAGGTGCGTTGAAAGTACGGTAGCCACCTCGATCACTTCGAACTTAGCATTCGGAGCAGAAATCTTTGTAAAAACTTGGGGAAAGCAGTGTTTTCAACCTGTCATTTCTCTTATTGGTTGTCACCCAGGCAAGAAGCTCGAGCCTGAAGCCGGTCCAATCAGTGGAAGTGGGTTTTGAGCGTGTTACCGGTTATTAAAATGCAAATGTTTTCTCAACTTCTCTTATACCCCGATTTTCGTTCTAGCTAGCCTCTCACACCGTTGGATCAATTCTGGATGTAGAGCGGATACACTGTGAGTTGATGTTACGGTCGTTAAATTGGACAGGGTGTGAAATCGTCGCCATTATTCGTGTCATAAAAGGCAGTCTTTGGTCACTCTAGCCGAATGGTTTGTTGCCGCACCCGACAGCCACTGGCAGACCAGTTATCCAGAAACAAAGTTCTCGATAGAAAGCCTAATCGTCGAGTTAGTAGCTCTGTATTGGAAGAGGTCGAGAAAACTGAGATAAGTACACAAAACGCCTTGTGTAACTCCAATAAAATCCGCAATTGTGATATTATTCTCGGTTAATATTGATTTAACAGCGACAAATCAGCTTTCGAGCTCACCTGTCTTGCTTGCAAGTGCGGGTAAACATTTTGACCTCTGTTTCTCTCTTTCCTTTCTTTTTTTTTGGTACCATTGTTGCCAATGGTAGTTGTTACATGTTAAAAGACACTTCCAAGCTAAAAACCATCAAAGCTCTGCTTCTACTCATCCCAAGAAGCGGCCAACATCTTTGCCATGAAACCATACCGATCGGCAGCTTCATCAATCTACAGAAAGAGGACGAAAAGTCAATAAGATTCGGCAGGACAGTAAATAAAAGTTATTTGAAAGAAGGGAAAGCATAAATCTTTACCATTTTTTGAGTTGGACGCCCAGCTCCATGTCCGGCCTTGCACTCAATGCGACCTATGATCGGGTTGGTCTGGGGGCTATTCTCCAAGCTTGTGCACAGAATGTATTGCATAGTCTAAGAACAAGCAAGAAGCATTTTAGGCACGTGCATCAATTTTAGATAGACGGACATCCACCAAATCAATGTTCAAGTTAGACTCTCCTAGGTGCTAAAGTAAAGTGTGCAACAGCAAGACAGCCAAACCCATCTAGACATTCACCCGACTTTGCACAGCAGACAATGAATTAAATATGAATGAACAAAAAAATTTAGAACACATTCAGTCTTTAGACTCACCGCCAACAATTTCAGCGAGTGTAATGGGACAACCCTATCATCGTGATCAGCAGTCAATAGCATGGTAGGCGGATATTGACAAGGCTCACTGAGATGCTGTTCCCAGGGTCTCCTCACATTATGCAGTGGCGAGTACCTAAGGAAAAGAGGAGTTGCATAAAGACAAAACACACACTCATGAGCATGGCTGGTCCCCAGTAGAGAATGCAACATAAAAGACCAAAAACAGAAAAAAAGAAAAAAGCCAGAACCAACAACAATATACAGCTTGTCGAATCAAATGCCACTGAGCATGCTGATGAGCAAAATAAAGGCATAATTGTTTAATCCTAACCTGGTTGCTAGTTTTAAGGTAACTTGAGCAATTCCAATTCCAATATGCAAAAACTCATACATTCTTTGATGAGATCTTATAAGATCTTGGGAGAGTAAACAAAATGAAATTTACAGTCCTGATTGATAATTATGTAAATTTGGATGTTGTTATGCAATCAGAAAACCCAGACAGGTGTCAAGCCTGGTCTTTCAAAGTCCTACTTGAATCAAAGAAGATAAGGAAACTACAGTAAGAATATGGCACCGGGATTTAAATATTTACTCACTTGATTAGCCAATGGAACTCTTCCTCGTTATCTGAACAACCATAATCAGAAGTCCATGCATGACCTGAAAGAAAGAGTCCTATCAGTGCATGGTACCAAAACAGTGGTTAATGCAGCAGACTGATATCAACTAACCTATGGTAAATTTGTGAAAGCGGAGCATGTCCATGACACCAACATGAGCCAGAGCACAACCAAAGAGATCAGGTCTCTGTCACAGAAGATGTCTAACAATAAACCCAGTAGAATAAAAACAAAAGAGACAACTGAGACACAATCAAGCAAATAGATTAACTATTCACCTGATTTATGCAAGCCCCAATTAGAAGCCCACCATTGCTTCCACCTTCAATGCACAACTTTCCAGGTTGAGTATAGCCTGTAGATACCAGATATTCTGCAGCAGAAATGAAGTCATCAAAGCAATTCTGCTTTTTAGAAAGTGACCCTGCTTTGTGCCATTCTTCACCATATTCTCCACCACCACGGACATTTGCAATGCAGAAAACTGCACCTAAATGCCTTGTTAGTACAATGCGGCCAACACTGAATGAAGGCGTGAGGCTAATGTTAAATCCACCATATCCATATAATAGGCATGGGTGTGATCCATCCAACTTTATATCCTTCCTGGCTACAACAAACATTGGTATCCTTGTACCATCCTTGCTAGGCACAAAAACCTGGAGAATTATAACTCAATCAAATGGGGAACATAACCTTGTCTGAATATGGGAGAAAAAGGCAAGATGGGTGGAAAAATAGTCACCTGATCCACATTGAAAGCTGTCCGATCAAACCCAGGTACAGAAATTTCACGAAATATCTTCAGATCTGGAACCCCAGTGTCTAAATTGCATTGGTATATGATACCGGGGGTAAGAAAGCTAGTAAACCCAATAAATGCCATACTATCCTTTCGTCTGGCAGATATTCCACTAACCGAGCCAATGCCAATTGGCAAGTTATGTAAAAAGGATCCTGTTTTCAGATCCCTTAACTGTAGAACATACTTCACATCACTCAAATAACTGACAATCATTTGATCATCATTAATAGCACTTGCTGATTCCAAGACATCCTTTTCAGCTTCTGGGATAACATCAGTCCAATGACTTGGCTGCTCTAGATTTACCCGGACAAGTTTATATTTGGGAGCACATTTGTTAGTCAAAAAAGTAAACGAGGTGCCATCATTTGCAATGGCGTGATATTGTGCATCAAAATTGTCAATAAACTTGGTAAAGGGGAGCAGGCTACTCCCTCCTCTAAAGCCTTCAAGGCCTTCTGAGAATGCAGACATATCACAATAGTATACTTTGTTAACAGGATCGCAGCCCTCCTCAATATAGAGTAGAACATACTGCAGATTAGCACAAGACAATTTGTCAACAAGTAGAAATGCTCATTGAAATCAACTAACAGGCTCTTCCCTGGTGGCCAGGAAATCACAGCCCTAACCAATATAGAGTATAAGATAGTGCAGAATATCACAGAAAAATTAGACAACCTGCAAGAATTCTTATTGAAATCAACCATCAGGCTCTCACCGGGTGGCCACCTCAAGCCTTTAAAAGAGTTTGGAGTGGACAAGTTAGGGATCCAAATCCCAATTCTTATTGTAATTTCCACTACTTTCTTTAGATAAAAAATTAGGTACACAAATTGCGGATATCATTATACTTGCAAAATGCTCGTATAGTGAATCGTGGATCTCACAGAGAAACAAAAGTGTGCTTAAGTTTGCTGCTTATCTCAAGCAGTCAATGCAGCCCTTTTCAATATAGAGTATCAGCTAGAGCAGAATAACACAAAAGGTTTGTCAACCTGCAAGAATTCTTATTGAAATCAACCACCAGGCTCTCACCTGATGACCACCTCAAGCCATTAAAAGAGTTTGGAGTGGTCAAGTCAGGATCCAACTCCCAATTCTTATTGTAATTCCCACTACTATCTTTGAATAAAAAATTAGGTGAACAAATTTTGGACGTCATTATATTTGCAAAATGCTCATACAGTCAATCATGGAACACACAGACACAATCAAAAGTGTGCTTAAGTTCACTACTCATCTCAAGCAGCCAGTGCTTGCTTCAAAAGATCTTGCAAAAGGGCAAGGCAAGATTAACTGGGGTTCCTAAGTTGTACCATGACATCTACTTGTTTCCTTTAGGCTTGGCTTAAATGCCATCCTCCGGTCTTCATAACCTTGAGCTTTACATACAATCAATACAATGCTTCACCCAGACAACTAAACTGTAGACGTCCAGAGGAATAGAAGAGTCAACAGTATCCAGTTTCACATGCATGGAATTAATTGCGGAGAAAAATTTTTGTCTTAAAATGATTTGGTTCATGTACAAAAAAAAACACCAACAGCAGGCATATGTTATCAACAATTAAATAAGAACTGACTTACCCTTCCATCATCCATAACACTGGCTCCAAATATATATTTGGGGTTCTCAGGATCTCTCCAGCACAGTATATCCTTGGATTGATCTGTACCAACGAAATGATAGTACACTTCTTGATTGAGATTAGTATTAGTCTCAGTCCCAGCATCCAAGTCTTCTTCCTCTCTGCAGAAGGAATCCAAATTTTCAATCCAAAAAATTCTGCTACATGAAACCCAATCATGCTCAAAGAAATTCAATATAAATTACCACAATTTGTAGCTCACAGTCCCCAAATTTATCAAATTGGCTATTTGTGATCCACAAATCAACTAGATTACCGAACCCAAGTTGAAATTCGAATAATATCTTTTATTGTCAAGGAGCGTATTCCACAAAACTGTTGCACATTTTATGCCTTAGCCAGCAACATTCTTCTTAATTTTCCTTAAATTTGCAACACCCAAGTTTGATGAATACTTAGGGAGTGGCAGTTCAAGTGAGAAGCAAAATGGTATGATGTGCACACGTACTTAGGAGCTGGATAACGGCTATAGAAAAACCCTTTGCTGTCATGAGTCCAACTGATGCCCGAAAACTTAACCTGCAAGACGATATATACATTTACACACACACACAAAATATGCTCAATAATTTTCTCCCCGCGCCAGTAATAGAACCTCACTCACTCACCCACGATATGGTTTCTGCCTCAACTCTCTTATCCTCAATCTGCATAACTTTAATCGTCACCCAATCACTCCCGCTCGCGCTAAGCCCGTAAGCCAAGTACTTTGCATCCTCGCTAACGGAAAGTGTGTTAAGCGACACCGTTCCGTCCTCACTAAGCGCATTGGGATCAAGTAAAACCTCTGCCTCCCCGTCTAGATTTTCCTGTGTGACAGACAAAAACAATAACAAAAAACCGTCCAGAAGATAAAATAAAATAAAATAAAGCAAGATAAAAAAAATAAAAAAAGCCGATGTTTGTAATTTAGAATCGAATTCTGGCTCAGTAACCTGAACATAGAGGACGTTCTGGGCTTGAAGGCCAGTGTTGTGGAAGTAGAAGTACTTGTTCCCCCGTTTAAACGGCGCGTCGTATCGCGGATAATCAAAGAGCTTTGTAATTTTGTCCCGAAGCTTGTCCCTCGCGTCACAGGTCTTCAGAACCGATTCCGTCAACTTTGCCTGCTGCTGTACAAACTCTTTCACTTCCTCTGCATCAGGATCTTCCAGCCTTCCGCCAAAGAAAATAACACGAAGAAAAAAGAAAAACATCAACAAAGACGACGACGACGACGCTCCGTTCAATCATATTCATAGGCTATAAGGACAAGCCAAACAGGACTCTTCAGATTAATTTGTCAAGGTCAGAAACGAGACTCAGCCCAAACTCAAATTGAAATTCAAAACCTAGTTTACCATCGGTAAGGATCGGCGATCTTGACGCCATGGTAGTCATCGAAGACGGACTCGTCTCTCCGGGCGATTGGATACTGCAAATTGCCGTCCGTCGCCGAGAGCGAACCCATCGTCGAACGGCTTAGACGACCCTGAGCGCAAGGGAAGACGTTGCTGCTTGTGGGTTTCTCTACGAGAGGGCGAATGATAAGACAGAGACTTCGGCAGCGGCGTGTGGAGCGGGGAACGTAAATAAGAGGCGAGCCAACGATGACGAAAGGGAGCTGCGCGTGGGCGTGACGAGCCAATGAGCACATCATTACGCCGTTTTATTCGGGTAATTGCAATCCCCAGGCTTCCGGAAGCGTGAGGCGCTCCTGACCCCCCCCCCTCTGCCCCCCCAACCCAAAAAAAAAACAAAAAAAAAAAAAAGGCCCAAAAAGTGTGGGGTGTTTTGCGGGTTGGTATTCGTGGCGTTCGCCATGTCGCCATGTTCCGTCAACAATGTCGTCATATGTCTCTCCACACCTAATTGAGCGTGACAGCCTCAACTTTTTTTCCACGAAGTTGACCCTTTGCCCTGCCAAGTAGAGACGCGTGCTCGTCCCCGCCGAAAGTGGCGGCGTAACGACGAAGGGGGGGTTTGTTAATGGTTAAGTCAGTGGTATTACCGACGTGGGCGTCTCGGCCAAGTCCGACGTTTCATTCTACTAAAATGCGGGCACAAAATTACGTAGTTATTTCTCTTATTTTATTATTTTACTTTTTAAGCTTTGTGGGATTTGCCGATTTTTTGCTTACACTGTTAATTCTTTTCATTTACGGTTTGTTTTCTCAGTTTTATATTCAAAAATTTGACATCATCTTCTTCTTCTTCTTCTTATTATTATATATATATATATATATATAAATTGATTCTAAATTTATATATATATATATTGTTGTATATTTGTTATTTAAATTTTATATATTTTTAAAAATTTTCTACAAATTAATCATTTTTAAACAACAAATAATTAAAAATTATATGTTAACCAAAAAAGAAGAAGAAGAAAATACTAGTAACTTGATAAAACAAATAAATAAAATATTATTAAAAAAATATACAAATAAAGACATATAAATAATGATATTATCATGAACATAATGGATATTTATATTTACTATAGCCTTTACTAGATATAATTAAACTATGATAAAGATGCTTAAGTTCACTTTTTTTTATGCATTTGAGCTAGCAAGGTTAGAAGGAAAAATAATGACAAATAATAAATAGATGCAAAATAAGTAAGTATATAAAAAAAGATATTAATTTGAAATATATAAATACACTATCCTTAATAATAATTTTTTCTTTGTAAACAAAGTACTAAATTATGTTGATTATTCTTTTAAAATATAATGAATTTTCTTATTAGTATGCACCTCATGAAGAAAATAACAAAAATAGTGTAAGTTTATTAAATCTAATAAATTTCTAAAAATAAGTAAAGTAAGAAGGAAAAAATAAATATTTTTTTAAGAAAAAAAGAAATTTTTATATTATTTTAATTTAATATTTTATAAAAATAAATAAATATTAAAAATAAAAATAATGACTAATAGTAATAATTGATAATTTTATTATTATTATTATTAATTTTTTGATAATAAAAAACTAAACAAAAAATAACTAATTTGACTAATACAAAAGTCTCAAAATATTTTGGATTTAAGTGAACTAACTAAGGCTAATCTATATATAGGTATACAATATCAAATAATTAGTACTTAGTCTAAACTGATAGAATTGATATTTAATATTCAAAGTAGGTAATTAATGATAAATCAATTTAATATAATTTAAGATATATTAAAATTGATTAATATAATGTATTGATTGAGATAAGTAATTAAATCTAAATAAATTAAAAATAAAGTATATTAATAATTTATATATTTTTATTTTAAAGCAATTTATATATTTTTTATTTCTTAAAAATTAAAAAACAATAAAAATAGTTTGAATTAAAAATATAAATACAAAACTTACATAACATATAATTTTATTTATTTTTCTTAAAATATAAATATTTATATCTTAGTTGATTTTTTCAAAAATGAACATATATTTGTTTTTAAGTGCTAACAACCGTATGATGAGTGTTGTTGGAGTGGTAAGTGTCATCTCTTGTCATGAGCCAAGTCCGAATAAGTGTAAGTTTAACTTGTTTGAATTTATAAATAATTTGCTTAAATTTTTATTTATATAGTAGTTAAAGATTTTGTTTATTGTATCATAAAAATAACTTTTATAGACATGTTTTCAAAATTATATATTGTGTATATAATTATTTATATGTTAAAATTAAATATTTATTTTTAATTGATCTGTTTTATTAAAATAGATAGCTATTGTTATTTTAATTATACATATGATAATAAATTTTTGTAATTTTAATTATTATATGAATATTATAAAAATAAACAGACTATTCATTAAAAAGCGCCAAGATTCGATTTGACGAGAGCGTGCTCGACGCAATAATCATAAGCTCAGCTTTAACTTAACCTGTCACTAAATGACATTGAGCTTTTAATGCTTGCTTATTCATTTTCATGCTTTGCTTATTAAACAAGTCAAATTTAAATATGGTAAAATCTTATTTAACTCGTCCCGTTTGCAGCCATCTCCAGGAATTCACTCTGCCCGTCGGAACTTGGAGAGGAATTCTGACTTAAAATTGAAGTTTCACATTTTTTTCTCTCTGCCCGAATTCTCGTGTGGCACTAATAATCTAGTGGTACTCTTCCTAATACACGCCGATCAATAACACCAACAACAAAAGACATTAGAAGCATCGCCACTTTAATTAAACACCATTATTACAAAAACGACGACAGCGTTTTCACTTTTGCAGCTTTTGTTTCGTTATTATAGATTCCAAACCCTGTTTTCCCTTCCGCCGCTTTCTTCAAATCAAAAAACAAGAAAACGAGAGACGCAGGGGCAAATGAAGTAATAGAAGTCGGAGAAAAACTATTTTATTGGGCAGACCTTTGGGGTAAATGAACACACTCCGACGACAGTCCGATCACTACAATAGCTGGGAACATATGAGCTACCGGCTCTGTAAGGCAACGACTTTCGTCTTGATAAGCCTTTGTTCCCCTTCTTGAGAGAACCTCCAAAATAAGGCCGCAATTCATGCTTCATTAGGCACATAAGGGGAAGCTTTACAAGAGTACCTTTATTGTGTCAACCATTTTTGCGAAATAATACATAGAACCTAGATTATAATGATGAAGTTGAGCGACGGAGGTCGACATAGCCAGAAAGCACCGCTCGGTTTCTTTCTTTCACCTTGACCTGATATATGATCCTGCAGATTACAAAATTATTCTCAGTTGCACAATAGAAAGTGGTAAGCCTAAACTTTATGGTGGCCCCATAACTACAGGAGGCAACACCGGAGCAATCGTGGTTTGACAATTGAATGAGACGTAGCAATACTAAGGGAAGATGCAACTCTACCTCAAGTCTTCAAGCCACATTTCGGTAATCAAGGTTTCACCAGGGTAGACATGTAAAAGAAATCTGCCCGATATGTTTTTTACATTATTAACATCTCCTCGGCAAATGCATTTGATTATTGCCCTAACCGCAAATCCAAGGGTGCACAACCCATGCAATATTGGACGTGAGAATCTTGAACAAGTGGTGAAACCAGATTAGTTCAACAGTCAAGGTGGCACAAAGAACATGGAAAGAATTAATTCAATTCATTTAAATAAATCAGAATCTGAGCAGCAGAAATGAAATCAAAACCTAGGATTGTACTTTTTTGGATAGACTTCAGACAATGCCGAATTAAATGAATTGGGAGAAAATAACCACCTCGTTAATAAGTGGCCAATCCAAATTTCGGAAGAAACAAAAATTATATTTTGGTCAATGAAAAAGGCATATTGGTCATTTTAATGAATCAGAATCCATGCAGCAGAAATGAAATTAAAACTTAGACCGTGCTCATTTTGTTAGACTTTAACGTTCTGCTTTTTTAAATGAACTCGGAGAACTGAATCAACCATCTTAGCAATGAGAGGTCAATTCTGATTTATCGAGAACAAAAACCATATACCAGTGTATGCAATATATCCATCCATGTTGATGAATTCCACGAGCATAATCCAATTTCAGGTTAACACAGCACAAGAAACAGATATAGGCATTAAGACGTGTACCAACCCCGCAACTTTAGCAAACATAGGATCTGAATGAAGAGGATTGCAATCACCAGATAGCCTGTACAACAATGCCTACAAAACAGAGGAAGACAATCACAAGAATAAGCATCTTGCACAGAAGGTTTAGGCGTATAACTCTTTCAGAATGTTGATAAAATCCTATGCAGAGATTCATATTCACCAAGGCATGAGGATGTGAAAAATATCATACAATAGAGAAGAAACCATTGTTTCAAATTTTCTCTTACTAGGGTGTGGTGAATGAATGAATTTGTAGTCACTCTAGCAAAAACTGAATAAGAAATGAGGATGTTCATGGCAAAGTAAATGTAGCACCAAGTGAGGATAAGTTGAGGGAGTTGTGTTTGCATTGGCTTGTGCATATCTAACATAAACCTACAAAAAATCTAAGCAGTGACCAAAATCAGGTGGATGATGAGAAAAGAGAGAGGATAACTTAAGTTGACTTGAGAATTTTTTATTAGGAACTTAGAACTACTACGTCTTATACCAAACATAGTTCATAACAAGACAGAATGCCAAGAAAGATTCATTAAATTAGGGTAAGGCTTTGTTGATGTTGTCATGGGGTACAAATTTTTCAACAAGCAGACAAAGTGCATGTCAGAATTCAGCTAACTGAGAGATTCATAGCAAGCTATGGGCTAGTGGTGAATGTCACCTGCTTGGCAGTTGAAAAAATGGAGCATTAATATTATAGGCTCCGCCTTTCTCACTCTAAATTCCCAGATTTCAAATTGTGACAATCAAGGGCATATAAAGTTGAAATTTCTTTTTATGCTTTACATTAGTTCAGCTTGATATTTACATGCCTGAGATGGTTGAGTAGAATCCTCATACACTGCAAAAGGTTGAGTTCTGGGGATCTTCACAAATCCAGCTTCATTGGCTGGATAGTTGGAGTAAGAATATGGGCAAGATGGGTTGGAGAAGCCACCAGCACCTCTGAGAAACAAGGTTATCCTGCATAATGCAAAAGAGAATGCTTGAATCAATAAAATGCAGTTAATATACCAGACACTTTAAGACCAAACTCACCTGTTCATGCATAATAATTCACCAGACTCTTTCTCATAACTTTTGCTTTCAATCTCCATAACAGCTGCTTTACCTGAAATTATTGATAGGGAAGGAAAAAAAAAATAGTTATACAATAAAATTCCAATGGCTATATGCTAATTTTCGCAAGTGAAAATGAACTCTAGATGGTCCATTAAACTGAAAGAGGTTTTTGACTAATAGCTAGGCTTCTCACCCCCGGCCCCTGAGCCCTCAAATCAGATCATAGTATTGAAACTCAAGAGACAAAGAAAACCACTCTTTCACATTAGGTGGCAATGTAAGTTAAATGGTGGAAGGAAGAGGTCACACAGTTTCCAAGGTGATCTTAACTAGTGCATCTAATTATGTCTATATTAGCTTCCCTATAAAAGCAACTTTTTAAGCCCGTAAGTTGTTGAGCTGGAATTTTTCTGCCCATGAGGTGCAAACCTTTGTCATGCAAGCCAGCCAGACTGAAAACATTACGCAGCTGCATCAAGAATGAAACATATTAAACAGTATTATGGCTCAAAGAAGACATGAAAGATGATACCTGTGCAACAGAGCATCATAAGAGAGAAGAAAAGGTGAGGAATAGTTTACAGTTAAGAAAATATTAGGAGGAAGATGAGCAACAATCAATGTTAGAACACTCGTCAAACTTGTATTTGCCAAGCAGTTACTTTGCACAGAGGGCTTACAGAAGCATTGGAAGGAAATGGCTTATATATTTCAATATATTGTTGTCCATGCAAGAGAAGACGAGGATCATATCTGGTGACAATGAAAATCAGCAAAGAATATTATCTCCTTCCTTGATGGATGCAAAAGCAGGTGAAATTTGTGGGCTCAGGATTGAGATATTGCAAAAAGGAATGCCTTAACCCAAGTGAGAACTTGTTATGAAGACAACAATGTTCAGGCTAGAGATCAGTTTGACACTTACTTCAGCCCAGGGAAGTTCAGACCTTTCTCCAAGAATCCAGTTGGAAACAGGGCAGCAAACGTTGGCAAGACCTTCAAACACAATTGGCAAATGAAAAAGTTTGAAAAGCAAACCATATATCCACCTATCTTTAGAAACAAGATTCAATCTCAAGAAATAACGTACAGTATCAACAACAAAATTTAAACATCATTGTGAGTAAACAAACTCGGCTGCCCTGCCTTCATGTTCACTGAGTATGCACAATTAACTCAGCCTTCAATGACAATTATACACAAAAACGAACAAAAATTTAACCAAAAGAAAAAGAACAAAAATCAGCAAGCACCTGGATAAAATTTTGCCCATTTTCATGATAGACATATTTAAGCTCACGGGCATCCACGGCATCCCAACCACAGGCTCCAACGCCTAAGGCATAGATAGCTACGTCCCTGTTCACAGAAAGAGTTCAATTATACTCTAAATCTCCATAAATCTATTAAGTAAAAAAGAAAGAAAAAAAAAAAACTAAAATTCAAGTATCTATAGAAAGCGAAAGCCACAAACACCGATTACAAGTGAGACATACCTCTCAGTGTACGTGTATGTTGCCTTCGATCCACGCCATAAACACGCAACAGAATGAAAGACAGCGTGTTAAAAATAAAGATAACAATAGTAATAATAATAAAAAACTTATATATATATATATATATATATATATATATATATATAATTGAAAATAGAGAAATTGTCAAGTTTAGCAAATGACTTGGATCGATCGGAGCCGGAGTAGTACGAAAAGAAGAGACCCAAAATAATAATAATAATAATAATAATAAAGACCGAGAAATTAGGAAATTGGAAAGAAAAGGAAAAGATTACCTCAGGGAATTTGTGAGCGAGAACAAGATTAGCATCGAAACTTGAACCGCTTGCCATTGAAGCACCTCTTAGAGCTTTCTGATGAATTTATCTTCCAAATTTCTGCAGACACCAGCTTCCCGTCTCACTAGAGGTTTTTTCAGCTTCTTGCAGCACAGATGTAGGGTCAGAAGATGGGTAAACTCCCGAACCACCAAGCCATAATCAATGTTCACAAGAGTCCGGTGGCCCCACTCTCATTTTCTGCGACGTTCGGACCCTAAGGATATAATAAGTTTTAAATATTTATTGAAATATATAATTAAAAGTTGTAATTAGAATTATAACGAGTGTTAAACTCCTACGATGTTTCCACGTGTAAATTTATAATACTTGTAGATAAGTATTAATATAATAATATTAAATATTAAAATAAAATTTAATTATTATATTATTATAATTATTACAATAATAATATAATCATATTCTTAAATATATTTTTTGTTTGTTTATTTCGTTTTAAATATAATTATTTTAATTATTTATTTGACAAGAATATATATATATATATATTTTTTTTTTAAATTATTATAATTTTTGATAAATATAAAAATTCTATCACATAAATAATTTAATAATAAAATTTAAAAAATTAAGATAATTAATAAATAATTATAAGAGATTTTTTTATCTTTATACTTAATAAAATTCTATTATTTAAAAAAAATAAATACTAAATTAGTGACTACCACAAAAATATGATCAAGAGTTTACTTCTATGTAAAAAAAATTGAAATTGATATAACCTAATTTCAATAAAGTAATTAATGAATGTAAATTACGTCATTGCTATAATAAGATAAATGAACTTAAAAAAAAAAAAGAGGAAAAGAACATATTAACTTAAAATAAAATAATAAAAATTAAAATTTATTATATATTTAAAAAGAAGATTTTTATAAAATAAAATAAAATAAAATATTATTTAAATTAGTAGTATTTTTAATTTTTTTTAATGAAATAAAGTAAGAAATTTAGAAGAAATTTTTGTTTTTTAAGAATAAATAAATAAATTTGAAATTATTTTTTTAAAATAAGTAAATTTGGAAGAATTTTTTTTAAAAACAAAAAGAAAATATTAAGAGTAATTTTTTTTCTCTTTTTCCTAAAAAAAGAAATTTATGAGTTTTTAAAAAAAATTAAGAAAAAAACAAATAAATATTTAAAATTTTCTCTATTTTGATAAAGTAAAAGGAGGAATTTAGAAATAATTTATTCTCAAAAACAAAAATAAGAATTTTTGAGTAATTTTTGTTTTACCTTTTTTTTCTTTTTCGGAAAAAAAAAAGATAGATAAATTTGATATAACTTTTTTTCTCATTTTAAAAAAAATTAATAATAATAATAAATTTTTTAGTTTCTTTAATTTGTAACTAAAGGATAACAAGGTAAAATTGAATTTTTTTTAATACTTTATCAATATATACATATATTAGTTTTGCGCCGATGTGATATGTGATTTTATAATATTTATTAAAAATATTTAACACGGGTTATATTAAATATTGAAATAAATATTAATTATTGTTATATTGTAAATAGTGAAATTATATATTTAAGTAGGTGTTGAAGTTGTACATTTTTAAGGAAGAAGAGAATTTGAAAGCAAAATGATCGGGAATCGCTCGTACCTTAAGCATCCTTAAACCTCCCGAGCCAAAATCGGCTGCTGTCCTCGGTGGATTTGCCGAACTACTGCCATTCAAGCGGCCATCTACCAATTGGTGCTGAATTCGAAATCTCCGAGGAATAGCGTTCGTGAAAGTAGCTTTCATTTGCAGTTCTTTTTCCTTTTTTGTCAAACACATCCGTTGCTCTGTATTTCATAGGAGGAACATTTTCAAGAGAGAGTTTAGTTTTCCCTCGGCGGAGTTGCTTTTGTATAAAACCATTTGATTCTCTCATTTGTTCTTCTGCTCAAATAGTCATACTATGGCTTCTCGATGTTATCGGCTATATATGGATATGTAGATACACGTGTGGTTAATCTCTTATTCGCGGCATTCCTATGAAGAGAACACCCGAAGCGTATGTACACGCCTGTCACAGGACTATAGCGGCTCCTCGATGACACATCGTCGGCAAAACAAATCTCATCTGCAATGATCCTCAGTACCAAAATTGCAGCTGTGTGCTCCTACACATCAAATGCAAGCAAAACCCAAGCCCAGTAACAATTTGAATGAAAAAGGTTGGAGAAAACTGCAGGAATTGTTGGCTAGAGATGATCAACTCACACGTTCCCTCTCAGTTAGCGGGGCTGTTCTTCTTCAGGGGAGGCCAGCCCTGGCGGCGGAATACCGAGCTCGTCAGCTCACTGGGAAGAGGCGATATTTCTGACTTTAACGACGACGTTTAGCTAAAACTAAGACCCGGTCCAATTTCTTCGATTTTTTTTGGGTCAATTAACCGGTTTTTTTTATCTTTTTTTTCGGTTCAATGTTCTAAACGAGTTTCTTAACTAACTCAGTTCAGTCTAGATTTTGATTACAAATTCAAAACAATACTTATAGTGCCTTCACCAAATTCGACTGGAGCAAGAGAGACAATAATGCGATTACACCATAAAGTATTTGTCCCACAATTTGACCATCAGACCACCAGTTGGATCAATAACCTACTGTATTGGACTGTTTTTCTGTTTTCAATCCAGTTCAATTTTAGAAACCATGCTTTTTCCCCTCTTACAACAGTAAATTGCGCAGAGTTTCTGGTCGCCAATGCATCAATAACTTAATCGTTGTCGGCGATAAAGGCCCACTGACAGCTGGTAGATTCCTGCAATTCTCTTCTAACACCAGAAACTAGACGCTTTGGCGAGAGGGATGAACCACTACTGTCAGAAGTGAATTTTGATTACGCCCCTAAATTTGTCAAGCGATGCCCTTAGACCGGGAACAACCATATTGCCATCTTTAGTAACAGAATTATCGAAGAAAAAAAAGACATAAAAGCAAAAATAATTGTCCTCAAAATCACAAAACATGCCAAAAGTTCAGAACACATTGCAGTTCAACATTCATATGAACTCGGAGCTCAAATAGATCCAGAAAAGTGGGTGCATGGAACGGGTTGTCATCTGCCAAATGCTCACATTCTGTCTTCTCTCCTGCGTGGAGCACAAGTGATGATTTCATCAACTCTGAGGATCATTTCAGCAGCCTCAGTGGCCGAAAGCACTATGGCCTGCTTAACTTTGAATGATTCTGAAATCCCAAGCTCGGCCATATCACCCACCTGCAATCATTTAAAAGATGCTTAGAGCCAACGATGGCATACTGGAGTTGCCTTAAGCATGCTTTGTGTAACAGTCGCATCACTTCTAGCATAAATTTCTAGCAGTCGGAAGTTAAAGCATTTGAGTAAAAACCTGAATCAACCAAACTGTTGGAATTATCATAATTACTTACAGATCCAGAGATAACATCAATTCCCGCAGTGCATCCTTCCTTGTGGTGCTCCGCACGAAGCTGAGCTAGCAACTCTGCACTATCTAAACCAGCATTGTCTGAAATAGTAGTTGGGATTGCCACAAGAGCCCTTGAAAAAGCTTCAATGGCATGGGACTTCTTCCCAGGAGTTACCCGGGCCAGCTCATCCACTTCCTTCGCCATCACCATCTCTGGCCATCCCCCTCCAAGCAGAACTCTGCTGTCATTGACTGTCTGAGTGAGAACACAGAGGGCATCATGCAAAGACCTTTCTGCCTCGTCAAGCACATGATGACTGCCAAGAGATCATCACAAATCAAAATGTGGCATCCAACATTGGAGTTATAACTCATGACTAACCAAGGGAGTATAGTTTACAAGTTAAACAAGACAAGGGTACAACAGTAATGTAACTCGATTATCGGACTCACCAACATACAGGTTCCCACTACTCTACATGATCAATATATTGCCACCATGGGTACAACAGTAGTGTAATAAGATCATCAGACTGTCCAATATACACATTCCCATTACTCTACACAATCAATATAGGAGGCTCTAAATTTTGAACTTTGCCATAAAGTTTCAAATTCTTAAAAAGAGAATAACATATTTATGAACTTCATATTCAAGAGTAACATTATATCAGAAGAGCATACTATCTTCATATAGCCTGGAGAAAACATACAAAAAGAGAAAGATCCAGTAGACACACCTTGCACCTCTCAGTACTATTGTACATGCCTGGCCCATCTCAACACCAGAAAAGTGGATTAACTTGTCCTCTCCAATCATAATTTCCTCAATAAGCTTGCAGTGTCCAAGTTTAACCGACTCTGGATTATCAAACGTCGATGCAATTTCCCCACCAGTTACTAGAGCCAAGCGTTCAATCCCATCAAAGTCAGCATGCTCAATTGCAAGTATTCCTGCATTTGCAAAAAGTTCCTCCGGGAAATTGTAGATCAATTGCCTGTTAACAAAGCAATTAATACCATGTGCTATTATCTTGTCCACTTTTTCTCTCATTTTCTGTTTTTCAGCAGCTTCAATATCAGCAACCCTAGACATCGAGTCAACACGAACACGTGCCCCGTAGATCTTAACCTTGTCTGTGTCCATTGCAGTATTTGCCACCAAAATCTTTGCATTCTCTATACACTTTGGTTGTCCAATCCCTATTTTCTTATCAAGAATAAATCTGAACACAAGACCTCATTTTAGAATTACTTAGAAATAGAACATACCAACACATTAGCAGAATGGAAAGATCGAAATGCATCCAAGAACCACTAGATAGAACCATTTAAAGTCAGTTACCTTTTCTACTTGGATATGGAAGATATCACAGCAGTTACCAAATAAAAAATTAGGACCAACCAAATTAAAAGTATAACAAATTAAATATATGCTAATTTTTAGCACCAATGCACAGAACTTGGTTTCCAAAGCAAACAGAAGCAGTCTTTTTTTTTCTTTTTCTTTTTTTTATCATATTCAAAGCACGTATGTCTACCAATTGCAACTTAAAAACATTATAACACCGTTGGGAAAATGCTAATGTCCCACCCTTCGTCTAGGAATGAATCTCTCAGTGATCCCCCAGGCTTCTTGATAATCTGGATGGCTTCTAGATTTGTGCTGCCCTGTCATTGTAATTAGAGTCATGACAAATAATCAGTCACTCCAGAGAGACCAGGAAAAAAAAAAAAAAAAGAGGAAAATTGCATAGCAGAAAACCATTTGCCAGCACCCTAGTGGGGGTGGCAGGAACTTAACAGACAAGCAGGAGCATACCAGCTGGCACACTGACAGAGAATAGGAATATAACATACTTCATTGCATGCAACATTGCACAAGAAGGAATTTCAAATATATTGATTTCCCTATATGACCTAAGAACTAGACTTTCAAACAACTGTCACCATACTCATCAACTTAAACTTCTAACGTAATATATTATCCCCAAATTCTGTAATAGTGAAAGAATGAGTCATTTATATAATCAGTGCAGACAAACAGTCATGTAATTGGAATTTACAGGAGCATTTTGGCCACAGGAAAGACAAAAGAATTTGGTCCTTCTACATCGCACAACAAATGGTCATCCTATATGTTTGGTTTTCTTTTTTCTTTTTTTTTTTTTTGGTTCATTGTCCTATATGTTTGTAAAGAGTCTTGAACAAGCCAGTCTGACAATGGTCCTAAACTTATAAATATGCATAAAGACCTGAAGCCCTCTGGCAAGATTTTTATCTATGTACTAAGATACAGCAAGACAAAATCATGATTACCTTTAACCTCATGACAGCATCTACAGCAAGCTTTGCAAAATGTTCCTTATCCTGAGAGAGAATTTTGGAACTCAAAGTTGTCATTGCAATCTTCATCAAGTCGGACTTGAATCTCTCTGCATCATTCAATCATTTCAATACACTAGATAGACATAAATGAAGGAAATGTGTGCGATAGTAGAATAATGAACTATTGAAAAGCTTTCCAGCATGTAAGGGCTAAGCACAATACAATACATCAGTGCCAAAAAGATTCAATACAATCTCAAATTAATGATATCCTGACTAAAATCTCCAAAAACTAATAAACGGATGAAAAACACAAGATACAGCAGTTTAATGAAAGAGCTGAAAAGAACAAAATCCATTAAAATAAATTTAATATAGTAATTACAGGATGGCAATCATACCCTCATTATCTTTGTTATCTACAACCCTTTTCAATAAAGCATTGCGGGCGCATTCAGCTGCCATGCGATAACCTTAACAACAAAAGAAACCTCAAGATCATGTACTTCAAAACCATAATTTACCATAATTGCTTTGACGATTGAAAAGGATCTGACAAAGTAAACCATTATTCAAACTTCTCAAGTGTATACTTACAGAAAAACTTGAGAAATCTAAAACCAAGCTGGCACTTTTTGAATTTAAAATAATAAATGAAAGTATCTCAATGCACAAGAATCCCACATTGTAGGGTCTTAGGAAGGGTCAGATGTACATTAAAAACTGAACATTTCATTAAAACAAGATTAAAAAGTAAGAAAAACAGAAGAATCGGTACAAATCCATAGCAGAAGACAGAAGCCAAGATAGAACAAGAGGGAGAATTAGTTCAGAATCTTTAAAATACAGCTCCATGCATACTCATGAAAAAATAAAAGAGGGACTGCAGAAGGACAACAGAAGAAAAGAGATGGTATCAAGCAAGTAATTGCGGAAGCCTATGACAAACCTGCTATAATTGTCATTGGATGAATTTTTGTAGCCACTAACTTCTCTGCCTCCCTCAGAAGTTCCCCAGCCAAGACAACAACAGAAGTTGTTCCATCACCAACTTCATCATCTTGAACTTTTGAAATGTCTAACCCACAATTAAGGGATGCCACCAAGTTCTACTTATCAAAGATGTATAAACTCCAATGATAGGCTCCACTATTGCAAACATGACCAACTACATAAATTTTTTACAGATTCCAAAATTTCTTCACAAGATATTTTTGCAGAAAAACATTGCCTCCAATCGCCACTTACCCAAGGTGGCAGAGCAGGGATGCGACATCCAAAAGAGCAAAAAACATTTTTGATATAGATCATCAGCAAAAAAATTGTTAGTGGTCATGAAAAAGAAAAAATGAAAAAAGGAAAAAAAAAAGGCCTAATGTTAGAAAAGAGAAACAGTAATCAAAGGATACCAACAAGGACTTTAGCAGCTGGGTTGTCAATGTGAAGGGACTTCAAGATGGTAGCCCCATCATTTGTAACAGTGACTTCACGTCCCCTGCCGGTTGATTGTAAAATTTTATCCTGGAAAAATTAAACAAGGACAAACCATAACATCATAAACTAGAAAGGTTAACAGCATTGCCTTTTCTTGTGACACCAGCTAGAGGATGAAAGATTACCATTCCCTTTGGCCCTAAAGTCGTCTTGACCAAGTCAGAAATGGCCATTGCACCTACAAATGATGCCTAACAAAAATAAAATAAAAGATTAGAGCAGAAAATGAAAAAAGAAAAGCAAGTCAGAAATTATCTTTGACAAGGAAATTAAAGTCTCAATGCCCAAAGATGCATCCACAGTGACCAGAAACATGTTATACAAGCATCATTTACTTAAGTTTAGACAGGAACATAGGGTCACCAACCGGAGTGAAAAGAACCAAGGCTAAGTAATTTTCTGACAAATTTGTTATTAAGAACCAGTAAAAATTCCATCAAATACATAATCATCCACAAAAGAGAAAAACAAAAACTTAGCATTAATACAAGTGTGCGTTCCAATGAGTGTCAGTCAACAAAGGCAAAAGCAGTCGCACGCACAAGACACAAAAGGCTCACCATTCTGGCACGGTCTCCTTTTTCTTCACTAGCTTCATCTTTGAAAATTCTATCAATCTATAACAAGAAGTCACAGGTGAAAGAGGTGAAAAAAAAAAAAAACTAAAATACAATAAAGTAGCAACGCATGTTCAGGAAGCAAATGCCAACAGCAACTCATGCGTACCGCCATTTCGGAAAAATGTATATTAGCAGGAGCTTCAAATAGACGCTAACACCAGAACCTGAAGCAGGCAAAATCAGAGTATCAATTAAAGCTAACCAATCAATTAGCCCCAATAAACAGTGAAGGAATACTGACAACCATTGCATGCATGAAAAAAAAAAGTAGGATAAAACATTTTTTTTTAGTTCCCAAACTGATGTGTTCCTGAGAACCAAGCCGACGGAAACGACAGGCAACTCCAGTATTACCAGTTCAAGAGGATGATCTTAGCAGAAGTAAGAAAGCGGAAATTTGAGTAAAACCTAGGATGGGAAAGATACCAACTGAGTAGACAAATTACCTGAAGCTGAAGAAATGAAATGGAGAGACGCAGACGCAGACGCAGACGACGGGCTCAAAGATCTGAGAGTTCGATCCCGCCGAAACCGAGTGACGTCGGCGACTAATCTAGGTTTCTTTGTTTGTCTTCGGTTTGCTCGTGGATGTCGGGTTTTTGACGGTAATTTACATTCTTGGCACTAAATCTATTTTTTATTTTTACTACTAGACTTTAATATTTGATAATTAAATCATTTAATTATTATTTTATTTTAATTTAACTAGTACATTATTTTGTTAAGTACAAATTTATAAAATCTACTTAATAAAAAGTTTGTTTGCTTTTCTTAATTTTAAAAAATAAAATTTTATTAATATCAACAAAAATTTGAAAAATAATTCAAAATTTTATAAATATCTATTTTTAAAAATAAAAAATAAAAAATTATTTTTCTTATATATTACATTGAATAATTATTATTAAATTATATTTTATAATAAATTATTAAACTATATTTTATATTAAATTATTGTTAAAATAATAATTTATTGAATAAAAATGTAACTTTTATTAAATATTTGTTATTAATTTTTTACTTTTTTAACATTATTGCTAATCATAATATTTTAATTTAAAAAATTAACTTTTTTTTATATTTTTATATTAATTGATAAATTTAATTATATAAAAATATCTATTTTAAAAATTTTTAATTTTTATTTAATAAAATAATATAATAATTAAATAAAATTAAAATTAAATAATTTTATTATGATAAATTAAAATTAAGTAATAAAAATAAGTATAATTAATTAATTTCATGACAAAAATATAAATTACTTGATTTTTTAAGAAAAAAAGTAGATTTAAAAATATTTTTTCCTCCTAACAAAAGAAATTTAAATTATTTTATCTTCTATTGAAATTATTTT
Source organism: Bruguiera parviflora (assembly GCA_019804595.1). Lineage (NCBI taxonomy): Eukaryota > Viridiplantae > Streptophyta > Magnoliopsida > Malpighiales > Rhizophoraceae > Bruguiera > Bruguiera parviflora. Next base: position 8,843,866 of record CM034050.1, read on the forward strand.
TTTATTTTATATTTTTTAATTATGAGTATTTATATTATATAAATTTTAAATTAATATAAAAAATTATTAATATAAATTAAATAAATTATAATATATATTAAATTATAATTAAGTACATTAAAATTATAATTTTATTAAAATATTAAAAAATAAGTTAATTATTAAGTTAATATTAAGTAATATAAATAAAAAATTATTTAAAATTTAAATTTAAATTAAGTATTGATATATTTTTTAATTAAATAAATACTATAATATAAGCATTTATTAATTTTATATTAATATTTTATGTTTAAATTTGTATATTATGTGAGTTTTTATATATTTAATAAGAAATTTTAAAATTATAAAATCTGAAATTTTAAAATATTTGGTTAAAATTAAATTTATTTTTCTAATTAATTTAAATTTTAAAAAAATTAATAAAATTAAATTAATTTTAGAAAACTTTTGTTTACTATTTTTTTCTTTTAGAAAATTAAAAATTTAGTATAAACTATTTTTCTTTTTGAGAAAAATTTA
>CM034050.1:8844487-8950860 GCA_019804595.1 Bruguiera parviflora
AATTTAAATTTTTATTTATTTTTTATAAAAATAAAAATAAACTAATATTATATTTTTCTTTTTTTCTTTTTTTTTAAGAAAAAAAAAGTGAATTTGAGATTGATTTATTTTTAAGAAAACAAAAGATCCACTTAAAAACATTTTTTCCCTTTTTAAGAAAAATAGATAAATTTGAGAGAAAAATTGCTGACTTTTTAAAAAATAAAATGAAGAATTCATGATTATTTTTTTCTTTTATATTTTTAATTTTCAAATTTATGAAAAATTATTATATAAATGAGTTGATATTTTTTCTTAATTTTAACTATCTATATATATAAAGTTTCATTTTTGTACTAGGTGCGATCTAATAAATATTATGTAAGTTTAATAGTCTTTCAAATAATAACTATAATTATTATTTTATTGGTAGTAAAAGAGGTTAAGAATAAATAAAAAATATATATAAGTAGGTATTACTTGTTTTTGTCAAAATTTAATAATATAAAATAATTATATAAAAATAAGATAATATGTAAATATGAAATATAAAATTTTATATTTTTAAGTGCATAGATTTAAAATAAAATTATAATTATAATTAGTGTTAGAAGAATTTAAAGATTTATCATTATTTATTTCTAGGATTAATAAGAAGTTTGTGATAAAAAATTTTGTATTAGATTTAACATATTGTTTTGTAAAGATTTCGATAAAAATGATTTAAATTGTTAATAATTTTGTTTATTTTTGAGAAAAAAAATGAGTGATTATTTTTCTTTTATAAGAAAATAAAATTGTGATATTAAAAGTAGTTGTTTTGTCTTTTTTTTTAATAAATATAAGAATTTAAGAGAAAATTTTTATCTTTTTTTAAATAAAAAATTTGAGAATAATTTTCTCTCTTTTTCATTTTTTCTTAATTTAGAAATTAAAAAACAGTTACTTTATGTAAGAAAGAACAATAAGGTGACAAAAACAAAAACAACTAAAGTTTTCTTTCAACTTATGGCTTGATTTCCAAGAGGGCACCTAGTCGTTTATAGTTTGAACAAACATTTTGAGAGTTTTAGATTTAAATTATAAATGAGGACTGTTAAGCGTGGGGAAGAGAAGAGAGTTAATCTAATGGTGTAGTTGAGGGTCTCTTCATAAACGGACAAAAAAACAAAAAAAACAAAAAAGAAATTGCTCGACTTGATTTACATCTTAATACATATTCAAATAAATCGGATTGAAATATTTGAATTTTAAGAATGTCAATTCATTTTCCATCGAGCAAGTTGTCAATCCATAGATTGTGATTGCTAAATTATGAAAAAATAACTAAATTAGCAAAACCCTTAACTCGATGACGTGAGAATGAACTCCCTCGTAACTCTGACCATAAGAATTCTTGCAACATGCGCCATACTAATCGATTATCCCATTAAAGATGTTATTGCACTGCTAACAACTCTGCTAAAAAGAGTTCGAAGGTAAACTGGTTCTTTTTTTTATTATTATTTTTAATAACAAAACGACCAGATATATTTGAATATCAATATCCCACCCATGAATTTAGAAAGCGCAATCTGCTTGGGGGGCAGGAAAAAATTGTCACCCCGCGTACCGTGTTACTGGAGATAAGGTCCATTACTTATTCTGCCATGCAAACCCGGTGGATACTCCGAGTCCGTGCCAGGAAATACCACCTCGCTGTACACGGCTTTGCCAATTGCTAGCTTTTTCAGTTTTGCACCATGTTAAGAATTTTCGAAGCATACTTTCTAGCTCTCGAAATGATCAATAGCCGAGATGCCGTGGAACAGGCGTCAGAGAAAGGTGAAACAAATGTAATAGTTCCTACTAGAGTACCGAGTTGCCAGGAAATGGTAAAATCAGAAAGTTTAGCATAATTTAATGAGGAACAGGAATGCATATATTGATAGAAACACTGATAAAGGAGCCAGCTTGAGAGTTTCATATAGCAACGAATAATTATGAAAACTTAACAAATATGAAATGGAATGCAATCGGTAGTAGAAAAGAATGAGACCTCGAGCTGGGGTCATTTAGGAGTATTGATCATAAGTGCACATTTCATGATAAGGGAAAGCAACTGCTGAAAGCACAAGACAAATCCTAGCCTTTATCCCCCAAAGCTAGGCAGGCTTCCCTGCCTTAAGCGGGGGTAATTCTCTAACTGACAATCTCGGCTTAGAAAGGTCGCGTGCGTCGACCAGCCGCCCTTCCACAAAGACGAGCATTCTTAGGGATGGGGTATTCATCTCTGATTGAAGTTGATGTTGTATAGACACGCAGATAAAGTTGTTGGCCGAGGTACTGTCGCGCCCAGAACTCAGACCTCAAGTTCCACATACCAACATTATCAAGTGGAATATAGATAGCAGTCCATGACATGGGATATACCTGCCATCACCATCCAGGAAAACATTGATTCTCGGCATGTTTCCATTTTGATTTCTCATTGTCTTTACAAAGAGGTAATTTTGGCCTCACCTGAGTGGTGCATCGTGCTACTGCATCACGGAGATTATATTGATTCCTGCTAGCTGGCGTCCATTGTCCTCCATCCATACTGCATTTCCAGAGTTTCAGATGTCAACCAGAATAAAAACATGTACCAATAAACTAAGTTCATAACAATGTCCGATGCTGTATCAATTACTATAAGCACAATACACATACTTGTGCTGATAAACCATAAATTTCACGTGTACTTACCCAACAACAAAGAAACTATAACCATCAAGGTGCCAACTCTGCAGGATGTTCTCATTGTTATAGAAAATGATTTCCACATATGCCCTGTAGTCTAAAGTCAGCACTGATGTGTCAAGGTAGAGTCCTCCACCAGTAGGTCTATCGGGTATGCTGTTCTCTCTGAAAACCCCCTGAATCTTAAAGTAATCAGCAATCTTTAGGGGGGTGTCAGCTTGGACAAAAGACACACTGTTGACTCCGTATCTTTGCTTGCCATTGATGAGACCCGCTGAATTTGCAAATACGATAGTTCTGGTCGTATTGATCATACCATAGTGGTATGAACCTTGTGGATTAGGCCTTGGTCCACTTGCTGTAAGATTAGTTCTGAAACAGGACTCATTATTAGTGAAATTTATACATATAGCATATTTGCTAATGCCATAAATTTGCATAATGCGTTAGTGGCATATAGAGTCCACAGAATGGGAAGTTACAAATTGAAAACCTGCAATTGAGTTCATTTTATGTTTTTTGGTGACAAAACAAAAGGGGTTGCTGAAAAGAATAGAACCTTGGAGTGAACAAGAACATACCTAATGGAGCGGGCCTGGTTGATGGACCAATCAATCTGTGTGGTTGGTCCACCAGGGGGTGGGCCAGAAACAGAGCCAGCAGAGTTGCTGTAATGAAGAACACCAGTGGTGGTAAGGACTTTATAGGTGAACCTAGTGGAAACCACAATATAATAGTCTTTTCCAGGCTGGTCGGCTGTAAATAGAACAGAGTAAGATTGGCCAACATGAACATCAATTGATGAGTAAGTGATCTGGAGAGTATGAGTCCCCTCTACTTCTACCAACTTCAGATTGTGGTTTTGGATGCGAAAGTTGAGGGAATGTTGCAATCCCACATTTGATATCCTAAGCCTGTAAGTTTTTCCTGAAACAAATTGGGCATCTGCATTAAAGGCAGCTTAAGAGCACAGACAGTAGGGGAAACTCAAAAATATATTGATTATCTGTTTGGTTTTGGGGGTGGTGGAGGTTGGCAACGTTGGAGTAATGCTACCGCAGTGGCTGAGATCAGTAGTCTACCTTGTTCAACAGTAAGATAATAACCACCAGGCCCACGACCATTGATGAGTATTCCATCAGGGAACGGTAACTTTTTGCCACGATCCAAGCGAACTCTCAGATTCTATAGCATGGCAAATCAACTCATTACTATTCATGCAAGCATATTACTTCCTACAAAACTTTAGGGTAAAAAAAATTGTTGAATAGAATGCAATAAGCAATCACGCCTCCTTTCCCTGAGCCTAAAATGTGCGTAATTTGTATTTTTGATGCAATTCAGTCTCCTTAAAATGACAGTGTACTGAAACAATGAAGCAATCTTGTAAACAATGTTTAACCGTGCATCAGATACTGAAATTAGAAGAAACACAAACACATAACTGATTTCAACCATGAACACATATTGATTATTTTGCACCATCGTTGGTGGTAGATGGGGACAATCCATGACTACTGGTCCATCGGGTAAAATGTCATAAATTTGGCGGTCCAATTAATAGTCAACATGTTGAACCCACACAATGACGCAAGAATAATGAAATGGGAAAGCCTTGGTAGCAACAAGGTTGAAGCAATAACAATGCCATGAACACACACTAATATGACATAATCTAGTAAAAGATCTGTTGAATATATATATATATAAATACCATTATGAGAGTTGACACAGATCTGCCTTAATAATTTTCACTGGATGGAATAGATGGCATTATAAAGAATAATTAGGCAGGGAGGGCTGGGAGTAATGGTTTACCGTGTGGTTGGACTTGTACCAATCTCCAATAAGAATGGTGTAATCACCGGCAGGATCTGGGAAGGGGACAGGAATTCGTGGCCGACTGAGGATTCTAATCCCTCCAAAACCACCGGCAGCCTTGTGAAATGCAAGAGATGGGAAGTAGTAGAAACTCCCTATCTGATCCTTGACTTGGAGCATGTATGTAAAATTCCTCCCCGGAGGTATGGGGCACGTGGTTCCAAAAACACCATCCTCGAATGAGTTTCTCCTCTGTTGAATGCCACTCCTACAATTTCATCCTTTTGGTTAGCCATAGTTAAGGCAATATTTGTATTACTCACAGGAAATAATAAAAAAAAAAGCACTACTCGTAATTAATTTCACAACAAAATGAATTAAATTTCCTTTACTTTTATCATATATTAATATCAGGGTTGTGACAAAAAGGTAAAAACAAAAAAATCACACAAGACTTCTGTTCCGTTCATAGTTGACCATCCATCTGCTTGTACATCGACTGTCCTCCCGAAGTAATGCTATTGGAACCCACGAGGGTACTGGAGTCATCTCTAGAATTCAAGATATTGCATTCGAATTTTAACACTTACAATCACAACCTCTTCAAATTTCCACCAAAAGTGGAGTTTAATTCCGAAGCATTAAAAAGAAAGTAATGATAATGACAATGTAAAAATGTGATCTATGTAAAACATTGAAGAGACTTAATCATCCCGAGGCTGGACCAAAATGCTCGAAGCATAAAATAGAGAATCAGAGAATTAATGCCCATATGGAAACCAACAGTGTGCTGGAACATTCAGGGTGGAAGATAGATAGCTAGGCTTAAATAGACCACGATGTTGAAATTATGGGACTTTAAATTATCGTTGAACAAGAACAACAGTTGTTTCCAGCTGTTAGTATTAATGTACTCACCCTTGATGCCGTGGGACGATCGCTTTCCAGATTCTGGAAAGTCTTAGCGCTCGCGTAATTCACTTTGAATGACATTCGCGAGGCAATAAACTAATTCACAGAAAATGATAAAAGAAACAAAAAATGCGAAAGGGATTCGATCAAATTTAGTTAAGAGTTAGATCTAGGGTAACCAATGCCCACTATCCAACGCACAATGCTTTGATCAGCATTCACTGGCTCACGTAAGTTTCGAAATATACATGGAAATTAATAATGTGAGGCCAGCATTGGACCTGGACGCTTTCTTGAATTTAGAGCAAAACGTTTGAGATCTTTAAGAAACTAGTTTTTAGAAACCTCACGAGCATCCTTGGAAAATTACGGATGTACCCCCATGAGAAGGCAGTAGAGATTTGTCTTTTCAATGCAGGGCGCGCGTAATTCGGGGAACATATTTTCTCAGGATCAGGGAAAGTTCGCGACAGAGATGGAGACTCACCAAGAGATGAGGAAAGGCTCGTGTAAGCTGTTAAAGACGTTGATAATGAGGTTGTCATTAGTAACAGAATGGATATCGGGACCAGGGAACTGCCCATTGATCAGTATACCCTGCGAGCGAGCGAACAAAGCCAAAATCAAATTTTATGCGGACGGTTGCAAAATTCAAATCCAATGGAAACTTTAAAAAAGAAGTTCTGGAAAGAACAAAGGCAGGTTAAGAACAGGATTTTAATTAATACCTGCTGACGAACTCCTAGTGGGTATATGTCTCCGTAAGTAACATTCCAGTCGAAGAATTTGTACGGATCGCCAGCTCCCACAATGGCCACAAGAGAAACTGTGGCGCACAAGAAGACTGCGCCAAGTGCACCTGTTCCCGCTACGCTCACTTTCATTTCCTTTTCTCAACCACTGCTAGCTAGGAGAGGGGATACCCTTTTTTTTTCTCTTTTTTTTTGTTCTTGCCTCCTTTTTTGTTTTTTGGTATAAATAGAATGTGGAGGCAGACGCAGAGAGAGAGAGAGAGAGAGAGTGTGTGTGTGTGTGAGATAGGAGGCGACTTTTTAAAGGAGGATTGATTTTTAGGCCCTTGGAAGGAGGAGTGAGGAGGTGGTGTAGCAGCGAATGATGAGGCATGGAACAATATTTAAAGTGCGGTACAGAGGATATGCGTTGACAGATAGAAATATAGCCGTAAAAAGAAAGAAAAAGGAGAGAAAAAGAGAGAGAGCGAGAGGGGGGGAAATAGAGGGAAATTTGTGAGGGAAATTGAAAAATGAAGTGTCGGTGATGGGGTCCACTCATTAGGGTCAGCTGGCTTGCTAGGTTGAACTTGAACCGCATTGTTTGTGGATGGGGCTGGGTGTGGCTGTCTCCCACTGTGCCAGATAGGATTCGTGATGTGCTGTGAACGAGTGACGGGGTTTTTGTTTTGACGCGAACCCCAGAAAAAGCGCATGTGATGTGCAAGGGATGGCCGATGAGTTTCAACCCAGCAGCGGGGGCAGGGGGGGGCCCTCTTTGGGTCACCCACCGAGTCACACTTGCCTTTCTTGCTTCAACTATTCGTCCTGAAAATTCCCACTAGTGTTGTTTGTTTCTCCATCGTTTGTTTAACTGAGAGAGAGAGGACACAAAGTAATAAACGTGTCGGTGACTGCTGTAAACAAGCGTTGGCTTTAGCCTTCATGGAACTTACGTTGCTAAAAAAAGAAAGAAAGAAAAAAAAGGCCCTAAAACCAGTTCAGTGCCAGTAAGGTGAACTTTTGCTTAGTGCGGTCCTGTGACGGCGAAATTCCGATTCATTCCAGAGAGTTGGGAACTAGTTTGCGTACAGAACTAGGGATCATTGCCTGTAATCCTGATACCACGTTAAAAAAAAAAAAAGGAAAGACGGGGGACACGGCATAGCTTGCAAGAAAATGACTTGGGTTGGGTCATTTTAAGTGGCATGCTACGATTAGTTATGGAATAGGTGTAAGGCACGAACCACCCCGGCATGCCCTTTCCCATCCGTTTCGTCATGAAAGAGGAGCCAGAATGATAGAGACACGAGTTTGATTGCCAGTTCACGAGAGTGTTCAAACACCGTCTTCACAGAACTTAATTAAAATGTGTGGGGACAACACGATTACTTCGATCCGTGAAACATCGACCTGTTTGTTAACCTGGTCAATCTATCCAAGCTGGCAACCCCCCCCTCCCCACCACCACCTCTGGATGTTCTTTTCTTTGTTCTTTCCTCTTCACCTTTTTTTTTTTTTTAAAGTGTTGGTAACTTTTCATAATCAAAAGATGTGTGTTGGGGTTGCCCGTGTTTTCTATAGTTTTTTTGTTTTTTCTTTTAAAATAAAGTTTTTTTAACTGTCTTTTCAATATCTTTAGATGGGCGACATCGCCCAAATTGGACACTAGTGCACATGCAAGTGAATCGAGCACCACATCCATTGAATTAGGCAATTATATTGTACGTACAATCATACCGATATCCAATGATACCGCCTTCTCCTTTTACGCGCTTTTGAGTGGAATCCAAAAATGCTATTAAGAAGCCACGATGGCAAGATCAGTCTCAATTGCATCTCTCTCTCTCTCTCTCTCTCTCTGTTTTTCCTTTTTTTTTTTTTCTTTTTTTTTAACTTTCTGTTTACTCGATCTAACCATCGACAGACTGATCTTCGCTCCTCGGTGGGACCGTCGACCTCAATTAGCGGGCATGCTACACGCGACATCACGGGCGCGGGAATCGGATACGACTTATTCGCACGTGCGATAGCTTCTCCGCACACGTACAATAAACAGGAGCCACTCACGGACTAGGCCATGGGTGTTGCACATTTTCATTTGATGTTTATCAACACTGAATGGAGACGTTGGACTTAAAATTCCGACTACAATGTCGCCAATCCACGGCCGCAAGTTGCAACCCATTAACAATAAGCGAGGTCTTTGATGTTTACAATCGACGCAAGAACCAGCCCCATGTCCCCGACAATCGAACATTGAATCCCACAAATTAAATTCTTGACCTAAACGAGTTACTAACGTAGGCTAGATGTAAGGTAAAGAAAAAATAAAAAAATAAAAACGCACATAAATGGATTCACACTTTGTTAAAAATTTTTGAGAAAATGTCAAACACAAAGATATAATTGCTTATGCGCATGCCATTTTTCTTCTTACATCTAATTTAGGAATACTCATGCCTTAAAATTCAACCAACTAATGTTCTAATCTGTCTACGAACACACCAATCGTTGCACAGAGGACTGAGACAAAATTGTTCAAGGGTTCCACTTTACAAATACCACGTGGAGATTATTCTTCATGTCCCAAGACAGGAAAGGGTAGCAAAACTATAGTCATTAAACTTAATCCGACATTTAAATGAATTAAGAGTTAAGTTGACTGAATTGTTAGTTCAATCATTGAGTCAACAATTAGACTGAACAATTACTTGATTATTTTCAAATGTATTTTAACCAAAACTAGAAGCATCGACTTCATTATATAGGCTTGAGCCAAAAGAGGTAAAGGCGGGTGATTGTCTTTTATAGAAAACCTTCATTTAATCTATCTGTATTATAATGATATGGGATACAACAGCAACAAAACAATATAACTAAGCTCAGCGGTCAGAACCAAAGACTTCATGTGTGTCAACGAGTGGGAGTGGTATCCCACATCACTGGCAAACAAACCCAAAAAAATTAAATAAAAAAAAAGGGTGACGGGGGGGGGATTAGTCGATGATCTTCACTGTTTGTTTGCTTGTGATTATGGAAGTACCGTAACGAGCAAGCTATTTCTCAGGAAGACATAATATCTTACATATTATTGTAGAGAGACGACACTGTGGGTGGGATCTAACTGTGTATTGTCGCTTTCCTCATCTGAAACTCGGAGACAAAACTTCTTTTAACTTTTAATGATACGCTGCTTTAGATGATGATGATGCTGCTGATGCTGCTAGGGTGGCCTGCAATTTGTTTTGTTTTTTTTGTTTTTTTTTTTTTTTTGTAGTCAAGAAATTATTTTGATCACGAGAGGTTGGAATAAAAGTTTCTTGTAATTTTTGTACCCATTGCTGCTTTGCACACTTGGTCTAACGATATTTCAGCCATCATTGCATACTAATTTTGTCTAATTATCATAAAGGAATAAAGAGAAGGATGTTTTTTTTTTTTTTTTGTTTTAACAAATTGAGTAAATCCAACTCATAATCCATAGTAATTTGAAAATGAGAGCAAAGAGACACATCTTAAAAATCGATACTTTTGCAGTGCTCTGTTTGAACGTTTCAAAACCATCCCTGATTGACTTTAAAAAGATTTTTTGTGTGACAACAAAGTGAATCCACCAGGGTGAAAAATGACTCGAACAAATAACTCCAATATGTATAAACTACGAATGATTTTTGTTTCTCAAGTAAAAGACATTTGTTGAGCTATGATATAATCAAGACAATTATATCTAATTGGCACATATTTTCGAAAAAAATTTTCATAGTGATAAACAAGTGACTCTTAAAAATAACTAATTTGACTCTATTCTTATAATGTCAACACTTTTGAGGTATTTTTTAATTATAAAAAATAATTTAATTTAAATTACTCTTATTTTTAATGCAAATAATTTTAATTAATTTAGTATTTATGAGTATAAATTTATAAAATTATCAATTTTTAATTTTATGTTAAGAAATCAAATGACAATTTATTGGTAAAATTAAAAAAATATATATGTTTAAAGTTTATTTTAAACTTAACCAGTAATTATAAAAAAAAAAAGAGAGAATATGTAAAAAATTAGTTATAAATTTTTATAATTCAATTTTTAGTTTTTTTAATTTTATTTAAATTATATATTTTTATATAGTATAAATCAATATTTAAAAATATAATTAAATAGTTAATGATTTTTTTATTAATATGTAATTTTTAATTATTCAAAGTGTTTTTTTATTTAAAATGAATAATTTTAAAAATATGAAATTTAAATAAAAACATTTAAAGAGTAACTTTATTATTTGTAAACTATATTATTAAGTGGCTTCTGCACTAATCTGTAACAGATTCTCGATTCTCCGACATATTCGCTTACATAAAGTTGATATTATACCATCAACTCTGACATAAAGTGACCTAAAAAATAAAATAAAATTCAATCAGTATATAATGTCATGAGCTATCACATTCAGTCCCAATAATTAAAAAAAGAAAGAAAATGAAAAACAAATTTATTTAGGACTATCAACATAAAGAGAAAGACAAGTCTAGAAATAAGAGAGATCAGAAGCAACTTCACCTTCATTTTAACTACACATTGGACCCACCGAGACAACTTTAATTCATCGATAAATCTCGTAACGACGGATTCAAGGCCATCCAGCTTTGATTTTATTTCTTTTTATTTTAGTTAAGTACAAGAACAATTATTAATTACCCTAATGACACCCTGGTCCAATAATTAAAAAAATATATATTATTGATAAAAAAGAGGAATAATCAAATTTTAGCACAGTTTTCATTTCACACCATTTTACGGTCTCACGCTTAGGCAAGCTTTTAGCGAAGGAAAAACGAGAACTTATCTACTAGTCCCAGATCCATAGCAGCTTTTTTGGATAGACCAAAAGTTGTTTATTTGTTCATTTTATGAACCCTTCTAGTTGTTTATTTAATCTGGCCAAGGCTTTTAGAGCGACCACATGAATTTCTTCTGCTTATGCAGATAGCCTTCAAAGGGGGAGCAGTACGAATTTGCTACCCAAAACATCAAAACAAAATCCAAAATCAGACCTTTACTGCAAATAAAATATATGAAAGTCACGGTCACCGAGAACGTTTAAAATAAAATTTAAAATTTCAGTATTTTCTTATAAATAATACGAAGAGAGAAACTTACAAAATACCCCGAAGCAACTTTAAATTGAAAGACGAGTTTTTAGCGGAATTTTAAATTTTGAAAAACTATTCCACCTTCTATACCAATTCTTACTCTACATAAGGGTTTCACGACCTTTTGTATTATTTTAATATGTAAAATTTGATAATTAAATTTATATCTTTTAAGTGTTCCTCTATTTAATATACTTATTTTTTAAATATTTAGGTCCGCATGATATGTTTTCTTAGTTGTGTCAATTATATACTCACGAATTATATTATCAACATTTACGCTAAAACCTGTCAATGTCCCCATCAACCGAACATTGAATCCCATGATTAAATACCTAGCCTAAAACAGGTTGCGAACGCTGACTAGTTGCAAGGAAAACCACACATAAATGGATTCAACTCTTTTGAAAGTTTTGAGAACTTGGCAAAGGCAAACAGATAGTTGCCTATGCACATGCCATTTTTCTTCTAATCGAAAGTGTTGGGCACGTTTCCGAGATCTAATTTAAGAATACTAGTGCTTGAAATACACCCGGTTAGCTTCCTCCCTCACCGAGTGGAGAACTTTCGTAATCTGCTTATCAACCCACCAGTTGTTGCGAAATGGAGCACAAGACTGAACTGCCTATGGAGCTATTAATTTCGGTCCATCATTTGACTCGAACCCCGGGGTGACTGGATCGACATTTTAACCGTTGAGTCATTAATTGGACGATTTCTTACTTATTATTTAAATATATTTTAACAGAAACTAGGGGCTTAAGCTTCATTGTAGTCCAAAAATATATTTGATTGCGCGAGAGAGATAGAGAGAGAGAGAGGCGGTTGTACTTTACAGAATTCCTTCTTTCAATAAGAAAACGACATAGGATGCGTAAGCAACACAACACCGTAACTAAGCTCAGCGGCCACCACTGAGACTTGCTGGCAAGCAAAAAGATGGGAGTCATTCAATACATAGTTTAACCCCCCCCCTCCAACCCCAACAGCTCGTCTCCATTTCTAGGGCTTTGCTTTTTATGTCTTACCGTCGTTGGGATTTAGAATTATTCTTCTAGGTAAATTGTGCTCGTCTTAGGGATTTAAACCAACGTAGACTAGCAACATGAGACGAAAAGATTTGCAGATTGGCTTGTCTCGTTTGCCACTTGCGGGTTTCCCTGGCAGAAGTGGTAACCAGTTTTTGTTCATGATATGGAAGAAGTGCAATTAACCCCATTTGGTAGCTGTTTAGCGTGATTCCTTCTACTCGGGCTTAAGCCTTTCATTTGACCTAACCGAAAACAAAGGCAAAACCAGGCCGAACAACAGTAAATTGAAAACACCCGTTCGCACATCTTCATCACGCAAATATTGTCTTTTACTTATTGGATTGCCAAACATGCCAGGAGTATCGTACCAAGAGCACTCTAAATCGTAGCATTCTAGAGGAGACTTCAAAGTGGGATTTAAATCACCGTCACCATTTGTGAGAATAAACCTCTTACCAACCGAAAATAATTCATTCCTAGTGATCTATGAAGCTAGTAGTTCAAGTCACAGTTTACACCATGCTCACAGCATGAAACAAGACGAGAAGAACAATATGCAAATAAACAAACCAACATGAAAAACTTATAATAATCATAAGAAAAACTCGAGTTTTGTCTATCTGTCCATCATTTATAATGCTAGTAAATGCACAGTGGTCAGGAAATGATCCACAACTATATGTGGGGCACATTTAAGGCCCAAAATCCCACTGATTGCACAAGAATTGTACAATACGGAAAACAAATTTAAAAGTGACCCAGTAAAAGCAATTAGTTTCTGGCGAACCCTGGCCGCCCACAACACTTGAAATTGACCGGTACCTGTGTCGTCTGCCAAAAGAACTCAGCATTTGTCCTGTCCTGAGTTGTCCTCAAGCCGTTGGCATACATCACGCTGGAGCATCTCTATATAATCCTGCACAAGCCAAGAATAAAAGTTGAATACACCACCCAAACCAAAAGGAGTATTTGTGCTTAAGCCACAATCATTACTCATCACTTAACAATATTGACACTGCCTGCCGATTCAATGTCGACAGCCAAATCACTGCAGTTGCAAGAGCAACTGAAGCCAGAATGGATATTACTTACCCTGACCAGATCCTCATTATTGCTTAATTCGTCCACAATATGTTGAGAATGGTTTCCATTTTGATTCAATCTAACTGCATTTTCAACTACAGCACGAAAAACCTCCTCAGGTGCATCAAAACATTCGATCTTCTCAGCCACTTCCTGCAGGTTGTTCAATAAAAAATAGAAGATGGGGGAACTATCATACTACCACTAATGATTGGCAAGAAACCTAGTTTTTTTGGTATACTGGAAAATGACCGGCCAGATAATTTTGACACTTCAGGATAAATGCACTTGTTGCTTCTAAAAGGCTTTCATAATATTACACACACCTGAATGCTTTGACTATTGGGTTCTTCAGTTCCACTTGATCTTGTCTCACTATGCTGCAGCTGGGGTTCAGGCTGCCCACCACCAAGTGACTGAGGTGTAGTTGATACCTGGCCAAGAACCTGTGAAACAGCGGGCATCATCTGTTGGACCATCCTTGACAGATCTATGCCACCACCTTGGCCACTCTCTAAGCCTGAGAAGACGCTTCCAAGTTCTTGGCTGTCAACCTGCTGAGCAATTTGACTGACAGTGCTCATTATTTGGGGGTTCTGACTGAGGCGTTGCAACATATTCCGCAAGACATTGGGAGAACCAAACCCAGTTTGCTCTGAAACACCTGCTAACAAACCATCCAAAGCAGGGCTATCTAGAACTTGAGTCATGGCATTAGCAGGGTTGAACTGGGCATCAGAACCATGCTCTCCCAGCGGTCTGCTGTCTGTGGCCATTCCAATGGTGGAGTCAACTTGACCTGGCAATGTGTCATTCGTGCCTGCCCTATTTGATATAGAGCTGTGAGATGCAATGGATTGTAAAAGCTGTTGACTGGTCATGTCAGTATTTACGCCCTTGCCCGGTGCACTATCAGTTGCTCCGGTATCAACATTCCTGGACAGTGGCTTTGGCTGCCTGAGTCGCTTCTAGGCACACCAGTAACATATAGGTTTAGTTACTTCGCATATTTTCCAGTAACATATAGGTTTAGTTACTTCGCATATTTTAATCTTTTGTTTGTGTTAATCTGACCGTGAGCACTAAGATGAAAGGGAAACAAAATATTTCTGAAATACTACTCAGAAAAGAAGTGCATGAAAAATGCAGTTCGGTAATTACACGAGCAGAAGTGCATGAAATTTTATGGATTCGACAGTGGGTACAAAAATGATCACTAGACAACTTGAATACTAAGAACTTTGGAAAGGACCCAATCATTGATCTGAAAATTAATGTGTGGGCACAGTACATGGAGACTAATTTAATAATCAAATCAAAATAAGCCACACATGTTAACCCACTCAGGACAGTGGACACTTCTATTGCAATAGATTGGAGAAGTGGGAAGAGATAACAGGATGCAACTGCTTTCACAAAACAAACATTGCCAACATTAATCATCCATCAAAATAGCTTTGTTCCTTGGCACCTGCAGCCACATACAAACTTAACACCAACAGTATCCCAATTTTTGGTTCTACAGGATGCACGGGAGACTGTAAGCTAAACAACAACCAATATCTCCCACCTGTGTGCCCAGAAGAAGGAAGAAAACCCCAACCCATATAAGAAAGGTTTAGTCACAAGTCACTTTGAACAAGTCTAGGGAACTTAACCAACCAGAGCTAGCTAATCTTGACAAGGGTAACAATACATTCAATACAAAACATTTTAGTAGGGTAAGTGAAAAGTAAATTTCTTAAAAACCGTCTGAAAGGCAAGGACAAACTGAAGAATAAATCCAAAGGCCAACACAGCCAGCTCATCTTTCATATACATCAAAGGGTCTTGTGTATTTAATGAATTCAGCAAGAAGAACTAATCAGTATGCAAATGAAAAAATTAAAATAATAATAATAATAATAATCATGATAATAAGAATCACCAGACCTTGCGTTCCAAACTCCCCATCCCCAGTCCAAGTGGAGTGGCTCTGGCACCCTCTGTAGGGCCATGCCTCTCACTGGAACTTTGAGCATTCTCAGAAGTTTCTTCAGGCTTCAGCAATATTTCTCCACTCAAACCTTTGGCACTCAAAAGATTTTCCTTAGCCTCACTGTCTCTTACTCCAGCAAGACTATCCGGTGGCTGGTACTTTCAAGAATTTAGTATCTCCAGAGACAATTGCCAAAGCCCTTAAAACAAGATCACTAATTTCTCTTACCTTCTGGCCATTAGTTCCAGATGTAAATTCTGTCAAAGACGTACTAGATTCTCCAGCTCCCTTGCCCATCATGTCATTAGACCTTTCATTAGCTGCATCATTTCCCTCACCAGCTCCAGCAGAGCCTGCTTGTAAGAATAACATGATCACTATCTCTAGGATGCAATAAATACACATTGTCACTATCTCTAGGATGCAATAAATACACATTGTCAGTATTTTAGCAAGCCAAAGCTATCTACCTGATGCTGGCTGGTTCTCTCCTTGCATATTTCCAGTGAAGTTCCTTATTTGTGAATTAATTTCTGCTACCATAGAAGACAATGATGAATCAAGCAGTGGCTGTGAAATGGAAACACCTCCACCAGTTTGTGCAGCATTTGACACGGCAACACCAACAGAATTTGAAGGCAGTGGTGTTGCAATGACAGATCTCATTGGTAACACCTGTATAGGGCCTGAAACAGTACCATTTCTACGCTCTCTTTGGGTACCTTCTGCAAAAATTTCCCTGGGGCCTGAACTCGATAGTACTGGTGCCAACGAAGTGCCTAATGACAGAATCTCAAATGTACTCAAAAAAGTCCACAATGTGAATTGAAAAATTGGATTCTTGTAGTTTTCTTACCAGCATGTATGTGAATATTTATGTGTCTAGGGGCATTTGGGACACCAACAGGACCAAGGGACACTGGATTTGAGGATGGGACAGTGCCACCAAAAAGAGAATTGGCTTGAAGAGGAAAAGGCTGGAAAAGAAATGCAGTAACACATGCATTAAGTGTTTGTACTCTAAAAGCCAAGTCAATCATCTCAAAGTAGTGAAATAAAATAGCTCAGCTAAAAATAGAAAGCTTTCATCCAATAATGTAATAATTGCAGACAGGGACAGGAAAAATGAAAGAAAAATGGATAGCCTACCTCATTCCCCAGCAGGTTTGTTCGTGTAACAAATTTAAAAGCCTACTGCATGTTTATTTAACTCAGGAGGCAAAAACACCTCCTAAGCTTCAAACGCTCATTCTGGAGTGAAGTACTAAATATTTGGATGTTAGATAAATGTAGATACATTTGGCAACCATTACCTATTAGTCCATCACATCTGGAAACTTAGTAGGATTGCAAGTCATATTCAGAAAACCACAAATCAACTCTAACTTCTTCAGGTGTTACATCTGAAACTAAAGTAACTAGTTCTATAACATCATCCCCCCTTACAAACCTGGACCATTATAGGATTAGGCCCTGATGGAGATATATAAACAGCAGGCCCAGAATTCACAGAAGATTCTGCCTGCAAATGGCATCAAACCAATTACAAACAAAATAAATCACCAATTTAACCAATGCACTGAGTAAGCAACAGATCCTACCAGAGATTGTCCCATTCGTAATGTCAAGATTGTGCGGCCAAGCTCCAAAAAAAGAGCACCTAGATGTTGCATTGCAAGACCAACTTGCACTGATTCTGACTGAATTTGCCCTCGTATGTTGATATCATCAGAAGCACCATCTTGGTCTAAGCGCCCTGCCATATGCTACAAGGTCGCAGTTTATACAATGACAAATGATTAGATGTTTTCAAAATGTTGCACTTATAATTATAAAGAATTTCGGGACAATGCCTTTCTTTAAAATTTCATTATATGACACAAATCCACTCATTCGCTTGTATACAGCATTCAGCTGATCAATTTTAGACATGACAAACTACAGCAATGGGCATCCCATCCACCACCCAACAATTCATTGTAAGCAAGAATACACTTTCTAATAGCATAGACAAGACACTAGCTGCAATTATTCCACACAACCTTAATTGTGAAATAATTGGCTGTCATCATCAAAATAATAGTGGAAGTTCTTTGATATTTTTTTGATGGCTTTCTAATTTCATAAGAGACAAAAGATTGAAGTCCAAAATGCAGGTTAAAGTAAAATTGAAGAGAGAATAAGTGAATTTTCAAGATAGAAATTTACAGATAATGCCGTCCTTGTGTGACTGCTGAGAAGCCGTTCTGCTTGTTGTAGTACAATGCTCAATGCTGCAGGTGTTCTCAAGCCCCGTGCATCAAAAGGTAACTCCGCCCTAGGCAAGTCTCCGGTGCCAGTTGATGTACTTGGCTGATCCCCTAAACGAAGCAACACGTGTTACATTCAGCAACTTTCAAGTTCAAATGTATTGAGCATTGTCTTTCTGAGCATCACCATGTTGTGCCAATGCCTGCTCCATGCGTGTCATAAACTCAGAAAGTGTGCTCAAAGAATCAGGAATTGGCTGAAACAAAAAGAAGACACTAGTTTTAGTGAACAATATATATTTATCATAAATAAAAATTATTCAAGTAAATATTTTTACTACCGAATGAAGTGAAGGAACAGGTATTGCTGGTGCCACAGGCATTTGAACAACTTGAGAATGTAATTGGAATGGTAGATTGAGAAATGGCTGCCCAGTCTGTGATTGAGTTGCCGCCGGAACTTGACCACCACCATTGCCCTGTGACCCTCTTGATTCACTCCCTTGAGAAGCCTGACCAATAGTATTTGGCTGTGAATGATATAAACATTTTAGAAATCTTCAGTTCCCTTAAAGAACTTAAAGATTCTTATCCAAAATTTACTCTACTATTTTACAGAAGAACAAATCTCCCATCAACCCAAATTCACCTACACATGATTAAACATCAAAAGCCAAATATCATCCAAGTTAAGCTATGTACCAAAACAGGACAATTAGAGTATCAAAAACTGGTGGCCTCAACAGGACTTTCTGTGATGGATAAAATAAAGGGTTGGGTCCCTGTGGGAAATTAGTGATGGCTGTCAAATGACCAAGTATCACTGTTCTAAATAAAAATATGTCAATAATGCGCACGAACCAAAGTCAATTAGCATACAATGAAAGAATAATGGTTGAGTTGGTAAAGGGCCTGACAAGAGCCACATTGCCCAAAATAAATATTACTGGCATGAAGCAGGTACAAGATATTGAAAACATGGTTCAAATTCAAAATAGTTCACTCTGTTATACACATATCACAAAGTTGATATTGCAAAGTCATCCATGTGAGACTTATATCTTGAACATTTTCAAACAGCAGCCAGTACTAACCAAGGTAGAAGATTGTGTGCCACTAATATCACTAGGTGCAGTCTGGCCACCAAGTCCAAGAGTGTTAAGAACAGCCCCAATAACCTATATGCCAAGAAATGTGAAGTTTCAGCATTTTTAATCTTCTAGATATCCTGAAACACAGTTAACGACCTCAAGCAGAGATACAAGATAACATACAGGGCATTAAAAAATGAAAAAGAGAGAGAGAGAGAGAGAGAGAGAGAGAAAGAGAGGAAAACGAACCCGATCTATATCTGGAACAGCTGCTTCACCATGATCCCCAACATTAAAGGTGCCAAGAACTACACTATGTGATATTTGCCCAATACGATTTCGTGGGGCACCAGAAGCTGCATCACTTCCTAGCAATTAGAATAAAACTATATTTCATGAAACCTATTAACTTAAAGAAAAAGATGAGAACTGAGACACAGCAGAAACATATTAAATCATAGACCGCTACCTCGGTTTCCATTAGTCACATTTGCATCTCCAGAGCTTGCATCAGTGGAAGTTTGTGATTGAGCTGGCTGCCTTGCAACCAAGTGCAATGTGTGCCCATTTTCCAATTCTAAAAACAGTCAAGGGACAATAATACATAACTGGTAAAATGATCCTGTCACATGTGTGGCAACAAAAAATCACACAATAGAATTCCCATGAGCTAGCAAGTCAGCTATTTAGAGATCACAGCTGACAGTAGCACATTGGTGAAAGAACTCCAAAAGTATGAAAACCATTTCCTGAAAACAGATCTGCTCATTAACCACCAAGTGCACATGTTACAGTTTGACTTCACAATGACAGAGTTACACTGAATCATGGTACAGCCTACAGGGACATAGCACATCAGAAAAAAGTGGCAAGGTGCACTGATTGACATCTTCATAGGCACAACATATGCCGGCACACACACACACACACACACAAGAGCACACGCAAGAATGTAAATGCAAAAAACTGGATACGATATTCAGAAAGGAGATGTTCATCCTTCAAGACCTTGCCCCGGAAAATCAGACGCTGCTGACCCACTGGAACACCAGTTTCATCAACTATTTTCTCCTTGAATGCTGCAACTGGCATCTGAATATAATCCAAATCATGATCATATAAGACAGTCCTCGTATTGCTAAAAACAGAAGCCTTAACAACTCTCACAAGAATGCACTAAAATTTTGGTGGAATTTTCTGGAAACAAATGGATATTTGGAAGGCTTTTCTTCTTTAACATTTTGAGGGACAACAATATTAATAGACTGTCCTTCAACAAATGTTAGGAAAAATTCATGCTTACATTTCTGTCCACCCGAAAACTGTAAATATGTGAATCTAATGTCTTGATGTTGATCTCTATTGTTGGATCTGAGCTTCCTTCAAATACATTGCTTGTACTGGAACCTTCGTTAGAAAGTTGATCTGCCATGATATCCCAGCAACCACCTGAAATATAAACCACATATCATATAAATAATTTCCCTAAATATTTGCAAATCAATTTCTTAATGATTAGTTAAAAAAAAAAAAAAAAGAATGGTAAGAAACGTTACCGAAGTTACAAAAACTAAACAATGCTTCTTGGCATAAACTATTAAACCATGTAGAATGTAGTAAAACTTTTCATACAAAGACCTAGTAATTAACCAAATAAAGACCAATTGATCAATCTAGAAATCTATGCAAGAATCTCAACTTTTAACTCTAGTCTCAATTTCATTTACCCAGAGAATGAATTTCAAAGTTTTGTTTACCCATAATCATTTCATGTTTGGTCCACAATTTTTGTGAATTGAATTTGGTTTAAATTAAATATCATGTTTTACAACAGCCTCTTTGCAAAATGTCAGGGGATATCTGCTCACAATAGATGTACCTCTCCCAATCCTTGCAAAGCAAGGACCCTCTTGCACTTCAGGCCCCCGTGGACGTCATGCTTAACAACAACATATAAAGAGCAAAGTTCTTATGTTGTACATGATATAATTGATAATCAAGTATTTTGGTTTTATCATCCAAATAACAAAGCAACAGTAATCCAACTTTCCAACTAAAATGCTAGTTAAGTCAAATACATCTTTACTTAGTAATTCTCTTCTTTACCTCTATAGCAGAAATTGCAAATGACTTGAAAAAAAAAAAACAACAAAAGAAAAGAAAAGAAAAGAAGAAAATGTACAAAATTTCCCTTTAAACGAAAGTATATCAATCAACAACCACATCTAGGAAAGATCATAAAGAACACATTTGATGTGTCCCAAACTTTAATCATGTTTTTACTGCTTGTTAAGATCTTCATTGCAAGGTATAAGACTTAAATCCCACATTGCAAGTATGGGATTCCAATATGAGGCATATAGACTTTAAGCTCTTCTATCTCAATCTAGTTTTTGGGGTGTGACTCTCTTAAGGTTAATATCAATTAGTGTAAATATCTCCTAGTTGCAGAAATGTGATGCTTGCATTGCAGTGTTTGCCAAGAACTAGATCCAATGCAAAGTCAAAGATGTAGTGTTCACCCTGGAATAGATTTAGTGCAAAACTAGTCCACAGGCTGTAGAGAATGGTGGATTGTTTTGATCCTAATTGCAAGATCTGAAACCAGAGTCCCACATTGAAATTATGGGACTCCAATGTGGAGTTTCTATGATATTGGGCTCTCCTACCTCAATAGCTAGTTTTGGGGTATTATTTGCTCAAGGTTCATATCACAGTTTTATGCAAATTTAGGGTAATCCAGAAACCCAAAATTTATAAGTTAATTATTTGTTATCTGCCATTATTTCAGGACAGAAGACAAATATCTCCAATATAGGAGAATGAAGCAAGTTGTACCTCTTCCAAAATCTCAACTCGCTATGATTTGCCAAACCCCCCCCCCCAAACAAAAACAATTGCACAGCTAAGTTATCCCATTCCCAACTTCTGCAAGAAAGACAAAGAAAGACAATTTTGGGGTTTAAATTCTAAACAAAAATCAAAGATAATGTGGCCAAATAAGTGGAATATCAAAAGTTGAACAACCCAAGATAGAAAGCTCAGACGCATATTAAATCCAATCCTGAGGTTTCCTACACTAAACGGCTGCAAGCAACGTGGGCAACGAAATGATCTGATAAAAAACACACCGATGCCCATCAAGTCTTGAATGTATATTTAACACAAAACGCTTTTGAAAACAGTCTTTTTCCAGTCAAATATTAGGATCAACACAAAGAACAAAATCTAGAAAATGGAAAACATTAAGTACAAATACATACGAAGACAAGATCAAGAAACGTAGTCGATTGAAAATCAGAAAACGGGATCGAGAGTCCTAATAATAATAATAACAAAACAAGGAAAAAGAAAATAAAAGGAGACAATTGCAACATCTACTTTAGGGTTTTCTTTAGATTATACATGTGGTAATACGAAAAACGAAAAAAAAAACACATGAAATTGAAAAACGAACCTTTTCATGAAGAGGAAAAATTGACAGAGATAAATTAGAGGGCGCGCGTTTCTCAATGGACGCTCGCTTTGAAGCATTTGCCAACGGAGCTATTCCCGTGTTCTCGTGCAAAGGCGGGCAGGCCTTAGCCGGTTATGCCTACTACGGTGGATTCCAGAACAATCTAGATCAGAATGGCCGTATCAAAAGTCAGTGAGACGACGCCGTATACTGGTTCTCTACTTTTCAAAATGGCAAAAAATCAAGTTTTGGTCATCCACGTTTCCATGTGTTTCAAATTATGTCTATCTCGTTTTATTTTTTTCAAATTAGTCCTCTATAATGTTTCCCCCACGATTTTTATCTCTTTCTGTTAATTGTGTTAAACATGTAGCCTATCACATCAACAGATGCGCGTTAAATTAGATGTTCCGTTATCTTTTTTTTTTTGTTTTCTTTTCACGATATAAAAATTTTTAGAAACAATTTTAAAATTTTATTAAAAAACTAAAAAAAATAAAATTCCGAAAATTCAAAAGTAAATCCAAAAAAATCACAGTAAAATTTAAAATTGAATAAAAATCTGATATTTTTAAAATAATAAAATTTTAAAATGTAAAATTTAAAAAAACATTTTTTAAGGATTCTTAAACTCAGAAAAATAAAATAAAAACATGAAAATTTTAAAATAATTACAAAAATTCAAAATTATAAGAAGAAAATATTATTTTAAGAAATTATAAAATTCTAAAAAAATAAAAAAAATTAAAACACTTTTGAAAATTACTCTCTTTCTCTTTTTAACTCTCTCTTTCTTTTTTTTTTTTTCTCTTTTTTGTTTTTTTTTTCTTTTTGTTCTTTGTCTTCACTTATGTTATTGATAACAAAAAAGACCAAAAATGTTATATTTTTATATTACAAGTGGAATAGATAGATGATGGAGATGGAAAAATAATAATAATAAAGAAAGGGTAAGAGAGAGACTCTTTAGATTTTTATATTTATTTTTAATTCTTAAATTTTATTTTGCCAACTAACCTTGCCGAAAACATAAAGGAAAAAATCAATTTTCATGTTTACACGTTTTGATCAGCCGTACTTACACGTTTTTTAAATTATGTCTATTTCGTTTGATTTTTTTTTAAATTAATCTTATATAATATTTTCTGTCAACAGTTTTAATTATTTCCTGCTAATTGGACTACATGTCATATAGCCTATCTCATCGATAAATAAATGTTGAAGTGGACGTAAAGTCATCATTTTTTTTTTATAATATGAAAATTATTAAAAAAATAAGTTCAAAATTTTATGAAAAATCACAAGAAAAATTTACAAATTCTAAAAATTTTAAAGTAAATCCAAAAAAAATCATAAAAATAATTAAAAATTTAAAAAATAATAAATAATTAGAAAAAAATTCAAAAATTCTAAGCAATACAAGAATCAAAAATTTTTTGAAAATTACTCACTTTCTCTTTCTACCCCTTTCTTTCTTTCTTTTTCACATTTGTTTATGTATTTCCTTTTGGTCTGCGATAAATCGATAACAAAAGAATCAAAAAATATATATATTTTTATATTATAAGTGCAATATATAGATGATAAAGATGGAAAAAGAAGAGAGAGAGAGAGAGAGAGAGCCAAAGAGGAGAGAGAAAGAGAGAAATTTTGGATTTTTGTATTTTTCAAAATTTTTATTTCAAAAATATTTCAATTTTTTTCAATTTTTCATATTTCGTATAAATTTTTAAATTTTATTTTGGCAAATGAAAATGCCAAAACTTAAAAAAAAAATCAATTTTCAATTTGAATTTAAAAAAATTGAAAAGTTTTAAAATTTGGGGAAAAAGTTTTTAAATTTGGGGAATTTTATTAAAATTTCGAATTTTTTAAAAATTTTTAGATTTCCTAAGATTTTTGGATCTCTTTGAATTTCTAATTTTTTAATTTTTGGGTTTATTTTTTATTTTTTTTATTTTATTATTTTGAATTTTTGAAATTTTATAATGTTTTTCCTACATTTTTTGAAATTCAAGTTTTTATTGAATTTTAAATTTATTCTGAATTTTTAAGATTTTTTTGGATTTATTATTGAAATTTTAAATTTTTTGTATTATTTTTGAATTTTTCCAATTTTTTGAAAATTTTCAAAATTTTTTTAAAAAATTCACTTCTTCATAAAATAATAGAATGACATATAAGTCAACGTGCATTAACTAATATGGAAGACCACATGACACATTTAATAGATATTTACCTAGAAAAAGTTCAAAACTATTACTAAAAATCAAAGTATAAAGTCAATTTCAAAAAAATAAATTATAACTCAAAATGAGGATAAATATGGAGATCAAATTTTGATTTATTTCCTTTCAAAATTTAATGCATGTTTTTAGTTTTAATTATTTAGCAATCTTTTTTTTTTCTTTATATGACCTTAAAAAACCATGTTTTTGTCTCAAATAAAATTATTTATACATCTAATTATAACTACAAATAATTAACTTTTTTAACATTTAATTGTCAATATTTGTCATTTAGTTATAATTTTTAATTATCAATCTAGCCACAAATCTAAAACAAAAATGGTTTGTTTTTTATAAAGGCATACATAAATTATGAAATAAAAATAATTTTTTTCTTAAATTTTTTGATTTTTTTAATATAATACTAAATATTTAGGTAATTTTAATTAAATTCTAAATGTTTTGATTCTTAATGTAATTAGTGACAAAAATACAGTCAAATCATTTATTTATATATTTATTGTATACAAAAATGAATAAAAAAATATTATTTGAAATGCATTTCTCAAAAAAAAAAAAATCTCTAAATACTCCAAAAATCATATCACAATTTCAAATCATGTTAAATAATGTCTTACACTATTTGAGGTTGGTTTTTGGAAAAACAAAATTGCTTAAAATAATGTTTTTTCACTTTTTATTTATTTTTGTGTACTATCCACATAAAAATAAATAATTTGACTGTATTTTTGTCACTATTTGTTGTCAACCAAAAAGAATGAAAATGATTAAAATTTAATTAAAACTGTTTAAACATTTAAGACTGCACTAAAAACAATTAAAATGTTGAGGACCAAAAATTACTTATTTCCATAAACTACTAATATTATGTTCCTTAATCTAAAAAGGTAAACCAAACCAATTCTTCTTACGGAAGGGATATGGTTTGATTTTCTGATTTGTCTGTGGTTTTGCGTTCCGGAGGTCAATGAAAAGAAACGATTTTGTTTTGTTTTGCCTTTTCTTTTATTTTCTTTTGTACTTTTATTAATCTTAGAACTCATCAATATGACGTTGTTTCTGCCTGTTTTTTTCCTTCTTAAAAAATCAGAAAAATAGGCCAATTCACCGATTTTCTTCTTGTTCATTGCTTCCTCAGTTGTAAAGTCGTGATTGGACCGAATTATAAATTGATTTTCAGTTTTTTTAATCGAATAAATCAATTTAATATGATTTTAACTACATTGCTTTAAACATTACTTTTTTTTTTTTTTTTTTTTATTTGTGGGAACTCACATTTGAACTCTAGACTAAGAGTTAAAAGTTCTTGTAACTTTACCAACAAATTACATAATTTGTGATTATTGTGACTTTGAAACCTATGCTCCTTGTCCACCCCCAAGTTCTCAATGTGCCCTGAAAAATCCATTTGTGTTGTGCAATTATTTCTATTTAATGAAACTTTTATGTAGTCTTCCAGTAAAATGTTTCTATCAATAAACATAAATCCTAGGATGTAGTATACGTCTTTTATTTTCTTTTTTAAATATTTTATTACTAATATGATTATTTTATTAAAAAATAAGATGTTTTGAAAATATATATATATAAATCACAAATTTAAATTTTATAAAAATAATTTTAAAAAATATAGGAATGGACCAAATGGTAGAACAAGTTTTAAAGTAAGTAAGAACTAATAATAATAATAATAATAATAATTTAAAATTTTTAAATAAAAACATATGCGTACATATTTAATAAGCGAGTGAGTTGGTAATTGCTCCGATGCTAACCCCCTCTCTCTATCATCCACTTTAATTTCTATATTTATTATATTATTGCCACATAACCAAATTTATTAAATATTGTATATATTTTAAAATTTACTTATAATATAATATTTTTTAATCTCAAAATATATAAGATTAATTTATAATATTTTTGTATATATATAGTTTTTTTCAGTTTATTGATTCAATAATCAATTGATCAGAAAAATTTAGTTAAAATAATAAACAAGTTAAAATTTATATGTATATTAATATTATCAAATTGAGACAATTTTATTAATTATAAATAATTTTTAAGCAAAAAATATTTATGTAATATTGTTTATTTATTTTTATATTTTAAAATAATTTTTTATAATTTATAATACTATTTAGTTCATAATTTTTTATTATTTTAATATATATATATATATATTATTTATTTATTTATTTATTTTATTATAATTCAATATATATTTTAATTTATTTAAATTATATTGACAATTATGTAAATATATTATAAATTCACATAATACAAATACTTATAGTTAACAAATTTAAAAATAATTTTTAAAAAAATAATTTTAAAATTCTCTTTTTGTTATTTTAAAGAAAAAATATTTTAAAATTTTCTTATATGTGTTAAAATAATATTTATAATTTAGGTTTTTTTATTCTTTTTTTATAAAAAATAAACTCTCAAATTTATTTTTTATTTTTAAAAAATACTAATAATTTAACTCACTTTTTATATTTTCTATTTAAATAAAATATAAAAATATGTTTTTAATAAATATAATAAATTTTCATATTATGTAAATATAATAGTATTCTTTTCTTTTAGTAATACTAGATTTAACAAAATATTTGTTAAAAACTCAAACTCACATAATTTTGAAAAAATAAATTTATAATATTACTTGAATTTGACTCATTTAAACTCAAGATATTCTTATATTCAATGTGTGTCCAAATTTAAAGGACTCAAATTTAAATTTAATTTAATTCTAATTATATTTTCCATAATATGTGATATAAAATAAAAGATGACTTAGGTCTCATTTGATTTATTAGTTGTTGACTATTATTATTGTGATTATTTCTATAAATAAATAAATTAATTAAATTAATATTATTTAATTAAACTAATATGATATTATTTATTATTATTAATTATTAAAATAATTAATTAATATTTTTATTTATTATAAAAAATATTTAAATAATTAAATAATTATTATTAAAAGTATTTAATTCAAATATTATTCATTAATTATTATTCTATTAAAAAATAAGTTAAAATTATTTTTTATTAATTACTTTTGAAGAGATTTATCAATAAACAATAAATTTTTAAAAAATTAACCAAACAAACAACCTAAACTTTTATAAATGGAATAGCAATAACACTTCCAAAATAGTAAAAACAAACAACCTCTTAATAACTCGAGGAACAAGACCTAACCAAATTTTTTGAAGCAATCCAACAAACCCTTGCTGATTGACCCAAAATAACTCTGCCATCACAATGCCTATTTCCAGACTAAAAAGGAACCAGGCTGATCTGACAGTGGGTCTCATATATATATATATATATATATATACTTAAAGCTTGTTTGGTGGGTGAGAAAAGGACAGGAAAGAAAACGTAGGGAAAGAAAACAAAAATGTCAATGTGTGGATACCAAAGTACTAAGAAAAATTTCTGTGGCGGCCACCATTTTCCAATCTTACAGTTTTGTGGACAAAATGGATGAATGGTGGCGGGGTTTTCAATACTAACTTCAAAATTACAACAGTGTCCCTCGTCTTATTCTCTGTTCTCCGTAATTTGTGTCCTTTTTATTTATTTTATTGATTCTAAAAAAGATAAAAAGAAAATATATAAAAATTTGCTAATAATGTGTTATTTTATATAATATTATTTATTTTTTTAGATAAATATATTATAAAATATAATTACACGATATATATTTCTTTAAAAAATATTTTATAAATATGTTGATTATTATAATTATTAATTAAAAATAAATGTGTTGATTGATATTTTTATTTAATTTTTATATAAAATATTTTAATTTAAATATTATTAAATTTGAATAAACTTTTTAATACCTAATTTCTTTATTAATAAGTATAAAATCTAGCACCTATATGATACTTTGTATTATATATAATTTAGTGATTTTATATTTTAATTTTCTCTTAATTCTTTTACGATCAAATTGTTAAAAAATGATAAAAAATAATAAGAAAACAATAAATATGAAATACAATTTATGAACATATATACTCCTTGATTACTCATAAATATAAGTATTATTTTATAAATATTTTTTTTTTATTTTTTACCACGTTTATATAAAATGTTATATTTTTCATTCTTTTTTTTTCTCATTAATTTTTAACATATTCGTATAACTAACAAAAAGGTTATTTTTTTAAATTTTTTTCACAACTTTCTTTCTCACCTCACTCTAAATCCAAGCCAAGCATTAAAGTTTTCTATCAAAAAGCATATAATATAGAAACGGTAAGATAAAATATATAAACAAATATTATGCAGTATTTAACTAGGTGTAAAATACACTCCTTAATATCAAATTATTATTGTATATTTAATATTAACTGTTCGTACACCACTTTTTTTTTTTTTTTTTTTTTTTTTACGAAAACCTTTACATTTTAAAATAAATAAATGAATAGACCCACTGCGACTCGCGGGGCCTTCCCCCTTCCTTTTCCGTCAGTCTAACTTTTTCACTTCTAAGCACTCCCCGCAGTCAGTCCCGAAAGGTTGGCGTCGTAGGGTCCAAGGCGGCTTGCTGGAGACGTTGCCAAAAGAACCAAAAATAAAAACCTAAAATCTCGTGTGGCAAAGTAGTTGTACGTCTTGTAAATAGTTAAAATCATCTCGTGACCAAAAAACAAAAACAAAAAAAAAAAAAAACAGTTTAGAATTATTGATTTTTGTTGGATATTTTAAATGGGTTGTTAATGGTCATAATTGTTTTTGGAGTCCTTATAAGGGGATTAGATTAACTAATTGGAAGCGCCTTGCAGCAAAGTTGGAGCAATTAGGCACTTTTTCTCGCGGGCAATGCTAGTGATGGTTTTAAGTATTATTATACTAATAATTTTTCCATCTACTATTATACTTACATTGTTAAGATTAAAAATAATTAAAAATGGATAAAGTGACAATATTCATTTACCTCATGGCATCTAATCATGCCCCCTTTTAAGTAAACTGAAGCTATTTTTTTTTTTTTTTAGTAACATGAGTATCTATAAACATGTTTATCATTGATTATAAAATATTTTAAAATCGTTCACAATACTTTGGGTATTCTTTAATTTATTATAATTTTGATAAATTGAAAAAAAAAGTATATTAAATAATAGTCAACTTAGTGGGCAAACGAATTAGGAAATTACTAGATGCAGTATAGTTATGTTACATAAACAGGATTTAATATTATATAGATAATATTCAGTACCATATAACTAAATTATATAAAAATAAAATAAACCTCTATGTAAAATTTATATGATATGAAATATTATTCATATAATTTTAAATGCTATAATTTTTGATTGGCACCTCTCACTGTCTAGTACATCGCGAGTAATGCATTATAAGAGCATTCGGTCCGGCACCATGACCGTTTCTCTACGAGTACTGTATTTCAATTCTAAATCCCAATTAAATAGTTAATTTATTTTTTTGGCACTCAGCTGACTCGGTATAAATATTAGAAAGCATGACGGTCTCCAACAATATACAACCAGCGCAAAGTCAAAAGAGGGGACCGAGGGAGCAAGGCGGCGATGGAGGGCGAGAAATCAGCCGGTGCAGGGAAGCCAATTCGATGCAAAGGTGTGCACAACAAGACACTGAACCGTCAGACTTCTTGTTTTTTCTGAACATATGTTGTCGGATTAGTTTCTTTTCCGATCTCGTCTGATAGATGCACCCAGCAAATCTTGCTTTGCAGTGGATGTCTCGTGTTCTTTGCAATAGAATGACAATGTCTGTTGATCTTGTGTCGGCAGCTGCCATTAGTCGGAGACCCGGAGAGCCTCTGGTGATAGAGGACATAACAGTGGCTCCGCCAAATCGCTACGAAGTTCGGATTCGGATTATTTGCACATCTCTCTGTCAGAGCGATGTCACCTTCTGGAAACTGAAGGTCTGTTCCCCGTCT
The DNA here is from genome assembly GCA_019804595.1 of Bruguiera parviflora. Classification (NCBI taxonomy): domain Eukaryota; kingdom Viridiplantae; phylum Streptophyta; class Magnoliopsida; order Malpighiales; family Rhizophoraceae; genus Bruguiera; species Bruguiera parviflora. The sequence continues at coordinate 8,874,906 of CM034050.1, forward strand.
CTCTTTCTTCCCAACCCCCCTCACTCCCCCCCTTACGTGCTTGTGAATGCAAGATCTACATATGCTTAATTACAATCCAATCCATCTTTACTTTTTTGAAGGAGTTTCCTGCGATCTTTCCCAGAATTCTTGGCCACGAGGCTATCGGGTAGGTTTATCTTATCCTTTTCCAGTTTTAACGTGCAAGAAAAAAGCTAGATGTACCAAAAATTTGGAATAGAAGCTTGAGGGAGGGAGTTAACATCATTCCACATATACTGTTTTTTTTTTTTTTTTTCCTCAAAAAATTTAAATTTCTCATAAAAAAATATAATATGATATATAATAAAATCAATTAAATATATAATAAGACTAATGAAATATATAATACATTTAATAGATCTCGTACAAGTAGCCTTTTTCTGGGCTTAAAAAAAATTTAAAATAATAATAATAACAATTTTTTAATATTGCTGTCGTTCGACTTGGCGCAATCGTAACACTTCCGCTTTCGTAATAGAAACAAAGTCAACTTGACAAGGAAGTCCTCACGTGCTTCAGCTACTAACAGCAAGATTTTAAGAATTAAAATTGCCCATTAAATTAAAATTTTTAAAATTTTAATTGATTAAATAAATATAAATAAAGTTAAATTAATAAAATTGATATTTAATATACAATAAATAAAATATTAATATATATATATATATACATATAATTATATATTATATAAAAAATATATGTATAAAAATTAAAATGTAATAAAATTAGCTTTTTAATACCACTTATACTTTTTTTAATAACAAAAAATTTTAGAAAGTTTAAATTTCTCATAAATAAAAAATATGATATGATGTATAATAAGATTAATTGACTGTGTAATAAAATTGATGAAATATATAACATATATAATAGATCTCGTACATGCATCGTTTTTTCGGCTAAGAGAAAATTTTAAAATAATAATAATAATAATAATAATAACAATTTTTTAATATTGCTGCGATTGTAAACACTTCGCCGTTAATAATAGAAACCCAGTCAACGGGAGTTGTTAGGCAAAAGCCGCTAAACTCACAGAGTGCCCGGGCAGAAACGTCAAAATGACTCTTGATCGTTCACTCTTTCTTGCATTTTTACCCCTCGTATTTTGAACCTCTGGCATTGTCGCTGGCTCACTGACGAATGGCCGTAAATTCATTTTAATTTCCTTTTAAAAGCAGGTGCAATAGCTGCAGTTTTAATTGATGGTTGCTATCTTGCATGCAGTGTTGTGGAGAGTGTCGGGGAGGAAGCGGAAGAGCTAAAGGAAGGTGATGTCGTTATTCCAACTTTTATGGCGGACTGCAAAGACTGTGCAGATTGCTTATCAAAGAAGAGCAATCTCTGTTCAAAACTGCCCTTCAAGGTCTCCCCTTGGATGCCCAGAGATGAGACCAGTAGATTCAGTGACCTTAAGGGAGAGGTTATATACCATTTCCTTTCTGTGTCAAGTTTTTCTGAGTATACAGTGGTGGACATTGCCCATGTTACAAAGATTGATGATTCTGCCCCTCCAAGTAGAGCATGCCTTCTAAGTTGCGGAATATCAACAGGTAATAGTTGTTTAGCCAACTTTTTCGAATTGAGTTTATACAACTAATGCTGTTGCACATCTTAAAGTGCAAAATTTTGACAGAAACTTGCAGTTCACTGGAGTTATTAATGCATGTTTGTGCGTGGCTTTCTGTGCTATTCTCCAAAATTTAAGGGGTTGGTGCCGCATGGAGAGCTGCAAATGTGGAGGCAGGATCAACGGTCGCTATATTTGGGCTTGGGTCAATTGGATTAGCGGTAATCTAAAAGAAATTTAAAAAAAAAAAAAAACCAAGATTTTCTCACAGAGTATAATTTTAGTTTTGTATCTTCTATGATTTACAAGATTTGCTGCCTAGGTGGGAGGCTCATGGCTGTCCTTGTTCTGCAGGTTGCAGAGGGAGCCAGGATGCGTGGCGCCACAAGAATCATAGGTATTGACACAAATCCAGACAAGTTTGAAATTGGTGAGTATCTACAAGTATTTTTTGGTTTCCAATTTTCTGGGATTCAGGTATTCTGAGATGCAATGAGTTCAATACCTAGGGTCGATTTGGTCTTAGTACATGCTTCATCATCAACAGGACCGCATTGGCAATGTCCATTTGCTTGTTTTTGCTGATATCTACTTACATGAAAGTGCAAATAAGGTTTATCTTATACTAAGGTAGTAAGCTTTACTTTGTTTAACGTTTGCTCTCATTTGTTTTCCACTCAGGAAAAAAGTATGGAGTCACTGATTTTGTCAATGCTGCAGATTGTGAAAATAAAGCTGTGAGCCAGGTTTTGTTCCCAATCCTATCGCGTAATTCTTTCTACTTTTGCCCATTAACTTTGAAGAGGGATGCTAGTTGACAAGAAAAGTATGTCTTGGATGGTTGAGTTTGTGCCACATATATATGGCTGCATCATCAGGCTATATTAGATTAAGCTTTTTGGGGATGAGGCATTAAAATTACTCAACAGAACAGGAGCGTCGAAGTTAAGATGCTGGGTGATTAACTCTGATTTGTTTATTCGTATCAATTAGGCTATCAACGAGATGACCGGTGGAGGGGCAGACTATTGCTTTGAATGTGTTGGTTTGGCATCCTTGGTGGAAGAGGCATATGCTTGCTGCCGAAAGGTTTGTCCGTCTCTCTCTCAAAGCAACCTTACATTTCTTCGACACTGCTCCTCCTTGCATAAACCAGAAATTCTCATTATGTGCAAATTCATTCTGTGCAATACAGGGCTGGGGGAAGACAGTCGTATTAGGAGTGGACAAACCGGGGTCGCTGTTGAGCCTTGCATCCTTTGAGGTCCTTCATAGTGGTAAAATTCTTACGGGGGCTTTGTTTGGAGGCCTCAAACCTAAAACTGATATTCCGATTCTCTTGAAGCGTTACTTGGACAAGGTAAGATCAGCGAGATTGTTTATCTTCCTCTCATTTGAAATTCTTGCCTAGCATAGATCGAATGAGCAATTTATGCTGTTTTGAGTAATTAATTTTAGCCATCGGAGGACTGGCAGGCCGCAATATTCTTTATTACACGTACGCCTTTGGACCGTGAGCAGTCTCGATAATTGGACCAACATCTAAGTGGCTTCACCACAGAGTGGTCTTTGGATTGCTTTTAAAGAAGCTCGTCCTCCTTTTCCCCCACAGCATTTATATGTGCATATACGGATATATTGTGTGTGTGTGTGTGTGTAAATGTGCATCGACAGATATGTGATGAGATATATGAACAGGTGATGACTTATATTCCATCAATGAGAATTCCTTTTCTAGTTCATATTGAACTGGGTAGAGCCCTTTATGTTTTGCCACATTGTAGTGCTTAACATCTCCTTCGTTCAGGAATTGCACTTGGACCAGTTTGTCACGCATGAGTTAGATTTCAAGGACATAAACAAAGCCTTTGATTTGCTGCGAGAAGGAGACTGTCTTCGATGTGTGATCTGGATGGATAAATGAGTTTCTCCCGTGCCATCTTTCTCTCTTCATTGCGAGAGGCTCATCCCAGCGTGTTTGCCTCACAATTGGTCACATGTACGTTTGTGTTTTCTGTTCAAGTCTAAATTAATAAATGTACGAAACCATTTACTGGATCTTCGTGTTATTTTCTAATCGAGCACATTTATCGAATACTAATGCCCCTAGGGGGCCATAAATAAGAATTCATTGGTAGCATTTTCGGATTTAGTAAATGACCCAGAGTGCCCCCGCCGATAAACTCCAGAGCTAGCTTCGTTTCGCACTTCCCATTCAATGGTGGCTAAGCTAGACAAGGTAAAAACTAGAATTATCAGACTTCCACTCGAAATACAAGCAAAAATCGTCATCATCATAAATGGGAATTCATTGTTCTTCTTGAATTGGGATAACAAAGGTCCCGTCCCGATGGGAGTGGGGTTAAAAGAATTTGACAGGCCATCGAGCTGGCGGTCCCGATCTCTGAATTTTTTAGCAAGGACAGGAACAGAGAAGGTATTCAAAGGCTATATCCCAACCGTGCCTTTGGTTTCATCCGCTTCTGTCATGTACTGCAACATTCCTTACATAGTAGTTGCAGGATTTTTTTTTTTTTTTAAGAGAGGAACTTAGACGATTACTGTAATCTATACCTTAAATCCCCAAGTATGCCGCCTGTTAACAAGAAGTAAGCAATCGAGTAAGTCGATCGGTTCACATACCGTGTTGGAATGGTGTTGAATGCGCTACTCAAAATTGGAAACAAGAATGAATCGGAGCTTGCATAACCTTGATCAGATGTCGCCCTTCTTTTGAACTTTTCAATCTTTCGAGGGTCTCTGCTCAATGTGATGCCTGACGTTCCCAGGGATGGACCAGCGCAACGATGACGCAAGCCGACAGGTGCCAAGAGAAGCTTGTCGCCTTCTTTTGACCAGCCGGACAGCACTTCTCTTAGTGCGTTTCTCTGTTTGGTTGATTTTGGATGGGTGCAAAGATCAGTTTCGTGGAAAACACGTGTGGTGATATGATTGAAGCTGATTTTTCCCTTCGTGTCCAAGTACGGTTTGATTTGATTAGCCTCTTTCTTGATATTATTAAAGCTGCATAAACCCAGCTATAATCGACAGCACCATCTTTCTTTCGCATCTTTTTGTTCGGATTCGGGGTGAGTTGGAGCGGGAATTTCTAATTCCGACACAGAAATGGATGATTCTCCAAGCCTCATCCCTGTCGGAAATCAGAGCTAAGATTGGAGCAGTTTTAATTTCTAACAACCCATCATCTTCGATTTGTTTCGTATCGTTGTCATATCTATTCTTGAAATATTTCCACCACTTGAAAATGTGGCTTCTGTTAATTGGCCATTCTTCGGGTCTGGGCTATAAAAAATGTGCCACTTGCTCTGTCGCCGTTCTTGAATGAGCCACTTTCGGGTGGATGACATGTTGTTTCACGTCACCGAAGTTTTTACACTCTGGAGGTAATCCCCTATAGGTGCCTGAGTCAGATCTGAGTTGTCCAGATAGAGACTGGCGATCCATCATATTGACCCAAGTAACTGGTCCAGTCGGGTCACAGCTTCTTCCCACACAGATCCAGTACTCACCATTAATAGCTCCTGGAAGGAATCCTACAGCCAAAAAATTGTAGTAGAAAATGTTTGGGCCTTGGCGTAGGGTACTCTCCCACTTCTCTTTTGATGATCCAAAAAAAAAAAAAAAAGAAAAAACAAAGAAATCCTTCAAAATCATTTAATAATCTTTTTAATAGAATGAAGCCATTAAACATTAAAATCTCTCGTTCAGAATAATCCTTTCAATCCCTCGCTTCAATCTCTCCATTCTCAACATTTTTCATGTTTTTTTCTTCTGTTAGGTCAATTAGAGATTTAGCATATTAACAAAAAAAAAACCATCCAAAAGTAGATGCAGACAAAAATAAATTTAAAAGTATATGACTAATTTGACAAGTACAAATGATATAGGACGACATTGAAAAAAAAAAAAAACTTCTATTCGCTTTAGTCCTACATTTTGAGAATTTCTTTTTTTTTTTATTCCCCTTTTCAGTCTATTACTTTGGGTCAAACAAGGTTTTTGACGCGTTCATCAATTCTCGTCTTAAAGTGGACTCAAGCGAAATTAAAACAAAAGATGGGGAATAAAGTGATGAAAAATAAAGTTATAGAAAAAGGGTTGGACTAAATGTGACGTATCTACAAATTAGTAACAACAACAACAATAAGAATTTAATCTCAAATTTAGTTTATGGCCCTATTATTGTAAGTCTACACTTTCTTCAAAAAAAAAAACAAAAATCACGTAAAGTGATAATTTAATTAATAATTTAGCGTGTTTTTTTTTTTATAGTGACTCAAATTCAAGTTTTTGATTAAAAGGAAATTTAAGTAATTTTTTAATATGTTTATTTGTTATTATGATTGTAAATATAAATTTGCTCTCCAATTTTTTCTGTTTTTATTCCGTCACTGCAACCATTTGCCCGCGATTTCTTTCCCCCTCTTAAATTATCAGTCATTTAACATTCAGCTAAAATAACGGAGAAGCGCATCAAACACCCAAACCCACAAGCATATCAAGGGCTATAAGAAAGAAGTCAAGTCCAACTATCACAAAACCAGAATCTTAATTAACCCAAAACTAGAATTAAACAGTTGTCTTGATCACATTTCGTTTATGGTTTTCCGTTCCCATAGAATCAAAATCAGCAATTCTGAAATCATAATCAAAACCAAACCGTTATCATCCTTAATTTCAATTCTAATCAGATTCTAATCAAGAGACTAGCTTGAAGACTGTACGCTAAAAATGTTGACACCGTCGACGTGACTTAACAATTAACGTGGAGAAAGCTTGGAGTGAAAATAAAATATCCGGTGGATATTAAAATTTTAAGGGCAGGAGATCACAAGCGAAAAAACTGACGTTTCTGTTTCAGAAATTTCTGATAAAGATATGAGATTTTCTATAGATATATACTTTCACTCTAATAAAATAGAAAAAAAAAAAACCAAAAATATATACTTAGTAGCTAGAAGGCAATCTTGTGGCAGAAGGCAGGTGAACTCTGCGACCATTCGGCGCTTCTGTGCATCAGAATTCGGACAATTGCCCCATTATTTCCTTTGTTTATGCTATTTGTCCGAATAATCTTTAAATGTTATTACATAAATAAATAAAAGTAAAATACACTAATATATTTAAATGAAGACATTTATTAATTACTTTATACGTCTATAAAATCTGGTTCGCTTCTGATTGCCGTCTGTATCAGACAAATGTGATATGGCCCAACTCAAATCTCTGGTCGACCACGCAATCTCCTAAAACGAGACCAGCAAAGCAGTTTCGGGGCTTCGAGGGCTTTCTACGAAGCGCGAACACTTTCTTTTTTTTGTTTTTTTGGTAGAAGAAATGGCCAAAGCCATCGTAGGGGCCAATAAAAAAACACGGGGATACGGATTTCGACTTCCCTCCCTCCGATTAGTAGCACAAGCCTTCAACCGCGCCCTCACTTCCTGTATTCTTTACCCCGCGACAAAGGCGTTGGAAGCCAGAACACCTTTAAATTCATCTCAGACGTTCGATGACACCCCACAACAATCAAAAGTTTCGGGCCCCAGAGAGAGAGTGGTTCAACAATGAATCATTGACTTCCCATCACCTTTCACCTTTCAAGAAAGTTGGTTTCGGTTGCTGCTAGCAGGCCGTACAAATTCCTCTAGATTCATATCGAAGCAACGGATTTACCATAATCGCAATTATTTGGATAGAACACATAAACAAGAACCCCCACGCCAAAAAAAAAAAAAAAAAAAAGGGTATATGGGTATATAATTATCAATTAAACAGTTTTGACTAAATTTGTTTCGTTTCATTTCTCTCAACTTCGGCCCCATATTGGGAAAGGGAATGCAGCGCAGGTTCATTTCCATTTAACTTAGGTAATTGAATTTTATGTTCATGTCCAGACCAGGATCTGCACAAATGACATTAAACCGAAGAGAAGAAATTAAAAGAAGCACTGAACAAAATAAAGTACAATAAGCACACTAAAATATTTATGTACCACGTCCACAAGGTATTACAGAAAATAAACATGGCAGACAAAAGCCCAGCAAATCCAACACGATGAACACAACCAACAAGGGCACACTACACACAAAATCATTCGTATTTGCTGTCTTTTTTTTTTTTTTAAATAATTATTATAAGTTAATAAACTTATATCTCAGTGGGAAGCACACTCAGACTCCTTTTCCTTCTCCTTCTCCTCTTCAGTCTTGGGGTGATACCCGGGAAGTTTCTCCTTGATCTTCTCTAAAAATCCCTTCTTCTCCTTGGCCTCTCCCTCGTGGGAGTGAGAATATGCAGCCTCCTCGGCTGAAGCACACTCCACCGGAGGCGGAGGCGGATCGGCATGATCTTCAGTCTTCTTGTGCTGTCCTCCTGGCAGTTTCTCTTTGATTTTTTCAAGCAAGCCCTTCTTTTCTTCCGATGGCTGCTCTGCGTGGATTACTTCCACTTCCACGTCGTGTTTCTCGACAGGAACAGCGGTTTTTTCATCATCGTGATGCTTCTTTTCTTCTTCTGATGACGATATCTTCTCCTTGATCTTCTCCTTCAGTCCCTTCTTCTTCTTCTTCTTCTTCTCCTCTCCTTCACCTTCCTCCTCGTCGCTAGACTGCATATACGATCAAGTTTTTCCCATATATTCAACGTCTATATATCATATAGACAGTATCGATATTTAGATGCGTATGAGAATGAGATCTTATAAAGACTTACAGAGCTGGAGCTGCTGCCCGATCGATGGAACTTTTCCAACAGACTCTCCTTTTTCTCTTTCTTCTCCTCCTCCTCTTTGGGGGGCTCAGAAACCTGAACCTTTTCTTCAAACTCGGTGACAATCACCTCCTCATGGGGCTTTCGATCTTCCTCTTTGTGCTTCTCCATGAAATCAAACAACCCGCGATCCTTGGTCTCAACTGCTTCTTCAACCGCGGTGGGAGCGGGGGTGGTGGTTTCGCACTCATGGCTTTTTGGGTGACCCTTCTCAGCCATACTTAACCGTGATTATCAAACAATTAACAGCAATATCCCTTACAGATCTAAGCGTGATATGAGATCACACCAACAAAAGTGAGAACTGAGAGAAGCTTGTGCAAGTGGCAACTGAAGTGCTTGGCTTTGTTGTTCTGCTGATGGGTTGGCCGTCTGTGAGTGGACGCTCATTTTATAGAGTCATATGCAACGCGCATCCAACGCGATTAAGTAATTAAACTTTAAGTAAAAATTTTAATTTAATTTTTTCAAATAAAATAAATTAAATTATATATATATATATATATAAGAATTTTAAATAAAATTGAATTAAGAAAATAAATTTATTATTTTTATTAAAAAATAAATCAATATAACAAATATTTTATAAAAAAAAAAATATATTCTGCCTCTACCATCGAAGCTCGGCCTTCCGTAACCGAAGTGTGAACTTAACCAATGAGCTTATCCGAACGTCCAATGTAGTATGGAAGAATGGTACTCGCTCGTTCTATCTGCCACGAATCATCGGTGAGCGGTGTTCCCTTTCAACAAGCGAGTAAATGAGATCATATCGACGGCGAAGAAGGATGCAGCGTAAGAGTCAAAAGACAGAATTTAATAAAGGAAGACAGTAGTAAAGTTGAGGGAAATGATGTACTATGGGCCCACTGCAAAGACAGCGTAAGATTTTTGACGCGTAGAAGAGGGCGCGGGACGCTGTCAACTTGTGGGCCCCGAATAATGTCGGTTCTTGAGTGATTAGACAAGGGAGGACGGTGGAGAGGCCCAGTGAGCTCAGCCTAGGAACACGTGGCACAGCGTCGGCAAGAAGGACCAGAGGTCGGTCGGCCTCTAGATTTGCGTTCTGGGTAAAATTTTTAGACAACTCTACGTGTGCCGGCTCTTGAACGTTTTCGCGAAATTTGTGTCGCGTCTATTGCAAAAATTGAAATTTAGCATGTTGAATTATTATATTTAATTTTTTTAAAAAATTTGAATGAATATTTTAATAAATACTAAATTTAAATAAATATAAATAATTTTCATATTATATATACAATATTTTAAAACATATTAATATTTTTTATATAATATAATTATTTTTATATCAATTTAAGTCCATTATTTTTATTCTCATGTAATTAATTACTCCTCCTTTCGTGTCCACTTTATTTTTGTTGAATCCACGAGGATACTATACCTAAAGTTTGGGTTCCACCGTGTTTGAAATTAAGTAAAGCTTTCATTCATCTACCTGTCGCTGGCAACTTTGTTCTACTTGCGTAATCTTCAATGCTTCTACATATAATGGTCTTTTGATCTCTTTTTCTAACCTCGGTGTCTTTAATATTTGCCAAAGAATATTACTTTGTTATGGTATGATATATCATACCTTTTGCTTTAATGTATGATCCACTAAATTATTTCTAATATTAAGACCAAAATTTTGTAAGTTTTTCTTGTCCTACAAGTTACAATACTCTCAATTTCTCTCCATTTCTAATGGCATTATTTTCTTATTCGTAATTTGCTTTTTATTTGTTTGTAATATCATCTCGGTTATTTTAGCTTCGTCCACTCCTTCTGTTTTTTTGTTTTTTCTTTTTGTTTTTCGGTTTAATCTATTCTATGATTTTTCAACCACCAATGAATGGCAACCGAGGTATATTTAGTGTTGGACATGCACATGTATTTTGATTGCTATTTAAAAAGGAAAGTTGAACATGTTTTCAATTTTTATTCCATAATATAAATTGTCTACTAGGGCTCTTTGAAGTCATCAAATTAGAATCGATGGTTAACGATTACATTCTACTTGCGTACAAGATATTTCGTTCCTTGAAAGGTCAGCGAAACATGAATATTTAGAAATTTCGTGATTTTTGCCATGGCATGAAATTGTTTTAATAGTTCTTTTTGTCGAAAGCTCAAGAGGCTAAAAATATATATATATTTTAAAAAAATTTTTACAACATTTTTATTAAAATATTCCCATATATTTTCAAAGTAATTTAACTACTTTAAACATAATTCCACTCAAAATGCGGATAAGTAATTTAGTTAAGGAATAAGGCATTCGAGGCGAAGGAAAATTAACAGTTATTATTATAATTAAGGATATACTCTACCGTGGATGAAGTTCTGTAATTAAATTGTACGGTAGTTGAATTGCCCTTTTCTTTTTTTCTTCTTTCTTTGGCCCCAGCAACATTAGTGATTGATGATAGACGGCAGACAATTGATGGAAAGAACAGACAATTTGATGGTTGAGTATGTGCGGGTATGAGTATAACCAGAAATTCACGGTTTTCGTTTCTCAGAAAACAATTTGGAATTTAAGTTAAAAAAACTTCCCCGAAATTTAGTGCAGGGAACGATAAGAAAGAGACCGAAAGAACAATTAACAAACATTCAATAGGATTTCATTTTTTCACGTTCTGCTTTCCTTCTTTTTCTCCACAGCAGCGTTCCAATAAGTTTGTAGAGATCAACCATAACAATGATTCGCAGCGGCATGAGAATACAAGCAAATCGGGTGTGGAAACCAGTCTAAAGTATTCCTCAAAAAATTAACAAGCAATTGCAAACACTAATATAAGTAATCAATCGTGGTTAATTGAAATTCACCAATGTAGCCCAAGAAACCAAGACTCTGAAACTGCTATTCACAAAATTGACTCCCAAGTTTAATCAAATATGCTTCGATAGGAAGAGTATAAACTTGTTGAAGAGCTAACGAGTCAGCTGCTTCTATGCGGGGGATACCAGATAACAGAGCATTCGCTCCTGTGTTCGGTATAAAATCCCTACGGCTTGGATCTTGCGGCTTTTATGTTTGTGATGAGAGACTCTCCTACACTAGACAAGCCTCTTCTCCCAACTAACTTTACCTGAAATTTTTTACACAACACGTCCACCCTTACTTGATCATCATCTAGCTCGCTAAGTTCAATGGCTTGCCTCCTTGAAATCAAACCATAAAGACATAGAAAACAACAATCCAATTCTTCCTCTCTAAATTTTACCCTCAACAATGCAAGAGACTCAGGATCACTTGACTTGGCATCAAACAAGATAGAGTAGCTCCCAAATGCAAGATCAGGGCTATCATATAATTCTGTCAAATCATCACCTACTTCAACAACATTACTTAAATTGTCAGTCAAAGTCAGTGACCTACTTTTTGCCACTCTCAATATATTAGCAGCCTCTCTCATCCCGCTGAGAAATGCTCCATGCATTGTTGCAGGATACTGTTTGTTAGTTGCCTCTCCTGCAAAGAAAACTCTTCCATCTCCTATACTCTCTGCAAGGATATCATAGTCATCTCCAGATGATCCAACGGCAACATATGAATAAGAACCATATGTGAAGCAATCTTTCCCCCATCTGGTACAGACTGCTTGAACTGGATCTGGAACAACGATGCCTTTTGGATGATAAATGCCTCGCAATATGTCCAAGACCCTTCTAACAGACTCAACTGGAGACATCATCTCAAACTTAACAGCAGCATCCCCAGCAACCAGAGCAAGTAATAATGGACCCCCAGAAACAGAAGAGTAGCTGTAAAACAAAAAGAACTCACCTCTCATACTTGAATCCTCTGTCAAATGCCCAAATGTATCAATCTCTCCTCCCCAAAAGTTGTAGGGAAACAGCAGTGCCACCTTATTCAGTAACCCATATCCTAATCTCTGTACCGCATCTTTCTTTCTTTGTGGAAGCTCAGGGAAAAATTCAATAGATCCTTTCTTAAGGACACCCAACGGTACTGTGCAAAGGACCATGTCCCCCCGAAACTCCTGCCCACAAGCATATACCATAACCCCATCGACACCATACCTAATACTCTGCACAGTCTTGTCATAGAAAATGGGAAGGTCCTTAGCAAGTTCCCTGACAAAAGTATCATTTCCTCCAGGAATAAAACAATGGTCACCCCCCATCTCATACGGATCATCTTGATCCCAATAAGCCATAGACAAGTTTGACATTAATGAAGCATTTGCATATTCTAAATTTGCAAGGTGCCAATTCAACAGCATTCTTTCTTGCTGATCTTCGGCGACCTTGTGAGCATTCCTAAATGCTTCAAGTGCCGTTCCTAAGTTAACGTCCACAGACTTAACTTCCTCTATCATTGCCTGCCTAAGCTTGCAAACTCTATCCAACAACTTATTAAAAGAAGCTTCTACCCGGGAATCAATCTGGGAATCCACTGCCTTCCCATCAGGTAAATACAAAGGACAAATATCTCTTACCTTATGCAGAGGCAACCCCAATTGCCTGGCAAGTACTCCAAGAGGATTACCATTTATTCCAGTAAGGACACTCCCGCCGACATCCGCTGCTGCCAAAACTCCATCACCTCTCATTTGTTTCGTTTTCACGCGACCACCAGGTCTGTCCCGGCCTTCCAAAACCACAACCTTAAAACCCATGGCTATTAACTGCCTCGCGGCGACCAGTCCAGCGAGACCCGCTCCAACGACCACCACATTCCCTCTTTCTGCTACCTCATGCGCCTTCAATTGCACTTCTGTGATTGCCGGAGCGAGCCCAAAGTTAATGTAGCCATGTTCTACCAGAAAATTGTAGGCAGAGTCCACTAGGTTCTTGTGCTCCGCCCGAATTGACTCCAGCGCGTGATCGCGCGTTAGCCAAACCGACACATTCGACCTCCAACGAGCGAGAATGTGGTTCCTTACAACAATATAGTTAGCTTGCTCGGTGCCGCCAATTGTGGACACCACGTTAGCTTCAATTTCTTCTTCGGTCAGTGAGTCGACGGGAAAACCCACGGAGATTGCGATTAAGGCTTCCACATCGAGCTCTTTGGCGAGGCCTCCTGCTATCCTGTAGCGGCGTAGCGATGGGCTGCCATTGATTTCTGTAAAGAACCGCTTTCTACGGCGGCGCCTCTTGGGCGGCGGGGCGGGGTCCGTGGAATTAGGGTTTGCAGGTTGTTCTTCGAGTGTGTCCTCGGGGATTGGGTCGGATGACTCGTCTTGGGAATCCGAAACGGGTGCTTCCACCGTCGTATTAAGGGGTGGGGATTGTGTTTCGGAGGAATTTCGGATGTTGTTTTCAGGTGAGTTTTGCGGTTCGTCGGGGTAAGTTTCTGGTTGGACCGGTGAGAGAGTGATGTCGGTGTCGGTGTCCGGTGAGGATTCGTCTGTTCCGACGTCGTTTGGGTTGTCGGAGGGCCCCTGCGGAGGGTCTGCGGCTTCCATTAGGGTTTATTGGTCAGCTCTGGCCGCAGTTTAGCGTCAATGCGCGTTTAAGTTGGGCCCGTGAAACAGATTGACCCGACGTCGCTTTAAGTTTGGCTTGGCTGGCAAGTTGGAACAACATTTAGAGCGCTGTTAAATAAAATAAAATTGTAATATTAAATCATATTAATAAAAAAATAATAAAGATAATGTTCATATTAAACAGAAAATAAAGATACAATATTGTGTGTATGGGTAAATTCAAAAATAAAAAAACAATAAGTTTATTTATTGAAAATTATTATTTGACTGAAAATTAAAATAAAAATTTATTATGAGACCACAGCAGTGCAATAAAAAAAAAAACTTAAAATTGGTCGACCAAAAATATTCAGAATGTAAAATAAAAATTTACAGAAAAATATTTTAGACCATAAGCTATCAATCAATTACTTTTTCTATTAGTTATTTTTAGACCTAATTATCAGCAATCCCAACAAATATTTACCAAACACTCATATTACCTTTGTAAAAATATACAATATGTCTCAAAATTTAAAATAAACATCCTCTCAGAGATATAAAGACCCACCCATTCAACATCATTTCAATTTAGTTTTAGATATTCAAGTATTTTTTATTAATTTTTTTCCATCACAATTCCTTTTATAATCAGTCCAATTTTAATCACTAAAGTTTATATTTTTATAGTTTCAAAAATTAAAGATGAGTCGTTTCGTTGCCAAACTGAAACTCCACGAAGAGTTTTCATGTATTTAACCCAATGTAAAAGGGAAAAAAAAAAAAACCCCAATCCAAAAAGGGAAAATAGGATTTAGAGTTCATGAGGTTTTAAGTAAAAGTTGAAAAAAAGCTCAATGTGAAATTAAACACTTAATATTATCTCTTTGTTTTGAGGAATACTTGGCAAAAATTTTTGTGTCTAGCACTATTATGCTGCCAGATTTCTTCACCCTCTTTGTTTGTTTGTTTGTGTGTGCAGACCAAGCTTGCCTTTATTTTGAAATTCTAAAAAGAAGTGAAATTATAAATATATTAATTATTATATTTATAAGTTAAATCAAAAGTTATTATTAATATTTTTATTTAATTTTTTAAATAAAAAATATATGCTTAAATATTATTAAAATTAAATGAATATTCTTTTTATCAAATTTTAATATCAATAAATTTAATATTTAATATTTAAATTTAAATTAAAATTAACATAAAAAATAAAAACTGTTTTGAATGATTGTGAACTAAGCTTGCTCGTGTGTGCGTGTGTGCGACACTGTGAAGGGTGTCATGTTGTGGTTGTTTGTTTATGAATGCCAGAGATGACAATGGTGAAATGGGCTCCAAACTCCAATGCTGTAGTTGATAATGGATCTCGTGAGTGTGTTAGAGCCCAAAGATGGCGCAGTCTCCGTCAAACCCGCTAGGCTTAGCTGCCTTTAATTTCCATTTTAAAGAAAATCCAACTCCTCTTCAAGACCGATCAAGGGAAAAAAAAACAGAGAGACCCACCTCTCTCTGTCTCTCTCTCTCTCTGTAGCTAACAGCGAAAAGGGGGAGGCGGGGCTGGTGAGAGAAAATTTTAGAGTGGGAGAGGGTACACCATAGCGAATCGAACGTTCATCTTCCTCTTCCTCCTCCTCCTCCTCCTACCCCCTCCTCCTCCTCTTCCTCCACGTCACTCTTTCTGTTCGTCGTCCAGTCAGCCTTTTGTGTTCCGTTCTACAAAACTAATTGTCCTCCAAAAAAAAAAAAAAAAGAAGAAAGAAAGAGAGACAGAGAGGAATAGAGGAAGAAGAAGAAGAAGAAGAGGTTAAGCGAGAGAGACAGCCACGATGATAACGCGATCGAATCTGGCGGAGCAGTTGAGGGAGTACCAGATTCGATCCAAGCACGACTGGGCCTCTGTCTCCTTCTTTTCTTCCACATCCAATCCCTCTTATTCAAGGTACCTCCCAATCCTGCCCCCCTACCCTCCAACTCATTTCTCAATTCTGATCCTCTTTCTCATTTGATTTGATTTGATTTGTGATTGTAGTGATTGATTGGCTGAGGGTTTTGGGGGCCCCTCGGGCCCAATTGTTGTTGGGGGCAAGTTAGAAATATTTTGTATCTTTAGGATTTCTAAAATTATTTTGAAGCTTTGGAAGATTGGTCGGTTAATCGGATCAGCTTTAGGTCCTCCTTGTTTTGTTTTGTTTTTTTTTTTTTGTTAAGAAAATGATCTCCCTTTCGTGTTTTCGATTCTCGTCTTTTGTTTCTCTGCTTGGCAGTTCCTTTTTCTGCAGACGTTTTATCGTTGTGCAAAAGTGCACGTTACTCCTAGGACAAAGAAACGGGGCTTGAACATTTAAGAATGGATGGGTAGTTTAGATTGCTCAGACGTCTGAACGGGTCAATCACCTGCACTTTCAAACAAAAATGAGATTGTGTGCTTCGATGTATCTGAGAAGATTTCCGTCTCGATGCTTCAATAATCTGAACAAGGGGACTTCAGGAAACAGATTCTTGTGTTCACGAACCTGTGTTCTATTATTGATGTAATTGTGTCCGAGAGGCAATTAATTCGAGTAGCTCAGGCCTGATATTTCATTGACTCTATAGTCCATTGGAACCAATTGCAGGATATAAAGACCGCCTTTGAACTTCATATGCAATCTGGTTTGCGTAGTTTGAGTTTGCTTTTAGGTGTGGATTAGTCGTTGATGGAGGTATTGGTAGCACCTTACTGTTAACGCCCACATATTGATGGGGACTCCAGCAGTTTGATTCAAGATAATAAATTCCTACCTCACAGTCACCCGATCACCATCTTTTAGTGCATCACACATATAATTCTTTCTAGATAATTTACTTGTTATGATGCAGATAGACATGTTGTGCATGGTGATAAGATGGTAGACATGTAGTGCAGGGTGATAAGATGGTTCCCACATAATGTAATTATGATGCAGAGAGACCTGTAGTACTTGGTTACAAGATACTTTTCCATATGATGTGCTTGTTATTTTCTTCCAAGAATGGTTGAATTGGATCAGAAAATTCAGTTGCAGTTGTGAAAAAATTAGAAGTGTAGCTAAATCCACACGAAATGCTTGAGGTGTCAACTGACTGAAGATGGATCATATCAAGCAAATTTGGTATATACAAGCTAGCCTTCTGGAGATGATAGAATAGAATAGAAATTTGACATGCAGGCTCCTTTGACACATGCTCTACAGCCTTGTGCATTGATATCTCTGATCATAGATACTCCATTTCATAGCAAAGGAATTTGAACTATAATTGGGTGTTACAGAGATCAGTTTAAAGATATGGAAACATGAAACAGCATTGAGTCTTTGGGTTGTTTGATGCATTATATTCTTGCGTGGAATAGCTGATGATTGAAGTGAACTGACCAGAAGCCACATGCTTAAAACCAATGAAAGCCTCACAGGACTCTTATGATGCTAATGACATTTTATGGGCTACTTATTTGAAAGATGCTTCTTGCTGCTGGGAGTTGCTAGGCTTTGTAGCTATGATGAGCTCAACTACTATTTTCTTGGATATTGCTCACACATTACTCATCTGCCATGTCTCATGGAATAGTTGTTGTTCATGAGTTGAAGCATGGTTTTCATGCTATGATGTCACTACTGATTTGTTTCTACCCATTGCCCCTTTCTGTTGTTGCAGGGTGGATGTTGTGATATTTGTGATATGGGAACTCCTCAGTCTTGCTTTCCTGGTTTTTTCGGCAGTCTCTTTGTATTTTAGGCACATGCAACTTGCGTTTATCTTAATTTGCATAACTATGCTTCTACTTTTATTCATGAAAATCACAAAGCAGGTAAGATTGGCTAGGAAAAAGAAGCGAAGGATGCTTCTGCCACTATCCATGTAATACTAAAGAAAGCAGTGACCATTTTTCGAAGCAACATAAGTCTGCAAGGTCAATTGTCCCCCCTGACCCCTTTTACTTTATTTAAATCTGTTACTGCACGGGAAGCAATTCTTGCAATGAATATGATTGAGTGATCATTTCAACACCTGCGGATTGAAATGATGGCTCCCTCGAGATGGAAAGGTTGAGATTGATTAGAATTGATGTTGTCAGATGTCGCTAATTGGATGTTGACACTAAATGGATTGTTTGTTTCTTAGTACTTTTTTCTAGCATGGATGGTGCTGTCCAAACATCGTTTCAATTCACAGCATACAGTCAAGATATTTGTTCAATGGTGTTGAAATGCTCGGAAATTAGTTTTTATGTTTTTGGAGTTGCAGGTCCCTAATTGAAGTGAAGAGGTGGTTGTATATTATGGAGCTTAATTGTACGTGTACACATTTTGTGCAGTAATTAAAGTTATCTAAAATATCATTACTTTCATTACTTATACGAGCTTTATAGAAGAGACCATATTCTAAGCTATACCCTGAGTAGAACCCGGTTGCATCATTCCCTGTCCTTGGTTTACCTGCTTCTTTAATTCTTTCTTCCTGGTACGGCACATTCTTCAAAAGAAATTGATTTCCTGAAAACTGGGCATGGAGACATGTTTGTGAGAGCTCTCCTTCAAGCATGCTTAGAGTTTACCTTCTAGGAACCGGTTGGTGTTACCACAACTCGCGGTGGATGGTGGGGGCGTTTGATTTTTCTTTGCTATTTTCTCCTGTTCTTGAACTCTTGTCAGCGAAAAGAGACATTTGGTATGAAGACCAGAATAATCTCTCAAATTTTGAACGAATCTTAAGCTGGAGAGCACCGGAATTGTAACCGGCTTATTGTCGACCTTGGCTAGAAGATGTGAATTTCGATTCCCATGGTAACGATGGTCCAAACTGCTCTGGTGATCACCAGATTGCAGAGCACCACCCCCGTGATTCCCAATATCCAATTGAGTCGCTAAATCCTCTTATACATTTGAGGATGCTTTTTTTTTTTATTTTATCAGTATCCACATACAGCAAAGATATGCCAAGGTTAGCTACGGTGAAGTACCTCCGAGCAGCACTTCCAGGCTTGGCCTGCAGATATAAAGTATTCTCTGTAGTGGACCTAGCGGTTATCTGCTTTCTCTCGTTTAAATTGACATAATATTTCGGATTATTACACCATATCAGCAAACAACCATCAAAGGAACGGAAAATAGAGGCGAGTCTCTTAGATTTTCCTCAGCTGCGATATATATAAAGCCCAGAACGAACAATCAAAGTTTTGAGGTTGCAAGCTTGATAAGATCCTTTCTTAGGATCTTGCCCGATGGATTCTTGGGTATTGCAGGAATAAACGCAACTTTCCGGATTCTCTTGTACGGGGCCACCTGCATATAAAGCGCCACGTTATAGCACAGAGAACGTCATTCTTCTGTGTCGAAGGATCTCATATAATCTATAAGAAATTGATGTTTCACACACACCTGTCTTGCTATGAAATCCATCACTGCATTCTCAGGCAAATCACTTCCAGCCTTTCTTACGACATATGCCATTGGATACTGCCCAGCCGCCTTGTCCGGAAACCTAGAGATACGTTTTTACAAAGATACATCATTTCGAAGCAGACCAAAATACTCCTTACTTTATTTCTTTCTTTTATTTTTTTTCGGTTTTATTTATTAATAAGAGTAATTTTTTTATTTTATTTTATAAGAAAGTGCATTTCTTGAAATTTCCTTCCTTCCTTCTTTAATTTTATTTTACACGAGAGATTAATCTCATCTTCTAGGGACATAAAAATCTAATTATGAGAGCAAATGCTACTATTTGAAGTCCTGTGTACATGGAGAGGGAATGCTTACGGTATCACAGCAGCATCAGCAATTTGTGGATGTGTAAGCAACAAGGCCTCTAGTTCTGCCGGAGGGACCTGCCATTTGAAGACCCAACATCAATTTCAATGTGTCACAGTTCTCAGTTGGGCAGCATATATTGACTCGAAAGTATGTAGCATCTCATATTGGTCAAAAATTAAACACAGGAGTTACGCATTGGGACACAATTGGATAACCGAGAAACAGATGTTCCTTCCACCTGGTATCCCTTGTATTTAATCAGCTCCTTCAACCTGTCAACCACAAAAATGAAGCCATCATCGTCAATGTAGCAAAGGTCTCCAGTCCTTAGCCATCCTTCTGAATTAAGTGTCGATGAGGTTGCTTCTGAGTTACCGAAGTAACCTGAAAAATCAATCCCCAGAACACAAAATAATTAAGACCGAGGCATCAGTCAGATCAAGCACATTAACAGGAAGCACCATTTGTCTTTTTAATATACCTAATGAAGGAGCTCATTAGGACAAAGTAAATGAAAACTACATCTTGTTCCTACTCCTATATGATAAATTCGCGCCAATCTGCCGGGTTCTATCCACTTCACATGCAGATACCGAAGTGGTAAGAGGAATTGGGTGCAGGCGACAAGCTGTCAGTATCCATTCACTACACTGATTTTTTGCCACAACACTCTCCTAAAATAAGGAAAGCTGTAAGTTTCAACATTTGTTCTCTGCCTTGAAGCCCATTATCGACCAAAATTTCTTATTTTCTTGTCACCGGGGGACCCATTAGACAGAGGAAAGGCAAGATAACTAATCTCAAATATAAACTAATACGACATGACAATGGAATGGAGGCCCAGCACCACACACCCCACTTGCATTTCCTTTCTCCAAGGAAACGAATGGACGTGATGCCACCAAATTATGTGACCGACCATGCAAACTTTTATAGAGACGCGGAACAATTTTATTTTAATTTTTGCTCTTCCTAACAGAATCGTTTAGCATGACGCGGCTCGTGAAGAGATTACGGCTCGATTGATAATTTGATGTCATTTTCGAAGCTGTTACCCTACCGTGCTTAGGAGGTTAGGAATAAAAGTATCCACCGTTCTTTTAGCTTAGATAAGCCAAGACGTTGAAACAATAAAGCGACAGCGTACCTTTCATCACCGACGGACCTCTGAGCCAAAGCTCGCCGGTCTGGTTGACGGACAAAGCATTGCCGGTTTCTGGGCCAACAATCTTCGCTTCCATGCTCGGCGACAGCAGCCCCGCCGTGCCATATCTCCTGCTCTCCTCCAGGGTGTCCGTTGATGCCCCGATCGCCGTCGACTCAGTCAAACCGTAACCCTGAAGAATTCTAGCCATCGGATATTTCGACGTAAACCCGTCTATCACCTCCTTGCTCAGCGGCGCCCCTCCAGACAAAATCCACCTCAGAGAACTCAAGTCGTAATTCGATTTTATGTGGTCGGCGCCATTAATCATGGCCACCAGAATCGGTGGCACGAGTGGAAGGTCCGTGGCACGGTATCTCTCAATCGAGGACAGCATCTCCGGCATCTCGAACTTGGGGAGCACTACGATCGTTGATCCCGATGCGAGCAGGCCCGTTGCGAACGCAGCTAGCCCGTAGATATGAAACATGGGGACGGTGCAGATGAACGTTCGCTCCCCATCAAAGTCATCGTCATCGTTGTAGCGTCCGACAATTGTTTGTACCATGGCGATCAGGTTCCGGTGGGAGGAAATCACGCCCTTGCTTGCTCCAGTTGTGCCCGAGGAGTAGAGCAGAGTGGCCGTGTCATTCTGGTTGACTCGGTCTTTGACTCGGCTCTCACCCGGCTGCTTCTTCATCATCTCGCTCAAAGTCGTCACAATTTTGGCTCCGGTGTTGTTTGGCACGTCACCGTCTAGGAGGACAACGGGCAGATTCGAGTTTGAAGCCACGAGTTTGGGTACGAGTTGTAGTGTTGTGAAGGCCAGTGAGGGCTTTGAATCGGCTATTTGTTTTGCGATTTCTCGAGGAGTGTTCAGAGGATTGGTGGTCGTGATTATGGCGCCGAGGGACATGACGGAGAGGCAAACAATGGGGAAGAAGATGGAGTTTGGGGAAAGGAGAAGGACGACGTTGCCCTTCCGTACTCCCATGTCAGAGAGACACGTGGCGACGGAATCCACGGCTTTCCACAGGTCGGCGAAGGTGACCCGGTGGCCAGTGGCGGCGTCGATGAAGGCAGTCTTCCCACGGTGGGCCTGAGACGAGATAAAAGTGGTCACGTCCACGAAGTCATTTTGAGGGAGGGGAACGGGCTTGCGCTTACTGTAAAAAATGGAGTTGGACTTGCAAAATCCACTTCTTGGGTCTATCGCGGAGCCGCCGTTGCCGCTTGCCATCGAGATTTTCCGACGCTGGTGCTGCCCCCCGTCTGTCCCTGGACCGCGATTCTGATTTGTTCAGCTTCCTACCCTCCTGTCGGAACCAATAAATCTAAAAAGATTGTAAGTGGTAAGTGGACCCAACCGCGCCTAAAGATGTCGGATGTCCCAGTCGCCTTTGTTGACTTTTCAGCGGATGGGCGGCTTTTTTTATTTTCATTTCCTATCTTCAAGTATTTAATATTCGAACAAATCTAGGTGAAATAAACTTAAGTGAATATAATTATTTTTATATTATATTTTTATTATTTTATATTATAATTATTAAATTTATTTTTAAAAAATTATTAAATATTATTTAATGATTAACATTAATTTAATTGTATATACATTTCATTTTTTTAATTTTTTACTTTAACTTTTTATCATTATGGAGAGAATAATTAAATAATTAAATTAAAATTTTAAATTTATTATCTCCTTAATGGTATTATCAAAATTAATATTATATACTAAAATTAATATATTTAAACATATTATATCATTTAATGTAGAAATTTTAAAAAATTATTTTTATGTATATTAATAAGATAAAAAAATATAATCAAATAATATATAAAAATTTATTTAGTATCAATTTAAATCATATATTAATATAATTAGAATATTATATATTAATTAGTTGATATATTTAATGTGAATTAAATCTTGAATTGATAATTAAATATTAGTTAAAAAATAAATAAATGGAATTAAATTTAGAATATTAATTCATGTAATCAATACATTATAATATTAATTTTGAAACAAATCTATAATAATTAATCGTGTTTATTGTAACTTTGTAAGTTATATTATTTTAATAAAAAATAAATTTGGTTTGATTTGATTTGATTAATTGGTCATTTGGATCAAGAAAAATCTAATTGAATCAACCAGATTTTTTTCCTTTTTTGGGTAATGGTTAATTCATTGGGCTACCAATTGAACTAATTAATTTGAGTTAAGTTTAATAATATTGTTTTATATTATATTAATATATTATATATTATATAAAATTTAATTATATTTAATTAAATTTATAATTTTTAAATTTACATAATCATATTCTTAATATTTATTAGCCATTAAATAAACTAAAATATTTTAATTTGGTAGATATGAGCTATCAAAGATTTATTTTCCTTTGAATACCATTACCAAAAAAAGAAAAAAATTAGAATCATAAATATACTATTTTGATAGATACATATGATTTATATTATATGAGATAATATTTGATATCAATTAAATGTTATTTGATTTTACATAAAATTTTCATGAAAATTTAGCCCATTTTTTTACAATTCTATTATGTAATGTTAAAAACCATTTATTTGATACTAAATATAATATCATGTAATATAAACTATATTTTATCCATTGTATTTACCAAATAGTAAATTTATTAATTATTTTCTAAAAAATTATTATAAACAAAGTATTCTAAATTTATAATATGAACTCATTATATAAATATATTATTTAGTAAATATAAGTAGATACAATTTAATTTGTATTAAATGAATACATTTAGTACTTTATGAATAGTATTTAATATTATATAACTTTTATATAAAAGTTTATTTTATTTGTATATAATTTTATTGCATGATACTAAATATTATTTATGTAGTATGAGACATAATTTTTATGATATAATTATGTTGTGTCAAATCATATTTATCATAAAAAGTGTTAATATAATTTTTTTTATAATAAAAAGAATTACAAAAAATTATTACTGACGTGCAAAATGTGTTATTATTGTTAATATATGAAATATATAAGAAACAAAATAAGAAAAACCACAAGGTATAATAATAATTTTATTTATTTATGAAATTATGTAAAATATGATTATTTTTTGTTATTACTATATTACTTTATAAATGCTCTTATTTAGTTTTTTTTGTTATTATTATAACCATTATAATTATTTGTAGTGATAATAATTAGAATTTTATTATTATTATGGCAAAAAAATTGTGGAATATATATATATATATATATATATATATATATATAGTAAAATTTAAAATAAAAAAATTAGTTCAAGACCTAGACCATTTATAATGGTGATGAGAAAGGCTTCTCTTTCTAAGTTAATGATCAATTTCAACATTTATATGAAAAGGATTAGTCTAACAACACAAACATTGAGAAGCATTTCCTTTCTAGAGAAAAATAAAGCTGGTAGAAAATTTTCTCATGAGACGGCGTCGTAACGTTAATTCCGTTGTTGGGAGCGAATGAGGAAACTTGTTTGACCTAAAAATTAGGGCAAAACACAGTTTGAATAATAATAAAAAAAAATTAATGAAGATAAAATAATATTTTATTAACTTTGCAGGTCGGGACCCAAAAAAAAAAAAAATTAGATTTTCTGATCCTTCCCCCATAGGCCATTTCTGAGTTAGGGGTTGCACGGAGATGCACAGATAGATATACAGAGAGAGAGGGGAAGAGGGCATGGAGACGGCATCACTTACGAGGGCTTGACCTTGCATAAGCCAAAGCGATGGCATTTCGTCACCGGCAAGGGCTTGTGCGCCATCATGCGGTAATGTTGAACATACAAATCCTTCACGATCATTCCCTATCATCAGTCTTTAATATTCATTCTCATTTGCTTCGTTGGTTTAGGTAGAAGAACCAAAAAAAAAAACAAAAACAAAAACAAAAAAGGAAAAACAAGCTTCTAGCAGATGCTAGATGCGACACGAGTCTCTCAGAGAAAAGGAAAAAGAAAAAGTAAAAATGCAGCATGTGATTCTTACATTGCCAGTAGACTTAGTCAAGTCTGTCGCAAGCCTGTGTTGTTCCATCCAGGTATTGGGTTCTGTACAGGGCTAAGCAAGACGGTCCTGTAGTGCTGGTAAGAGTTTTTTCTTTGTGATTTATAGATAGTTCTTTTATAAATGATTTGCGTTCCATGCTTGAATTCATTATCGTGACATTGCCTTTTTAGGGTTGGCGACATCCTTGGGAGGGTCATGGTGACCATGGGCACGGACCCAAGGTATGTTTTCTCTGCACCAGCGTCCTGTAAATATCAATAAACATTATTTTTATGTATGCTGTGAAGTCAGTTGTATCTCGTGCTTTTTCATTCAATCAAGCACTTCAATTTCTCTCAACTCGAAACATGCCCTTTCAACAACTTCTTACTAATCTTGTTAAAATGCAAGATTGTTTTTTTTTTTTTTTTTTGGTTTCCTACTGAATCTGCAGGGTGTGATATGTTTGTGAGGTAGGAAAGGGAGAAGTGAGGTAAGGGAAGTGTGCCGAAGGTAAGACATTATGGAAAAGAAAAGAATACGAGAGCAAGAAAGGAAGGGCGGTGAGAAAGGTGCACGAAAGTGCTGCCATACATCTCATCACATGTTCCCCTTGCTGCCTGCTATCCTTGGTTCTTAAGAAATATAGGCATGGGATTATGAACATGGTTGTGACAGTAGCACTGCCATATGTTCTCTTTGTGTCCTTCGCTCAAGTTTTAAAGAGTTAGAAAAAGGAACCATTCATGCATGCCTTTACAGCAGGACTGATTCCCTTATGGGATGCAAGAAGCACATGACAGTAGCAGGACATAGAAAATTGTATAGAAAAGGAAGCAGGACTTGCATATATCCTGTTCTTTGGTTCCCAACATTCTGCCCTAATTAACATGTATTGAACCAAGAGCTGATAACTTTTGCATGCCAATGGCGAAGTCAAAGTTCAGTTAGCTTGTTGGACTTCATTTATGCTTATCCTAGCTCTATTGTAGCTCATTCTTGTCGGTGTTAGGCAATACTTGTTTGTGAACTGGTGGATGAGCAGTTTGTCATTGCCGTCATCTTCTGAACCTTTTATTTCAAGAACTCTGATTTTCCAATTGGCAATTTAAATCGAAGGGTTGATATGCTCAGATTCTCTTGACAGCAGGTGTCCCATTGAGGACCAGGAAAAATAGAACGAATATTACCGTTGGTGGGATGACAGTATGGATGCAACTTGGAGCGGATTTTTTCGCTTCTTTCAATTCAATAAAGAGGTGGTGAAAAAGGGACTATCAAGGGCATTGAATAATGAACACTGAACTCCATGTTAATGTCTTAGTTCGTGAGCATGGATTTAATCGTTGTTTACTTGTTTGTCTTTGCCCATCTGCACGTTCTATGGAAAACTATTGTGGATCGAAAGCTGGATAAAGCCTGGTTCATCTGATATGGTCGTCGTCAATACATGTAAATGAATGCACTTCTGATGGAATCTTGCGGGCATTGTGCATTATCCGCACCCCCCCCCAATGTAGGTGTAGGGGGGCCATTGTTTAGTACAATGAAAAATTATGGTCACGGTAAAATTTTGTGTTAAGCCAATTGAAAAACTTTTGCCTCTTTTGTTAATTGATTTTCACTTTTTGCAAGCAGGAGTCATTTTACAAAACGCAATTCAACCGAGTGAGACTGTCTTCATTTATCGAGTAATCCTTTCAGTTTCCTCTTCTTTCGGTTCTCAAATCTTTCTAAACTCTCATGCCATGCCCTATTCTTCTTCATCGCGCCATCATTGTTCCTGTTTCTGTCTTGCCTTTTCAAATTTTCCAATTTCCCAGCCTTAAATTGTGCTATACTTCATCTTCCTTGAATCTAGCCTCTTTTCGTCGTTAGTCTTTTGAGTTTTCTATACCTTAAATCAGTTTCTTCTCTCGTTCCTTTCTGACTTCTTAATCTCCAGACTCCTAACCTAAATTGCTTTGTGCTACTTCTTTTCCCACAGTTTCAGAATCATTAACCCCTTTTGTGCTTTTACGGGGAATCGTGCGCTGAAATACTGTGGAGAGAGGACTGTTGTGGTTTGGTTGAGAAAGTTTTTAGATGAGGTGACCAAGAATTGTGATTGTTCTGCACTAGATCGCGTGCTTGCCAAGATTCTTGTGGGTGAGGAGGATGAAAGTGGGGCACACAATTCAAGAGGCTGGAATTAAAGAGTTGTGTGAGCTCCGGGCGATGAGGATTGATGTTGGTACATGGTGTGCTCAAAGGATGCATTAATGGGTTGCCGGAGGTCCTAAAAATCTCTATAATTCAGAGCTCCGGGTGTTAACGTCAAACCCAATTTATCAGAAAGTGATAAGGAGGGACTCGGGCTGGTGATTCTAGAAAATTGACCTAAACAAGTGGAAGTGAAAGCTTAGGCGTTTAGTCATATGAAAAATGTCGTTAATGTTGATCAGGATTAACGTTGAGCTGATCTGGATTAGTGAGAGTGTCATGTTAATTTGATAAACTAGTTTAAACAAATCATCAACTGCGTTATTTACAATTCAGGATTTAACGTCAATTCCAAAGAAATTAAATTTGGCCACCCATTTTTAAGCATTTTTGTAATGGAATTGACCCTCTTCGGACAAAATTTTGGTTATTGATATGTTGATGCCAAATAAGAGAGTTAACGGTGAACTTATTCTAATATTTAGCATGAAGTTTATTACAAGGAATGATGGGCGAAGAAGGTAACGACATGATTCAAGGCACCTAACGTAAGCTTCTCAGAAATACATTCTAGAAGCTCCTACAACAAAGTCCCGGACAGAATAGGAGACAAGACAATTCTCTTTGTCTTTCGCTAGTTCACTTCTTACGAAGAGAAACATGAATTACCAACTGGGTGGCTAAGTGAAGTACGTGATGGCTCTCTCTCTCTGCCATGCACAGAAATTGGGACATAAGAAGTAACCCCATTTATCAGGCAAATGAACTTAGGAGAGTCGTCGCTTGCGTTTCGATTAATCAATTCAGGGGCATTTCGAGTGTTGACATAAGTTTGATTAATCGGTGCATAATACTTCTGTCCGCAAAATGCATGCTACTGCCTGAAAAATGTTAAATAACTAGTTAACATGTCTTCATTTAATTTGAACTGATCAAACCATCCGCTGTTTATTCACCATTTTGATGCTGTTTTTCTTACTCACACTTTCATGTGCAAGCCAACATTATGAAAGACCGGTTGTACATATAATTGACAACCAAATTACTTCCCCAAACGGCCTATTTGGATTTTGATTTATATAATATAATATACATTTATGTATATATATAGAACAAATTTTTAAAATATTATAAATATTAAAAATAAATAATTATATAGATCAAATAATCTAATGTAAATATAAAATGATTAAATACATATAATAAATAAAAAATTATATAAATGAAATGTTATATATATATATATATATATATATATATGTTTGTACAATAAATAGAAATGAAGTAATGTGTACGAGTGTTGTGTATATAAATAAAGTAAAGACAAAAAAAAAAGAAATGTAAATTTATTTTAACTTTCCCAAAAAAAAAAAAAAAAAGTTTAAAAGAGATTAATCTTTTTTTTTTTTATAGTCAAGTTGAGTCGAACACATTTAAGTTATTTGAGTTTAATTATTTTTAAGTCACATTATATTAGAATCAAATTTATATTTAATTTTTTTGAGACGGATTCCAATTGGGTTTAATTTTAACATTTCTATAACTAAATTAGGTGCGTACAATAACTTTATTCTGGACACTGACAAAATTGCAACAGTTTTACTTATAGCCCTTCACGGCATCGCCAAACAAATCCTAGGTTCGTTTGGAGACGTAGGAGGATAAGCGGAGGAGGGAAGATGGACAGTGGGCCTTGTTTGGACCTACTCAATATTTTGGGCCGCAATTTTCTCTCGGTTTCATGCCAATTACCATGACTCAAATGGGATGGGATGCTTTTACTGGACCTTTTCTCTGTATTTTGACATTTTGAGGCTGCAAACTCCCAGAACTATATTAACCAAAATAAAAAAATAAAAAATAAAAAATCCAAAATCCCAGAACTATAAACAGCCAAATTATTGCATAAAAATCAAGCAGAAAATACAAACGAGTGGATGTTGAATTGAGCACGTAGCTGCAACCTGGGCAACAACAACCTTATGGCTAGCGTTTAATAAAAAAAATAAAATAAAATAAAAAACAAAACAAACTCGTAGACCACCAAGCAAGTGTAGAAAATGAATATTTTCTGCTGGCAGATTAACAAGCTATAAAAAAGATCAAGCATCGAAGACGTTGCGAGAGTAGAATCGCACTGTTTCGCTGTGTCGACGCCAGCCAGCAATCCAACACAGCACCCAGAGAACGATTGGAGGGATATCCAAGCAAAGCAAATTGTTGAGGAAAGAGAGGGAATCCATAAGCATCAACGGCCATGGCCTCGGCCACAAATCCTTTGCTCTCTTCCAACATGTATGGCACTAACCGTCTACTCTCTCCGCCGACGCCCAAAACCACCACATGGGCAATCAGAAAGACCCAGATTACTAAATCCTTGTACAACGAGAAGCAACCCTTTAAAGATTATGGTTTGAATTCTCTGCCATCAAATTCAAAGGCCACCGTGGCAGCTTTGCTCCTCTCTTCCTCAATCATCCCTCAGGCTTTAGCCTTGGACAACTCCACCCCTCCAGCGCCGCCCGTCATGGAAGCGCAGCAGCCCACCAAGCCCAATCCCTCGAACACCTCTCCCTTCTCTCAAAACCTTCTCCTCACGGCCCCGAAACCACAGTCCCAGTCCTCCACCTCTGAGCTCCCCGAAGGTAGCCAATGGCGTTACAGCGAGTTCCTCAATGCAGTCAAGAAGGGCAAAGTCGAGAGAGTTCGATTCAGCAAGGACGGTTCTGCCCTCCAGCTCTCCGCCGTCGACGGCCGCCGCGCCACGGTCATTGTCCCCAACGACCCCGACCTTATCGACATTCTTGCCATGAATGGCGTGGATATCTCCGTCTCGGAGGGTGATTCCGGCAATGGGCTATTCAATTTTATCGGCAATTTGTTGTTCCCATTCCTTGCTTTCGCCGGATTGTTCTTCCTCTTCCGCCGGGCACAAGGTGGGCCTGGTGGACCTGGCGGGTTGGGCGGACCCATGGATTTTGGAAGATCCAAATCCAAGTTCCAAGAAGTGCCGGAAACTGGGGTGACATTTGCCGATGTGGCGGGGGCAGACCAAGCAAAACTGGAACTTCAAGAGGTTGTTGATTTCTTGAAGAACCCAGATAAGTACACGGCCTTAGGTGCCAAAATTCCCAAAGGTTGTTTGTTAGTTGGGCCACCGGGAACCGGGAAGACTCTGCTGGCCCGGGCAGTTGCCGGAGAAGCAGGAGTGCCGTTTTTCTCTTGCGCGGCATCAGAATTTGTGGAGCTTTTTGTTGGAGTTGGGGCGTCTAGAGTGAGGGATTTGTTTGAGAAAGCGAAATCTAAGGCGCCGTGCATTGTGTTTATTGATGAGATTGATGCAGTGGGGAGGCAAAGAGGGGCTGGGCTTGGAGGTGGGAATGATGAGAGAGAGCAGACTATTAATCAGTTATTGACCGAAATGGATGGGTTTTCGGGTAATTCTGGGGTTATAGTGTTGGCTGCCACCAATAGGCCCGATGTTCTTGATTCAGCTTTGTTGCGGCCTGGCAGGTTCGATAGGCAGGTCACTGTAGACAGGCCCGATGTTGCTGGTAGAGTCAAGATTCTTCAGGTTAGTTCGCTCCATTCACAGCATTTTGTTCTTTTTTCCTAGCATAATTTGCAGGCTTTTTCGTAATTCAGTAGCAACAATTTGAATTATCTGACACGACAATGGACCTAATGCTGTGATTTTATTGTGTATGTGGGCTTGCACAAATGGGCATCTGCGAATGTATTTATGTACTGTTTGTGAGTGTATTCATGGACTTTCAGACATCTTGTAGTACCCCTAATGCCCTATTTGTCAATTGAAGATTGTCTGCTGGTATATTTTGCACTAGCTTTTGCTAGCCAGTGATGATCAAAAAAACATCTATGAGCAGAAGTCTCATCTGGTTAATTGCTTGGCCTGACTATTCCTTTTTCCTCTTTTGCAAGCTGAGTCTCTTTTCCCAAGTTCATACTTCATACATTCAACTTTTAGCTCATTTTCTAATTCGCTTTTGTTTAACTTCTGCTTGCTCAAATTTACATTTTATAATGACAGGTGCACTCTAGAGGAAAGGCACTTGCAAAGGATGTGGACTTTGAAAAGATTGCTCGGAGGACCCCAGGATTTACTGGCGCTGATCTGCAGAACCTCATGAATGAAGCAGCCATTCTTGCAGCAAGGCGTGACCTTAAGGAAATAAGCAAAGATGAGATATCAGATGCTTTAGAGAGGATCATTGCTGGACCAGAGAAGAAAAATGCTGTCGTCTCTGATGAGAAGAAAAAATTAGTTGCTTATCATGGTATATGATTTGTGCTAACTGCTAACTTTCCTCAAGTACCTCTAGGTTTTATTTGGGCACGCTAAGTACATTGCACTCCAATTTGCAGAAGCTGGGCATGCTTTAGTTGGTGCACTCATGCCTGAATATGATCCTGTGGCGAAGATATCCATCATTCCTCGTGGCCAAGCAGGTGGTCTTACATTTTTCGCTCCAAGTGAGGAGAGGCTAGAGTCTGGCCTTTACAGTAGAAGCTACCTGGAAAATCAGATGGCAGTTGCACTTGGTGGAAGGTCAGTAACTGAAGCTCATCTCTTGGTCAATCCTTTTGGAAACCTTAATGAGTAATACTTGGTATTATTCTTTATCAAACCCCGCCTTTGGGTCTGCTTGGCCTCTGATTTCATAGGTGCTTGAATTTGGGCACATGGAACATGACAGGAAGTGCAAGTGCTATACCCAGCCCTGGTATCTCTGGCACATCATTTATGTGAAAATTTATCTTTCTCATTGGTAATGCAGGGTTGCCGAGGAGGTCATTTTTGGAGAAGAAAATGTGACTACTGGAGCATCAAATGACTTCATGCAAGTTTCACGGGTTGCAAGGCAGATGGTTGAGAGATTTGGTTTCAGTAAAAAGATAGGACAAGTTGCCATTGGTGGACCTGGTGGAAATCCTTTCTTAGGTCAACAGGTATGATTGAGATTGGGTACAAAACATCAATGTGAATGGTTTTAAAATATTACTAGCTTCTTGTTCTCATGTTCCCCATCTCCAGTTCACTGCAGAAGCAACTTTACAGTGAAGACCTGACTTGTATTGGTTCAATTTGCAGATGTCATCTCAGAAAGATTACTCTATGGCAACCGCAGATGTGGTGGATGCAGAAGTGAGGGAGCTGGTTGAGAAGGCATACACAAGGGCCAAGCAGATCATCACAAATCACATTGACATCCTCCACAAGCTTGCTCAGCTCCTCGTAGAGAAAGAAACCGTGGATGGAGAAGAGTTTATGAGCCTTTTTATTGACGGGAAAGCTGAGTTGTATGTTGCTTGATCACACTTCTAGGCATTAAACCCATGCTGTATTATTAGTTTTTGCAAACGCTTACACAAGAAAGCAGGTAAAGTATTTAATGGCTTCATAGTTTGTAGGGCTTCCAAATTGCTTGTAGACGAGATCCTACCACGACATTTTTCTAAAGCTGAGGGATCAACATTTCATCATTTACTCTCAGGGAAATTATTATAAAAAAAAAAATGTACACCTGTGTAAGACATATGTTGGCCCAGATTGCACAACACAGTCATCTAGTCCAATTGTTTCTGAAGATGGATCCCCTGATTAAAATCACAGCTTCAGTAACTTGCTTTCAAAACTTTCCCGGAAACTGAGATGTTGATACTGTAAATTCGAATTTAACAAAAACCATCTGATGGGAAAATGATTCTGGTCAAGAAATGCCAATGTTCCAACGTTCATTATGCTTGTTTGCATGCACATCCATATACGGATACTGGCACTACATGGGGAACCGTGTTCATCACTCCAATTTAAGATGATTGAACTAATTATCTTACACAGTGATCGGTTATCAGAAAGAGTTAATAATCGCCAGAGAATTTAAGAAGCGAGATTGCTAAGAGATACCCAATAATGCTAAAAATATATATATGGGATGCATGGAATCGAAAAATTAAGAATAATGTCCTAACTTGTGTGTGTATGGTATAAAAATATCTTATGTGAAAAATTAAAATTAATCAATTAATAATTATTTGGTATTTTAATTGTTATGTAACAAGGATTGCTACAGAAATATCTTAGCAAGTAACTCTTAAGAAAATATCCTCCATTCACTTAAGAAAAAAAGGAAATTGAGCAAGTAATATAAATATTAACTTCATTTAGTTGACCAAATCACCTTAAATCACTTTAAAAAATAAAAATAATTTAATAAATTGAATTTGAATAAATAAGATGTTAACATAATTATATTTTAATTAAAATAATTTAATTGATCAATTATCTTATAAAAAAGAAAATAAAAGTAACTTAGTAAATTAATGTTAAAACGATGTAAGTTAATATGGATATAGTTGACTAATCATTTTAAATTACTTACAAACTAAAAATAACTTAGAAAATTGACTTTTGATTTTCATCTAGAAAATAAATTTAAATTAAAAATATAAATTAAATAAAATAGTTCAATTAATTAATTATTGAATATATTTTTATTAATAAAAATATAATCAATAAATATTTTTATTATAATAATTATATTAAATATTTTAATTTAAAATTAATTAAATATCATATTAATTGCATATGTAATATATTATTTTAAAATTATTAATAAAATATTAATTATAATATAAAAATAATATAATAAGTTTATATGTACAAAATAGTGTTAAATATATTAAAATATTTAAATTACACAGACACACACGTACAGTTGACTCAACCTTTATAAGTTGATATATGTTATAATTGATAACTTAAATTAAATAAAAATATATTTTTTAAAAATTTATTAAATTGTAAATTATTTGATTAAGAATAGGCGCGTTTCCTTTTCTCTGGCTCTTGCCCAAAAACTGATTTCCCGATGGGCGAGCGAGCCCATGGGGAATTTCTAGGGCTCTTTGGGCCGATGTTCGCTCCCAGGGTGGGAAAAGATATCGCAGCGGTGGCTCTGTGGATTGGGATCCAAATGACTTGGGCTTCATGTCTCCCCCCACCACCCGCTAACTTGTGAAAGCAGCGCAATCGCATGCTAGAAGCGGACCGCAACATTGACGATGGAGCTGAGAAACAATTTACAGGAGACTCTGAGGAGAAAATGACGAGTTGAAACAAAATTTTTAGAGAAAATAAAAGCTAGGCTTCAGAGGTAGAGATTAAGAGATTGAGGTGAAGAAGGCTCAAGAAGAAGCAGCAGCAGCTTCGGTTGGATTCCGGTGTTAGGCGGTGCCGGAAAAAGATTAAGATGCAAGGCGGATCGTCGGGCATAGGCTATGGTCTCAAGTTTCAGGTCAGCTCGCAATTCCGTTGTTCACTATTAATGTACGAAATTCTCAGATGATGTAAACTATTATTATTATTATTATTATTATTATTATTATGTCTCTGATTACGGATTCAAGAAATGAAAAGAAAATAATGAATTCGAGGTGATAATGTGCAGGCGAGGTGCATATCAGACGTGAAAGCCGACACGGATCACACCAGCTTCATCACAGGCACTCTCAGTCTCAGGGAGGAAAATGAGGTACAAAAAAAATTGCAAAAAAAAAAAAAAAAAGATTCTGTCTAGACATTTAAATCTTAATTTTGACCTGCAACGATGTGATGAATGGAAGAAGCTGAAGGATTCGAAATGTAAACGTACCTTCGCAGGTGCATCTGATTCGGCTATCAGCGAGTGGTACCGAACTGATATGCGAGGGTTTGTTTTCGCATCCTAATGAGATCTGGGATCTTGCTTCCTGTCCGTTCGATCAGCGCATCTTTTCCACTGTCTTCTCCACCGGTAACCTCCCTACCCCTCCTTGAACGTTTCAGCTCGAAATGCCGCCTTTTTTTTTGTTTTATTTAATTTATTTTCTGTTGATTATCTTTCACTGTATCAGGCTCCTTCGCGATCTGTGGGAAAATACTTTTAAAGATGCTTGTTCTATTGCTTCCTGCATTGTATTGAAAATTAATTTATGGTTATTGGCAGCTGTTAGTAGTTCCATGATATTGTTTATGTGGGCATTTGATTTTGTGTTGCTATTAAAGGTGAATCATACGAAGCTGCGGTGTGGCAGATTCCCGAGTTATATGGGCAGTTAAATTCCCCTCAGCTGGAAAGAATGGCTTCCCTTGATGGACATGTTGGTAAGATTAATTGGTGAGTTCATTTCTCCAGATGATCCTCTGCTTGTTGCTTGAATTGACCAAAAGCTAACAAAAAAGAAGAAAATAAACAAAGTAGGAAACTGTATTGGTGAGAAGTAGTGTAACTCTCTGAGGTTTTGGGGTCCTCCATTTGACATTTGAGAGAGGGATTTGGTTCTTGAATTTTTCTAGTTACAAATACAGTCTGAAATCATGTGACAGCATTTTTTTTCACCAATGTTATTTTTTGAAATTTCCTGTAATACCAGTTAGGATCGTATCATATGTATTTGGCTTTCTGTGCCTTAAGTTCCGAAGTTTAATCCTTGCATGCATTCCTTACGGCTGACTACTTAGGTATTCTCAACAGCATCTTATGGTGGCCAACCGGAAGAAATGATAAGTTAATTAGCATTGATGAGGCGAATCTTCTGGTGTGGAGTTTGGATTGTGCAAGAAAAGCAGCCCAGGTACAATAAATAAGTGATGGAATAGCCGGCTTACTGATCTTTCCGAGATCTGTACAATAAATAAATTGTTGCATTTGATGCCAGTAGAATTATTCTGGCTGATCATTTCTATGCTAGTCCTGGAGAAACTTTGGTCTCCTGAAGATGCTATTACATATGAATTCTGCACCATCCTCAATCAAGTCTTCATGCAAAATCTAGGTACAATCTAAGGAGTCAGCTGGAATGTTACATTACTTATCTGGTGGAGCTTGGGACCCACATGATGCAAATTCTGTTGCAGCAACTTGTGAATCCTCTGTCCAGTTTTGGGATCTTCGAACAATGAAGTATACTTGCTCACCACCTCTCTCTCTCTCTCTCTCTCCCTCTCTCTCATATCTTAGCCAATTAAGAGGATGTCCCAATGCACAAAGCTCCCATATTGTGGGGTCTGGGAAGTACAGCCTTAGTCCTATTTTTACAGAAGGTTGTTTCTACAACTTGAACCCATGATCTTTAGGTCAAAATGAAGTAACTTATCCCACAACTTGCCTGACATATCTTAACCATTCATTGCAACAAATGTAGAAAGTAGAATACAGGTGAGTCTCCATTAGATGCTATAAACTAAATGGTTGCCAGAATTTCTGTCCTGTTTATTATCCCTAAGCCAGCCCCTTCGTCTAGTTGTTGCTGTCAACCATTTTACTTAGAGAATCCTTGTACTGTTTCCAACATATCATATTTTGTTCCTCTCAAGTATCTAAGTGGTGTTTCTCGTTACTGCTATGTTTCAAAATATCTGCACCCAAATCAGATCTGAGCGTGACCAATAACACATATTGGAAGAGGTTTGTGTCTAACAACATGGCACGTGTACCTACAGGAAGACAAATTCAATAGAGTGTG
The DNA here is from genome assembly GCA_019804595.1 of Bruguiera parviflora. NCBI lineage: Eukaryota > Viridiplantae > Streptophyta > Magnoliopsida > Malpighiales > Rhizophoraceae > Bruguiera > Bruguiera parviflora. Next base: position 8,911,416 of record CM034050.1, read on the forward strand.
CCCATGTCCGTGACATCAATTATGACACAAAGAAGAGGCATATACTTGTAAGGGTGTATTTTTTGTTTACCAAGTGTGCACTGCTGCATTGTTCTTATGTCACTTTTCCTGCATTGATTCTCTGCTTTTCTATCATGGATAATTCTAGTAAAACTTACAGGTTAGGTTTTTTCCAGATAACTCCATGCTGTGTTCATTGGCAATCTCTATTGCTGTTAATACCTCTTTAGCTCTAATTAACCAACCGTTTTAGGTTACTGCAGACGATGAATCTGGAATAGACGTTTGGGATACGAGGATGCCAAAGGTTCCCCTGATACAGCTTCCTGGGCATACACACTGGTAGTGTATTTCTTCTCCATTGCAGTCCCAATTTCTTTGAGTCATGGCCATTCTTGATAGTTCTTTGTCACAATCACATCTTCTTATTCACCTAAGTTCAATATTCTTTCTCTCTCCCTGATGCGTGATAATTGCTTGTATTTATGCACTCATAGTTCTCTCCTTGGACAAATTCTGGCAGGACATGGGCAGTCAGATGCAACCCTGAGTATGATGGGCTGATTTTGGTAGCTCTCTCTCTCTCTCTCTCTCTCACACACACACACACACACACGAGCTGTGGCAGACACGACTACAGGAATTTGCTCACTGTTCATCCAGATAAAGGATTTTGCATCATCATGCTTCTATGAACTCTACTCTTTGAAATAGTCCATACCTCTATGTGAAGAAATTTACTCTTTTATGGCAAGGAAAGATTCATGTAACCAATCCCAATTGAATTTGGGATTAAGGATTTGTTGTTGTTGTTGTTTGAGATCTTTTACGTGTAAATTCTGTATAGATTGAATGATTTGAATCTGTTTTCTCTAAAGAATGTCCTTTCATCTGGAGGACCACATTTGTGGGCTGGAAGGAATAAAAAAAATGCATATAAATCATCTATATTCTGGCTACACTGGAAGGTAAGAAGTAAAATATAGATTCTTATTTTTGGTCTTGATTTAGGTTAGTCAACCAGTCTTCTAGGTCCGCATTAATTATGTGGATGGTTGTCAGTTTCAATAAAACTAATTATTCTTTTTCTTCTAGCTATGCAATTTTTTGTACTTTTCTGACCAGACATAAGTTAATGCAGAGTTGTGGTACAGACTCAACTGTTAACCTGTGGTATGCTCCCACATCAGCTGGTGATGAGTTACCATCTGAAAGGTCATTTCTTGCATTTGCAGCATTGGCCTCATTGTTATGTCTGTCTTCTTTTTCAGTCTATTGGTCAAGTTTCATCTATATATATTCTCTTGGCAGCCTGGTTGAATCACCAACGCAGCGAGTCAATCCATTACTTAATACTTACGGTGACTTTGAGGACAGCGTTTATGGTAACTAGTGTAGCCACCTTGTATATCTTTTAATCTGTGTGAATTTTGAACTTGATCTGAGAAGTTTTATGCCATGTCATAGGTCTTGCGTGGAGTTCTCGTGAACCTTGGATTTTTGCATCTTTATCATATGATGGCAGGGTAAGGCCACAAATTTGAAAATGGACAAACAGTTGAAAGTGCTGAAATTAATTCCGTGTGAGAGTGGAACAAGAATCTTTTCGTTAGAAAAAGGAATGAAAATTGTCGACACTAACTGTAGCCTAATTTGTATTGATGGAAGTCTCTGGAACTTGGCACAAACTATTGTTATTGATACTTTCCAATTCATGGTACTGAATTTTGTCAAGAAAACTGCTACAGGAAAGAGAAATTGCACTATGAATTCCTTTTGATCATTGGCAACCTCATCAATTGATCTGTCATTTTCATGCATTGCAGGTAGTTGTGGAATCAGTGAAACCATTGCTTTCCAGAAGATGAAGTCCACGGATACGATAGGTCCAATCCTTGTCAGATTGTGTCCACCGCTTGTTTGCAGAGGATCACATTGAGGTACCAGATCTGGAATATGTTTCTGCATGCTACCATGGAAAATTTGTTGCTCACCAAATATGATTTAATCGTAGTGGATGCCAATCTTTCGGCTTAGCTTTCAAGCCTTATTCCTACATCACATGTATTTAACATTACATAATGATCAAAAGACAAAAAATGTTTGTGGTTCTGTTTGTTTATTCATCTTTCAGTGGGATATTGTTGTAGACGAAGAAACCTATTATGGATAAGAATGTGTCTAGTGAAATAGCAAGTCTTCGAGTGCCTAGTCAATAGCAATGCACGTATTAAGTAAAATCAAAGTGCACTTAAATTGACAAGGTCTGTTTATGATGAACTGAACCAAATTAATGGACGTGTTGATATTGTGGGTGATCCAAGATTGTGGCCATCAATTTAACCCAGTGAAAGGCCACCTGGCGTCTATCCAAAGTCTTGATTTTGGGTCGTCTCCATCACCTCTCGCATTGAAGAATCAGTTTCCTGTTTCTGCCCTTCGATCTAGGTCACCCCTTAAGAAATGAAGTCGCCAGGGGTCGAGGAAGATTGGGTGTCCGTGATTGATCCAACAACTAGAGTGGAGAACGTGGGCGTTGTAACCTGGTCAATTAATTATCTGCTTACCTGGTCCATGGACATTGCCCAGCTCTTGATCCCATCCCGGTTGAAAAAATTAAAATGACAATAAAATAAATAAACTCACTAGATGCGCGCCCTTTTTCCTTTTAGTGGCTGCTCCACCGTTGTGAGATCTACGGAAATAATAATAATAATAATACAAAGAGTTGCCATTTCGTATGTAGCGAGGGTTCTAACGAGTATCCAATTAGCAAAGGAAAGAACTTTTAAATCTCCAGGTGAAAAATGTACTTCTATAAATCGGGTTTAGCTTAGTCGGGACTAGGACCAAAAAAACAAAATTTTTATGGTTTTAAAGGTAGTCATTTTGCGGGAAAATAAAAATTTAAAAAAAAAAAACATATTCACTATGGAAAACCTAAAAAAAAAAAAAAAAAACTTAAGTGTTAAATTTTGTTTTAGAAAACGGTTTTCAGGTTCAATGTTATACTGCTTTCGTTTATTTTTCCCCTTTTCGTAAAGGTGTAAATTAAATTATGTCAACTTGTGTCGTAGACTGCGTAAATATAAATGCGTGACTTTCTCCTTTTTATTTATTTATAAATTACACGTATACTCTTCTTGAAAATAGAATTTTAAAATTGGAATATGAACGACTGAGTTTGTAGGGCGGCTATTTTGCAGACTATTTATAACCCTAAGTTTGAAATCAATGATCTAAATACTCATCAACGACATCATTGACCGAGCCTACGACGAAGTGGGAACTCGTACAGACTATTTTTAGGTAGACTTAGCCCACGATGAACTCCTCCACACAATAAATTAAAAAATTTGAGTTTTTATATATTAAATGTTAATGATATTTAATTTTAATTAATATTAAATTATATTAAATATAATTTAATTATCTAAATTATACTAAAATATTAATTTTAAATTTATATAATAAATATAAATTAACTTTTAACTCCAATATAAAACAAAACAGTTTCAGGAAAAACTTCCTCGCTTCCCTTGAAACTGTTTTGATGAAGTTTTCGATTTTTTTTTTTTTGTCAGATCAATGAGAAGAAGAAGAGGAAAAAAAAAAAAAAGGAAGTTTTCAACGGGACGCCGTGGCAGCAATCTGTCTTATCGGCAGGCGCAGCAGAGAAAATGGCTTTTTTACGTTTTTTTTTTTCTCCCGTCGGCAGAGAGAATGACGTTCGCTCTACTTTCCCTTTAGGTTGTGATTGGATTGGGTTAAAGGGGTTAAAATTTACCGACTGTCAGTAATTTTTAATTTTATGTTTGTTTGGGAATTAAATGTTTTTTTTTTCTGTATCCATAGCCGTTAAAATTGTTTCTTTTGAATATAAGCCTTTGACTCCATATTTTCTCAATATTTAATTTTATTTGATTTAACTCTTGTTAAGGGGCTAAAGGAAATTGTTAAGACGACCCAAAAAATAAAAAAAAAAATAAAAGAAAGAACGGCTGGAGTGTTAAATTAGTAAAAAGTTTAGGAGGCGATTAATAATTATAAATCCTTAGGCGAGTGGTCCGTGTGACGGCATTAAGGCAAGATATGGTCAATAAGAATTAATTGGCATTGATCACGACACCGCTGTCGTGTTAGGTTTATTTGAGAAAGACAGCGATGAGAAAATGAAATAATTATTTATTGGTGAGAGGGGTCTTCTGAAAATAATTATTTTATCGTGACATAAAAAAAAAATATATATATATATATATATATATATATATAATTGTTTATCTTTTAATAATTAACGCAAAGGCAAAACCTTTAACTGAAAAATTTAATTTCTCACAAAATAAAAATAAGGGCAAAAAAAAATCTTCGAATTATGCGTTACATTTTGTGTCGGGACATAATTAGTATTTTATAAACATAAATTTAAGAACTCTCTAAATGGCTTGTTTTTATTTATTTATTTATTTATTTATTATAGATTATATTTCCCACCCGGAGGCCGCAGTATCCTAGAAAACCACAACGTAAAGTCAAAACTCTCAGACCAATAGCTCCCTCGGAAAACAATTAAAACAAAAAAAAAAAAAAAACAAAAAACGAAAAGTCCATCAATCTGCCAGATTTTCTAGGAAAATTGGGATGACGGAAAGTTCCGAGGACAGGCATTGAAAGACCTAAAAAGGCTTAAGAAGGGGAAGACAGAGAAAAACGAAGAAAAAGAAAAAGTAAAGAGTGATGATTTTGAAGTGCGCTCGAGAAGCAACCGGCTTCGTTAAAAGACGGTTCTCGGATCTCGATCTGCGAAACCTATTTCTGATCGTTCCTCTCCTATTTCTACTCATTTTTTTCTCTCTAGCGTCCACCCCGGTCATTCCTCTTTCCACTTTTGCTCGCCTCACCTACTTTTTGTCCGCCGCCAACACCACCACCTCTTGCGGTTCCGCAGTAGGTGTCAATTCAAATTCAGCAACAACCGACCATCCGGGTCTGTCGCCGCCGGCGAATCGCACCGAATCCGTGGCCCCTGGGTATCAGCGGGCGGGCGGCTTGAATCAGTCGAGAATAGCGGTGTGTCTGGTCGGTGGGGCCAGGAGATTTGAGCTCACCGGGCCGTCGATTTTGAAGAATATTCTCCAGCTGTATCCCAATTCAGATCTATTCTTGCACAGTCCATTGGACAAAGATGCGTACAAGTTCTCCCTGCTGAAGAGCGCCCCCAGAATAGCTTGGGTTCGCATATTTCAGCCCAAAACCATCCTTGAAACCGAGTCCCAGTTCCGGGTCCTCACCGCCGCCAATTCCCCCAATGGCATCCAGGTTTTTCCCCTTTTCTCCCACTGTTTACCATTCCTCAGTTTCTGAATTTATGCCATCTTGTAGTCGGTTTCCTTCTGTCGGTCTGTTTTCCTGGGTCGTCTCGCTTCTCCCGCGGCGTGCTGATTTTCCATTCCTCTCTGCTCTGACCTAGTCTGGTTCTGATCGCTCTGATTTTGGACTTTGCTGGACTCAAAAATATTTACGCGGATAAAAATTTAAGAACCAGAAAAATTTCCATATGATTACTGTTATTAAAAAAAAAAATATATATATATATATATATATATAAATAATAAATAAATAAAAAATATATATATATATACATATAAGAAAATCCACATGATTCAAAATATATGATTTTATTATTTTTATTATTATTATTATTTTCGTAGGCGTAGTGAAACAATTCACACACTCCACGGGACCTGCAATTTAACAGTTAAAACTTTATCACTTCCAAATTACTTTTAATTTCACATTTTATAACTTTTCCTCACAAGTATACTGTAATTTTTTTTGTAATTAATTTTTTTATTTATTTTTAATTTTTTATTTTGCCTTCTTTGTCTAAATAATTCCCAAGCATAACGAGGCTCTTATCGAACTCTTGAGCTGCATGCATCTAAAAATTGTATTATGTACCCTTCGATCGTAAAATATTGATCTTTTCTCACTAGTTTCTGTTCATTAAAAACAAAAAAAAAAATTTAGATACATATACATACTGTACAAATATAATACCTTTAATGTAATATTTAATAATTTATTAACGCACCGAAACGAAAGCCGGGAAAGAAAATGAAAGATTAATATCATTGGAAAATAATATTTTTATTATTTTATTTAATTTATTTAAAAAAAAAAACAAAGAAGAAGAAGAAGAAAAAGACAGTTGTGTCCCGTTAAAACAGCATTATGGTATCTTCTGCGGTTGTCAATTGTCATTCTGCGAACTGTCCCACCTGATCAACTCTCGAAGCAGTTGATCGGCGTCGATCGTACGGTTGACTAGAGGATCTTTGTGGGGCCCATAGCAACGGCAAGTTGGATGCACCGCCCTGCTGTCCATCCATTTTGGTTGTATCTGTTCTTTTCGTTCATCGGTTTACAATCCGCCTGTTTTCCATTTTGGTTTTCTTTTCTTTTTATTGATTGGTTTACAATTGAAGTTTCATTTATAAAAAAAAAAATAAAAAATAAAAAACCAGAAAATTTCCTGCAGGGCTTGCTTCAGTATTTCGATCTGGTAGAGTGGTGCATAACAACGGTCAAAGAGTATCAAGAGCGAAATAATTTCACCTATGACTGGATAGTTCGAACCCGCGTTGACGGGTACTGGAATGCCCCATTGGGGCCCGAATTCTTCATTCCGGGTCAATATCTTGTTCCTACCGGCTCCGCCTACGGTGGCCTTAACGACAGGCTTGGCATCGGTGATCTTGATTCCTCCACCGTGGCTCTCTCCCGTTTCTCTCTCATCCCCAAACTAGAATCGGCCGGGTTCCGCCAGCTCAACTCGGAGTCCGCCTTCAAGGCCCAGCTCACCACCCAAGGCGTGCCCTTCCTCATAAAACGCCTTCCCTTCTGCATTGTAACGGATCGTAAGTACGACTTCCCGCCATACCGATTCGGGGTGCCGGTGGCGGCATTGTCGAGCCCCGGCCCACTGAGTGGGGCCAAGTGCAGGCCGTGCACGCCGGTCTGCCAGGGCTCCTGCGTTGCGGGTGTCATGTTGCGGCTTGACCTGGGTTGGAGTTGGACTGATTGGGGAAACAATACGCTTAAGCTGTGTGATGCTCACGGTCAATGGGAGAGAGGGTGGGAGAAGATTTTCGATGAGGTTGCAGGCGAGAAGCTGGCCTCCGCTAGGAAGCGGGTTAAGGGGCTCAACTTTAAGCAATGTGTGGATGATTTCAATGCGTTCAGGCGGCGGAGTTCTCACTGGGAGAGTCCCCCGGTGGAGGAGATGTGTAGGCTTGGCTTTGGAGACCGTTAAATTTATTATTATTATTATTGTGGATGTGGCTGTTGTTGTTGTTGTTGCCATTGTCGGCGTTGTTTTCTCTCAATTAGAATTTAGATATCTGCTTTTCAGAGGGTTAGAGGTTATAAAATAGGAGGGCATATTTGGGATTTTAAACTTTTGCTTTTAACGATATACTTGTGCTAAGGTACAAATGCATATACATAAGTTTATACATTTATAAACACGATGCCCTATTTTTCTCACTGGATCTTAATGGGCACAAAGAATACAATTTTATAATGCAGCGTGGGCATTCTTCGCCGTGTGGCCACGAAAATCCCTCTCTAAAATGGGACTTATGGCCATAAAGAAGGCGACTTTAGGCAAATTGGGTGGACATAAACTGAGAATTTCGCTTATCGTCAGTCCCGTCTAAGATGAAATTGACAGTCTCTGCATATCAAATTTCACGTAACGTAAAGGAGAATATAAACAATAAGTGATTATTAGGATGAGTAATTTCCTATTTTTTTGTAATAGGATGAGAAATTTCAAACCTTTCGAGTTTTCTTAGATTGGGAAGTGGTATTTTCGTATCTTTTGTAATTAGCGAACGGGAGAGAACTATCAAAGTTACATTAGAGGCAAAGCAGTGAAAGCAACTGCTTACTATCTAAAACAGCGATAACAAATTATTAGGATAAGCTGTCTTGAGAGCTTAAGCTTATTTCAAAGATTCACTTCTAATTAAAGCGAATTTCTATTTTTTTGTATATCATAAATCGCTGAAAGCAATTATTAAAATTGATATTTAGAGAAATTGTCACCGGTCGTGGATTAGAATACTCTTTAAAATTGCAAAAACTAATCTGCGAAATACCCCTAGCAGTAACCAAATTAGCAATATAATTACCAAAGCACTCCTTCCACCCGTCGGCCGCCGATGCTTTACATTTGTTTTAGTCTGTGAGATATTTATACAATTGCATCGCTGCTAAAAAAATCGACCCATTTATGGGTCGTGAAAAAAAAAAAAAAAGGATTATCTGGCCTTAAAAAGTAACATTAAATTGTAATGGTGCGGACACCAAGACTTCTGAACTAATTGCTTTGCATTTAAGTTCACACGTTATGTTTGACTCGTAATGCAGCACATCATCTATAGTGATATATATATATATATATATCTAAAAAAAAGAATTTCATTGACTTTTAGTACCCTGTCATTACTTATGCATCCTTAAATATCCGTATAACGTGAAGATTAAAGCATAAAAATCAAAACTTCCAGACGTTACGAAATTGAAGTCATTCAAAACGAGTCTTTATGCGACAAAAATGAAATGAACCCTCAATACCATATCACACTTTATATTACGGCAGTTTATTAAGATGTGAAATATTTATATTTATATAATTTAATTTTTTTTATTTTTATCATATGTAGAAATCGGGTCTTATATACTTATCCATCACGTGTAGAGTATATATTATCAATTTTCTCCGTTACTTGTAAATACAAAAATTTTACTTTAAAAATATATATTTATAATTATAATAAAAATAATTTAAAAAAATATGAAAATTTTAATTTTTGTGATTAAAATATATTATTTATATAAATATATTTAATTTTAACATTTTAAAAATTAATATTTGTGATAATAAATTTAGTAAAAAATTTAATAAGAAAAACAACAAGGGAGCTTGTCACAAATTGCTCGTAGCCACATAACACCCATCATGTCTGATGAAGGCGTAGCAAAGCCATGCTCTACAGCGAGCAAGGAGAAAGCATGGTGGGATTAGCCAGTAAACCACATGATTACTCTCCCGATAATTGTAAGAGCAGTACGGATGCCAATCTGATTGCAGGAAATCCCGACACTCGGGATGTGAATATATAAGGTGGTTGTCTGTAAGAAGGCTGTCAAGTGCAATACGAGAATCAATCTCGAACCAAACCCGATAGAGGTCCAACCGGCAGGTCACAAAATACAAAATTAAACGCCACGCGGGTCACATGGGTTTTTGAGTTTTGATTGTTCTCAAAAGCTACCGAAATTAAACACCAGAAACTACAACGAGAAAGAGAGCATACGTAACATTCCAGGAAATCGAAGAGCATCGGGTTACTGAATGTAAGATTGACCCGTGATATCAAGATCTCGGTCCCCGGTGGAAGCTGGGGGTTGGTGTTTGGGGTCCATGGCGGCGGGCTCCTCGACTGGCCCATCGGCACTTTGAGTATCGCTGGCGGGTGGCCTCTCGGCTGATTTCTGGGCTTCTCCTGGTTCATTGGCGTACATGCCACCGCCGTAGGCTTCATATGTCACCGGTTTCATCGGTGACATCTGAGGTGGTTGATTCAGAGTCCCTTCATTTTCCTGTTTCCCACGATCCTTCTCCATCAAATCAAATGGGTACTTTGCCTCCTCTCCTCTGTTTCTACTTCCCTTTCATTAATTGAATGCACTTCTAGAGTGGCTGCTTTTTAGACTCCGATACATGGCTAATCCAACCATACGCCACTTTTCACGCTGCATGCAATTTCGGCCACCACCTTTCCTCTTTCCCCGTAGGTATTGCCTGGCATGTTAAACTGATGATGGGCTTGGGTTTGGGCTCAGCTGCGTTGAATCTATTTTGAAGTGGCTCTAACTGGGATTCATGGGCAAGAAACCCACTTACACTAGCAGCCGGTCGACTTACTAACAAAAAGCCGCGAATCCATTCCTCATTTTTAGCACGACTGATCGAGACCCTCCCTCGTTAAAATCTTTTGAGTTATGTGTTCGAGTTTTACTAAGTCTGTTTTCTTTTTCTTTTTAACTTTTCGGCCTCTCTTGTGAGAGACAGAAAAAAAAAAAAAAAAAAAAGAAGAAGTAAATTCTTTTCCCCCAATCGTGGAGTCTGTAATGTCCGACTTTAGACTAGATTGTTTTCTTTCAGTTATTTACCTAACAGGCGAAATGCTAGACGAGAGACACAATTCTATTTGTAAATAATTTTAAAAGGATAAAAAAAAAAAGTTGTCACGGATTTCTTGGGTACGGTGGTAGAACTGTCAAACCACAAGACAATTTTAGTACCGACAAATTGAAAAGAAAAAAGAAAAAGAAAATATCGAATTGCTTTAGTTATTGTACACATTTCGCTGAATGAAATATTGTTATCCTTCCAATTTATAATTTCTCGTTCGTATATCAATGAATTGGTCAAATTACTTTCTTTTGGTACATAAAATGAAAGGCTAACGAGCCACATCACATCCCTAGTAGAGAATATCGAGTCCATTCCCACCACCACTACGTCCAATGTCAGGCCCAGAGTTTAGTATACATTTTCGAACATTTATTTTTTAAAAATTAGATAAAGAATTGAAACCCTTTTTTCTTTTCTTTTTTTTTTTGTGGGTGGGGGGGGGCATCAGTTTGCTCCAATGGAGAATGGGACCCCATATTTTCAGTCATAATAGAGATACTCGTATAGTATAATCAAGACAAAAGTTCATTTCTTTCATTTCTAAATGCAGTAACATTAGCATTACACAGAACTCCGGAGAACATAATTACAAACATTCACGGTAAAGTATTAGGAAATTTTTTTTAATAAGTATTAAGCATTGAATATTGGAGCAAATGGATTTATTATTATGCCCACTTTGTTATCCACAACACTTTCACTGCCTCTCGTGTGCCTATTTTTACATTAGTAACACTACGCAACTATATTTTATTAGGGTAGATGCTAATCACACAAAAATATTAAAGTAAATTTTTTATTTTTAATTTTATTTATTTATGACAGTAAAAAAAAATTAATTCATATTTTTTGTATCTACTATGTATTCACTATGTAAATCCAACTGACATTTCTATTTTTACAAAGAGTACAACTAGTAGTAACGTTTATTGATAAGTATTAGGCCTTTTTTTAAAAAAAAAAAAAAAAGAGGATTAAGCATTGAATATTGGAACTAATGGATTTATTGTTATATCTACCTTGTTATCCACAGAACTTTCACTACCTCTCGTGTGGCTGTTTAAAAAATCAAAATAAAATCCAATACAAACCCTATGCCCCAATGACTTGTCTTTACTAGTTTCCAGCATCTCATTCTACGTGGCTCGGAATTGCTAGGGTGGCGTATCAAACATAGATTTTTTTTTTTTGAGTATCAAAGAATGTATGGTCCAATTGTTAGCTATGTCATCAAGTTAATGATAGAGATAACGAAACACTTGATTTTCAAAATTATTGATTTGGATTGGATGATTTAAAAGTTACTAATATACATAAAAAAAAAATTTATGTGTAATTTACCGTCTTAATCATAAATTTTTTGCTAACAAAACATGGTGTAACTAACAACGCCCTTTATTGGATACATCATTAAAAACTTACAAGCATATATCATTAAAATTTTAAGTTCAAATTAAAAGCTTCATTCTTGTGGCCAACTTGCAAAAAATGATTGAACTTAACATGAAAATAGAAATTTCTGATAGTTGTTACTATCTTTTATAAATTTCAAAAGGTGAAATTAATTTGCAAAAATTTATTATGGTGTTCCTAATAAAAAGTATATTAATAAAATAAATAAAATAAAAAAATCTAATTGGATTAAAATATAAAAAATTGGCACAAGAATCAAAATTTATCTAATGAGAGTTATATATAATCTAAAATAAAAAATAGATGAATCGAACTTTTTTATTTTAAATTGACATGAAAATAAATTTTAAAATATATCTATCAAATTTATTATGATTTCTCAAATATATTTTTATTTTTCAATCGGATTTATATGTTAAAATATAAAAATATAAAATATAAAATATTATTAAACTTAAATAGAATCTACGACCCAGTGGGCCACGTATAGAATCCACGGTCATTTTGCCCTCTAAGAAAAGAAAAGAATGAGCTTCTTAGCCAAAAAAAAAAAACAAAAAAACAAAAAAACAAAAAAACAAAAAGAGCAATGCATGACCAGAGGCTCCGATTGAAACGGTCGCATCCAAGAACACGAGAGAACCAACACAGTCGAACGCAAAGCCAACCGTCCCATACGACAAGGCGATGATCGCGCACGAACGATCCCCAGGGAAGCTCTTCTACCGAGTAAGAGCAAAGCTCAGGTTCGTGTTATGTTACAATATTTAGTGTAATTAAATGTATTTTTATTTTTTATAATTTTAAAAATTATCGATAATTCTTTGTTAAATATTATTAAGTTTTGTAAATTTAATATAATAATTTAATTTACTATATAAAATTATTAATACAATTTCTTTTCTTTTCTTAAAAAGAAAAAAGAGGTTGGATAAGATTGCAGTGCAACGCGCCAGGCGAAACCCTGGCGATATAATGCAAGACTGAACCCCAAGACGAGACACTCTCTGTAATTCGCTTAGCGCCAGCAATTGTAATGTAGGTAGAGGACACTACCAGTGGCAGCGCTTATCAAAATTTGAAAGACGAAAGCTTTTGCTGATAAGGGGAAATGATGAACTCGTTGTCGTTGAAGCCCTCTTTTCCTATACCTAAATTGTCTTCTTCCTCTTCTTCTTCTTCTTCTTCTTCTTCTCCTCACTGTTCTGCCGCAGTCGTCCTTTTGAGACGGCCTCGTTTGCCTTGTTCGATAATTTTTCTGAGAAAGACGGAGAATGTTGACCCCAAACGAAGGTTAGCTTCGAAAGCTAAAGCTTACGATTCTTCCGAGGATGCCTCTTCTTCAGCTAACTCTGGTGATTCCAAGCCGCCCAACGGTACTCGGGTAATTTTTTTTTATTTTTTTATTTTCTCACCATTTTACTGTTTTTTTTTGGGGGGGGGGATGCTGCAAGAGAAAAAGGGTCTGAGTGAAAAGCTTGTTTAATTCGACTTATTGAAGTTTCCAAGCCCTTTTAGTCCAATGCGATTGAGTGGTGGGGTTATGGGCTTTTCCACTGACATTATAGTAAGACTGAACTTTTGTATAGAAGAATGTGTAGTCAAGAGGAGATCATTCAATTCTCCCCTTTGGTGTCGTCCAAGTGGATTTGGGTTTCTGATTTTCCACTCTGAAACCCACAGCCGAAGAGCAGGAGGGACATTCTGTTGGAGTACGTCAAGAATGTGCAGCCCGAGTTTATGGAGCTTTTTGTGAAAAGGGCACCCCAACAGGTATTTGAAACTCTCTCCTTGGCACCATTCTGATTCTCCTATACTATATATCTGCAAATGTTCATTACATATGAAAAATCTGATTCATCCTTCCTTGTATAGGTCGTTGACGCCATGCGCCAAACTGTGACGAATATGATAGGGACATTACCCCCACAGTTTTTTGCTGTAACGGTTACTACCGTAAGTATATCAGGCTTCCTTGAGCTTGCTCGTTTACAAGGCATAGGTGGTGAAGCTAGTTCAATTCATATAATATGTTTTGCTGAAAAAGGCAATACGGAGTTAGTTTTTAACAAGATCAGATTGTGGCCTGTTGTTTAGGTGGCTGAAAATCTTGCACAGCTCATGTATAGTGTGATGATGACGGGGTATATGTTCAAAAATGCACAATATCGCCTGGAGTTGCAGCAGGGTTTGGAGCAAGTTGCTCTTCCAGATGTAAAGGATAAAAAGGTAATATGGCTTTCTTATGGGTTATCCTGTCCATCCATACTATATTAAGTAATTGGTACTCTAAGTCTCTATCTTGCTGTGGACAGCACATATTTGGCGACTCCTTGTATGTATATGCCACTTTGCACATGGCTTCTCTGAAAAGTTCATTCCTTTTGTCTAGTTACTTATTTTCACAGGGCACTAATCTTACATGTTGCCTCATAATTAGCTCAACACCATAAGGTGTTGCATTTGTTTTACTGGTTCTAATTTTAGCATTATATTGATCAGTAGATAACAAAATGCTGTGACTATTCTAGGATGAGTCTGATTATGCACCTGGTACACAGAAGAATGTCTCCGGTGAAGTTATCAGATGGAACAACGTTTCTGGTCCTGAGAGAATAGATGCTAAAAGGTACATCGAGTTACTTGAAGCGGAGATTGAGGAATTGAATCTTCAAGTTGGTAGCACTTCTGCCAGCGGACAGAATGAATTATTGGAATATCTCAAGTCTCTTGAACCCCAAAATCTGAAGGTAAAGATTATTTTGCACACCAAATTAACATCTGTTTTTGAGGTCCCATGTGCTGATTTACATTTTTCCCTTCACAGATTTACCACTGTTAGTTCATCTGATTGTTGCCTAAGTAGATACTTATTCATATATTTGTCAATTTTGAAAGTATCAACTATTATTTGTTTATAATACTATTTTTTTCCTCACTTATTAAGGAAAAGTGTGTGTTGTAACTAGTACTGCTACCTTGTTTCCTATTTACTTTTTGCCAGGTTTAGCTGAGCAACTTTAACTGTATTTTCTCATTTTATGTTGAAAATTATCCTTTTTTATTGTTATGTAGGAGCTGACAAGCAGTGCTGGAGAGGATGTTGTTCTAGCAATGAACACGTTCATTAAGCGTCTTTTGGCTGTTTCGGATCCTGACCAAATGAAGGTTAGTGTTTTAGTTGCACCCTATTTTTTTTCTTATTTTCCTATCTGATGTAATCTTCACGATCAGGATGCCTTTTTAGTCTCCAGTGAAGTAGACTAGGCCACTACTGAGTTTATCATCTGCTTTGGGATTCAAAGTGGTTTGACACATTTAATGGATCTAAACGATTGGAATCTTTGGGATGATGTTGCCTAAAATAATGATTGGAATCTTTGGGACATTGTTGCCTAAAATTCTGTATGGTTTCACTATGTACAGATTTTCTAAGCTTTTCTGGTTCACAATAGTAAGAGTAAGATGTTCATTCCAAAATACAGTATTAGAATTCCTTAATCTAGTGGAAGGATGTGTTTTGCTTTCTTTTGTCTTAGCTGACCTTTTACATGTTTGTTTTATGGATATCTTTCTGATCCTTCTGAAGATGGTGCAAGACTTTTTATGAACTGTACTTGGATATTCTCTTGGGGTTTGCCTGTTTGGTACTTTAGTGATTGTTTTTTTCTTTTTTTTTTTCTTTTTTATTTTCTAGTTGAATTTGGGTAGGGAAAATCAACTATAAGTGAGGTCTAAACCCAAGAACTCCCCCCAAACTTTATGCTTGATGGTTACTAGGCTATATCGAGTGAAATCAAGCTTTGATTGGTTATTTTTTGTGTTTGCATTGAACTTTTTCACACAGAGCATGCGAAATTGATTCACTTTTTAGAACAAGTTTATAGAAGTGATCATTGATTGAAACCTGGCTTTCTTGAAGGAATATTTACATTTTCACACCCTCTATGTAGGTCATTGTAACGAGTTAATATTGTATTCTTAAATGTCACAAAAATATGCTATTATTTAAGTCCAGTAACACTTAACTTCCTACTGTTAGTTTTCTGTTAATAAAAGTAAAAAATAATTACAAAAATATTGTTATAAATAATACAAGACTAAAAATGCCCTTACTGTAGCCTATCTTCACTAATCACTGCAAACCAACTTGAAGGTTCAACCTTGGAAATTGCCATTACTTTGATAACCACAAAATGAAGTTTTGATAAGATTCCCAAATGAACCCATCCCACAATACTTCAATCCTGAGAGTTTGTGTAAGTGAGCACAATGCTAAACATGAAGAAAAAGTAAACCACAAGGAAATGAGAAGCAGAAAGAATTGAAGTGTTAATTATATTGCTGTAACGATTCAGGTAGCCTATCAAGACAATGAAAAAGGGGGGAAACCAAAAGTTCAAGTCTGAATTGCTTCACAAGCACACGTGCAAAATTGAATCAAACTCAAACATGTAGAATTTCTGAAATGGTTGAGCTTGTGATTTGGTGGAATGCATATACAAAAATTATCAATGGAAAACTCAAACAATGTGCACAAACTAGGACATCATGGCATTTCACAATCATGTTCAATCTCAAAATCTGTGTTACTTTTAAGTTTCTGACCACAAAGATGTTGATTGTAAATATTGAAAAAGCAACACCTTGTGAAAGTAAGTGGAAATGGGTTAGAAAAGATGGGTTTGGAGCTTGAAGGAAAGGAATAAGTGTATTTGTGTCCAAACCAACGTAGGGGGATGTTAAATGTCTGAGGATTTGAACTCTCATATGTTGTTTCTAACATTTCAATATACCATATGTGATTCATTACCAGTATCCAACTAGGTGTGAAGTGCAAATTCCCCCTTCTTAAATAATCATTTGGGAGGCTTCTTCTCTGCCTCCTACTGCTTTTTAGAGACTTCAGTAACTTTCTGTCTAATTACAGACAAGAATAGCGGAGACTAGTGCACCAGAACTTGCAAAGCTCCTCTATTGGCTGATGGTGGTTGGATATAGTATTCGCAACATAGAAGTTCGTTTTGACATGGAACATATCTTTGGGATGCCACCAAGACTTGTGGAGCTACCTCCAGGAGAAAACATTTAACCACTTCGGCTGGAACTATGAACAGACAATGACACAGAATTTGTAGCAGTGTTACTGGTTCTGGATCTAATTTGCAGGTTGTGCCTTCAGGAGGACTTTGGAGGGATTAAATGCTGGAAAGGTATTTTTTCTTCTCATTTTGGCGAGACATATTTGGCTGCCTTTACGGAATCTAGCTACAAATGCTCGTAAAAAGAAAAAAGAAAAATGGATGCAACGATGTGAGTAGTTTTCAGAAAACATCTTCCTTTTATGATTATATTTATACCAGAGTAGATAGTTACAGATTATGTTAAGTCTGCTTATTGGTGCATTTGATCTCCTCAGGTTCTTCTTTCTTTCTTCTTCAGCTTCATCTTATTTTTTTTCTAGTTTTATATTTGTGGAGAAGATCCCAGTCCGGCGCCTGTTAAGCTTCGAGTACATTTATATTCTGTTGTAATTCAACAGGGATCGGCTCTTTTTCTCCAACATAAATTCAGGTTCTCCAATGGCAGTCCCACTTTAAATAAAAGGAACAAAATAGGTAGTGAATTGAATGCGGGAAAAGGCAGAATGGATTATATGCACATCTTACCCGGAGGTGCCCAACGAGTCAAGTGGGTTTTCGGTAGAATCTTTTGGGGTTTGGGTTAATGTTTGAATTGGGCCGCACCCATCAACATGGTAAATGACCGGGAAACAGTTTTTCCAGGAAATTGTTTGAAAAGAAATTTTCTGCCTCATTCAAATCAAACACATCAATCAGTAAATCTTATTCAGCAATAGCAGGGAACTTTCCACAAACATGGGAATGGAGGCAGGAGCAGTGGAATGACCACTCCCGTGGCCATGAATGAGACTAATTAGGCAAGCCAATTTTCAGGGGACTTGGATTCAGGGAAGCATAAACAAAGAGTTCCTCGGCACGCTCCAGCATGACCATTTCTTCTTCATCCAAGCACCCCCAAGCTTCTATCCCTCTGCCTATTCTGGTGTCGACAAGAACAATTATATTGAACACCAGAGTCTCGGATTTGTCAGGACCTGAACATGTTGCCCATGTAGGCTTTACCAGCCGAAGTCAATGTCATAAAAAGGCCACAAGCTTCTCTTTATAGAATTTTTTTTTTTCCCTTTTTCGGTTCATAGGGATCATATTTCCCCATTTGGATTATTATCCTTAGCGAGCAAGAAACCAAAGGCTAGCTACAGTACCTCTTCTAATTCAATACCTGGTAAAAAGATTACTAAATTTAAAGTATTATTTTTCATGTTTAAGTTTTTGATTTCATTAACACCAGCATATAACAAAAAACAAATATAATGCTTTTTCATAAACAGAAATTTTAAAATATATTGATAGTGAATCTTCCCATGAATTTATGTTCTTATTTTTGTTAAATATAACATCATACCAATGTGAAGTATGTTATCTTTTATATGTGCTTCAATTTATTAGTCATAACAGTTGATTCAACAAGAAGATTTAATTTATTGGTCATGTGCACTATAAGTCCCACAAGCTGGAGCTCCCTTTTCACTTTGTCATTTTATTTTCTTTAATTATTACTTTAGTTAATAGTTTTAACTAGGTGTTATGTGATTAGCATATAATTATTTTTAATTAAGTAAATGACCAAGATTAATTAGAATTTTATGTAATCAAGGGTTAAGATTAAGATTCACTTCTCATTGTATACCTAGTGTTCTTGTTATTTTCTACTAATCAATAAAAATTAGATGTATATTGCATCCAAAAAGCAGGGACTCGGCTTTCATTTTCGCTTAGATTTTAAAAAGCAATAAAAATTATTTATTTATATATATATATATATATCATCCTGTTTGAAGTCTGAATCGTCATCCATATCTGTCTGTCTCTCTTCGCTTCTCTTAGTGAGGTTAAAATGATTCAGATACTACAGCCTCGCCCGACTCGTTTTCCATCCGTTTACATCACTCCTCCAGTCCTCCTCTGTCACCACCACCTTTTCTTCCAACCACCGCCATCCACCGCGGGGGCAGCCACCGCGCTGACCACCAGCTCCAGTACCAGTAATTACGACGGCGAGTTTCCTCTTTCTTCTTCTAGCCCAAACGACAATTACGATAGAAACGACATTCTGCCCCTCCAAAGCCGCCGTTACGACTTCACTCCCCTTCTTAACTTCCTCTCCGCTCGAATATCTTCTTCTTCTTCTTCTTCAGCATCGTCTTCTTCGTCCACACTTTCTTACGAATCCACATCATCGTCTCCGTCCTCATTGGAGCCCACCGAGTTCCTGCTTGTCGAGTCGTACAGGGCCGTGCCGGGTCCACTCTGGCATTCTCTGCTCAAGTCTCTATGCTATTCTTCTTCTTCTTCTTCTTCTTCTTCTTCCTCCTCCTCGACTGGCTTAGCGTACGCCGTCGTTTCGTGGCTTCAGAAGCACAACCTCTGTTTCTCCTACGAGCTGCTCTATTCCATTCTCATTCACGCGCTTGGCCGCTCTGAGAAGCTATACGAGGCGTTTTTGTTGTCGCAGAGACAAACCCTAACTCCGTTAACCTACAACGCTCTAATCAACGCCTGCGCTCGCAACAACGACTTCGAGAAAGCGCTCAATTTGATTTCCAGAATGCGGCAGGACGGTTATCCCTCCGATTTCGTCAATTACAGCTTGATTATTCAGTCTCTCACGCGGGCCAACAGGATCGATTCCGCAATTTTGCAAAAGCTTTATGGAGAAATTGAATGCGATAAGCTGGAGCTTGACGTCCAGCTCTCCAATGATTTAATTATTGGCTTTGCCAGGGCTGGTGATCCGACCCGGGCTATGGAGTTTCTAGCGATGGTTCAAGGCAGTGGATTGAGTCCGAAAACAGCCACTCTGGTGGCGCTTATATCGGCGTTGGGGAATTCCGGCAGGACGGCTGAAGCTGAGGCTATTTTTGAGGAAATGAAGGACAATGGGTTCAAACCTCGTACCAGGGCTTATAATGCCCTGCTCAAAGGATATGTCAAATCCGGTTTGCTTAAAGACGCGGAATTCATTGCGTCTGAGATGGAGAGGAGTGGGATTTGTCCGGATGAACATACTTATAGTCTGCTAATTGATGCCTATGCCAATGCGGGAAGATTGGAAAGTGCAAAAATTGTGTTGAAGGAAATGGAAGCTAACAATGTCCAGCCTAGTTCCTATGTTTTTAGTAGAATCTTAGCTAGCTATCGTGATAGAGGGGAGTGGCAGAAATCGTTTCAGGTTTTGAAGGAAATGAAAGAGAGAGGTGTAAATCCGGACAGGCATTTTTATAATGTGATGATCGACACATTTGGCAAGTTTAACTGTCTTGATCATGCTGTTGCTACCTTTGACAGGATGCTATCAGAAGGCATACATCCTGATACGGTCACCTGGAATACGCTTATAGATTGCCATTGTAAGGCTGCGTGGCATGATAGAGCGGAGGAATTATTTGAGGAAATGATACTGAAAGGCTACTCACCATGTACCACAACATTTAACATTTTGATTAATTCATATGGGGAGCAGGAGAGATGGGACGATGTGAAGAGCTTGTTGGGGAGGATGCAGAGTCAGGGTTTACCACCTAATGCTATAACATACACTACACTTGTGGATATTTATGGAAAATCAGGGCGATTTGATGATGCAATTGAGTGCTTGGAGGATATGAAGACAGCAGGATTGAGACCATCTTCTACCTCGTACAACGCATTGATAAATGCATATGCACAAAGGGTAGGTATTTTTTACTGTTTTACACTTTATCCATAACTAAAGAGTGTGCAGTCTCACACTGTGGGACCTGTACAAGAGCCAAAAATATATGCGGTTTACCTTTATTTTCACGAAGAGGCTGTTTCCTATGACCTCTGGTAACCTTTTCATTACACCAAGTCATCTCGCCCTTCACACTATCCTTAACTACACCATGAAAATTCCTGTACATCTTTATTTTTGCTAACTGCCTCATGGAATTGCTACCGATGATGCTACTTTGTGAAACCAGCATTGTATGCTTGATCTCAAATTTGAAAGATATCCACAAATTCTTGTGTGCATTGAGAAGCATGATAGATTATAGCTAAGGTTTTAGGTCATAGTTTACACACTTGGGCATTAAGATGCCTAATGTAATTTCACATCCTAGGTAACCCTTCTGGTTATTTACATATTTAACAAGATAGCATAGTTGCCTTCTACTTTGGTGCTCAGCCAAATGTGTGCTGATGGGGGTGCTGTTTGTAAGTTTCCACTCTTCACCTTGGTTTAGAAAGCCAGAATTTTTGCTTGTTGGAAACTCTTTTGATCCTCAAAAGAATAAACATCATGCCTTCCTATAGACATGGTGTGATAGACATTTAAATTCAGGTGCATGTATCTTGTTTTCACCAGTAGAGTGGCTGCACGATTCATCCCGGGCCTTCATTCTTACTTCTCTAATGGCATGCTTTTGCTTGCTTCATTATCTTTTGACGTTCTCTGACAGGGTTTGTCTGAGCAAGCAGTAAATGCATTTAGGATAATGAGAGCAGATGGCCTGAAGCCTAGTCTCTTGGCCCTTAATGCATTGATCAATGCATTTGGTGAGGACAGAAGGGATGCTGAAGCATTTGCTGTGCTGCAGTACATGAAAGAAAATGTCAGTATCAGTTATTTATTTGCCAGAGTGCTTAGTGCTTCTTGCTTGCTAATGAAAATTTGATTTTTCTAATCATTTTATAGCATGTCTGATTAATCCTATAATTGCAGGACTTGAAGCCAGATGTTGTTACTTATACTACACTTATGAAGGCTCTGATTCGTGTTGAGAAGTTTCATAAGGTAGGATATTGATGGAAATGCTGTGGACCAGTTGATAATTATCTTCTTGTTGTCTCTCTTAGCAGTTTGGAGTTCCTGCTTTCCCTATTTGATCTACAGTATTTGAAACACTCACTATCTGTGTGACAATTGAGAAGGGTAGTGCAAGCCATGAACTAACTCAGAAGTCTCAGAACAGTTCTGGTTACTGTCATTTTATCTGGAATGAACTTGAATGGATACATAGTACGTCACTAGTTCTCATTTAAATCATTGGAGTTTGGGGGAGCCCAATCTCAAGGGCTTGTTGGCACACTACATACTGAAGCCTATTATTTGGGGATTATCTTTTTGATGTCGGGATTTTAACTATCACTCATGACCTAGTAATCTTGCCCTTATATTAATTAAGCCATTTGCAATGACTGTGGTTTCCCTCGAGCCAAGCACCTGAGCAACACCAGCACACAATGAAGAACACATCTCAGCTCTCTTCATTTCTTATCCTCTGGTACTGCCCTCCTGCAGGCCTCAATTCACTCTTTCCCGACGGTTATTTTTGTTTACTCACCTTTGTTCTGCTCTCGTTTTTCAATCCGTCATGCAGCCTCAACAATAGCAACCAAACCAATGGCTACCAAATGATAGTAGTTGTGTGGTGCCAAACTGCTCTATGAGCTGCCTGGCTTGTTACAAGGAGCCACATACTCTTTACTCAACCATCAGTATTAGCCATGGAAGTCATGTGCACCACTGTATTAATACTGCATTTTTGGCCAATCTTGTACTTGGGTTTGCTAACCATTTAGCCCACCTTTCAAATCACATGTCCATCCTTACTCAAACATGGGGCTTAAGCCATGGGGGTCCACATGAGCTTGACCATAGCCATTTGTATCCCAAATTTGAACCATTAGCTCTAATATCATTATCAATAGGTTCAGTTTGACAGTTGCAGACGGCTTTCAATCCCCAAAATTGAAGTTTATGGGTTTGTTGGGAAATTATTTATTCTAATCCTCGTATAAGTCCTAACAGATATCATTACCCTTGTCTCTGTTGTATTGACTAAATGCTTGCCCACAATAAATTATAGTATATCAATGAATTAATTGGAGCATTTATATGATGTATGGTTGTGTTTGCAGGTGCCATCCATTTATGAAGAAATGATTTTGTCTGGGTGCACTCCTGACAGCAAAGCTAGGGCAATGTTGCGGTCTGCTCTGAGATACATGAAACAAACACTAAAATTATAGTTGAGGAGCATGAATTATCAACCAAGGAGACATTTGAGAGAACTACTGTGTAAAAGTAATTGCCAATTTCAGGTTTGTGGAAGCTGTCTTATGCTGAGTTTTTTTTTTTTTTTTTTTTTTTTCTGGAATGCAATTGTGTGCATAAATAAGCAAGCTTCTCAAATTACGGAGACCTTACTGTTTGTGGAAATATCTGTAATATATGAAGAATCAAATATTCTCAAAGCTCTTACTAACAATAAAAGCCATGCTGTTCTCAACCCCCTTTTTAAGCCCACTTTGTTGTGTTGCTCAATCTTTATCTTGTCATACTTCTTTATTTGATGGTTTGGCAGGAACTATTTCCTGTTTCTTATCATCACACAACCAGGAATGGGATCATACCCCAGGAATGATGACATTCTAAGTCCAGCAACCATATCTATTAGGGAGCAACCGGGTTTCGAGGGAGCATTCATCTTTCCTTTCTCGTTGGATTGTAAGTTAAACTATTGCTGTAAATGGAAAATATCTTACGAATGTGCTATAATCATAAATTGCAATCATTCTTGACAATATGGCTAAAAGTTGTCAGTTGAGTATTGTGGATAATGCTATTCTGTAAAAAAGAAGGTAAAATTTGAAGTGAAGACTGTGACTTCTCCCCCTTTTTGGCACACCAACGGCAGGGCAGCCTAGTTCTTTATTTTGTTCAATTCTCTTTTTTTGCATGGGCGATTTCATGGTTGGTTTCACATGATGCAAGGAACTGGCTACTCTCTGATGCACATCACTAAAGCATATAGGAATGCACGGCAGACTGGGGTAAGTCGAATGGGAGATTTGGTGATACGCTGTATTCAAATGTCTGATGGGAATTCGCTGCAATGGTTAAAATACACTTGAGTCTGGTCTCAACAAAAAGTAGAGTTTTGTTAAGGTGGACACGGGTGTTTCACATGCAATTAACACAATGAGATAGTATTCGTGCCTATTTTTTTTACACGGTTGCATTTGTATATCCGATAATTGCATCGTTTTATTATTGATAGATATTTTTTTATTTTGTCAAAAATTTTGCATGCGTGTATATATTTTTTAACATGTGTATTTATATTCATGATTGTTATTATTTGTTACATATATTAATTGAATATTTTAAATTTATTATCAAAATATTACTTAAAGAATAATCATTATAGTTAGATGCATATTGTTTAATCACTTGTGTTAGTACATTTTAAAAATTCGTGTCCACGTAACATTATAAAGGGGAAATAACAGAAAAAAAAAGAAGGGAATATTGAGGTTGTGTTTTATGCCAAGAATGTTATGAATTTTGTAACCTATGTGGTTAAATTAAGATTTTGTCCATAAATTTATGTCATTACTCTCCATACGACAAGCTACCCTTTTCCTTTATAAAGAAAGAAAAAGAAAATCTACTCTCGCTTACCTAGAATTTGCAGTGTATCGGACATGAATTCTTAAAAAGAGAAAAAGAAAAAGAAAAGAACCCTCATGATTTTTCTTGATACAATAATAATTAATAATTAGTCTATTAAAAATTGACGGTGGAGAAGGGTGGTAAGTCTAAAGACATTGCAAAGCGTTCAACATTTCAAGTCACGGTAATATGCCTAATAACTAAAAAAATTTGTCAGAGACGCCACCTCTCTTGAGAGCAAAGCTCCTCCAGCCACGCAATCAGTTCTATGAACCTTTATTGACATAGAGGGTCTGCAAAGGATGATACTCGCGGCTCTGTCCTTTGCATTATATGACAATATGTACCGATATTTTATATTATGTTACAAGATTCCAGATGACAAGTATGCTTTATTCGCGTTCGCATCCTTAGGGGGGCTTTTGGAGTAGAAGGATTTTGTTGGTTGATTGGCTAGAAATATACGGATTATGAATGCTACTTTATAAGAATATGAGATTTCTAACAATGAATCTTGAAATGCAATTTTTTGTTTGCAAATAATATAAATACTCTCTGATATTATAATTTAAATATCCATACTTATATTTGTTTTGAGTGACTAATCCAAAAGTACTAAATATTTAGTATTATAATATTAATATATTATATCTATATTATGTTGGATTACGATAAAAATAAAAATATAAAATAAAAATTATTGATACATAATTAAAAATAATATAATTTCATCTATATTAAACATAATAAGATCATGTAATCAAAATATTATATTTTAAAATATTATTTATAAAAATATAAATAATCTAATTTTTATTATTTATATTTTTAATTAAAATTTTAACATCTAATATACTAACATCAACGTTAAATTCGGACCCTTGGTATGTGTAAGCACTTTAAAGAATATGAGATTCCCGAAAATTTTAGCCACTCGAGGTGACCCCAAAGGTACTGAACGCAATCGGCACATTCAAATGCTGGACTTCATAACGTAATTTTTAATTTTTCATCCCAAGAAACATTATTATTTCCCGTTATTCCCGAGGGCGTGATGCATTGCTTAAGCCTTCAAGAGTGAACAACGTAACATACAATTCATCGGTCTGAGATTGTAGGATACAATAAGAGATGAGCATTCCACGAACAGTAACAGTACCACAATACAGCACATTGGTCATAAAGTGGTAGTAGTGCAATTACACGAAATACAATAGCTCACTACAGATTGGTTAATTCGAGGTCCAGGAACATGCACCAAATATTTCACTATATGCCCATGAAGGGCAGAGTGAGAGAGAGAGAAGAAAACGGGAAAGAGGGAAATCCTAGGGGAAAGAGCAAAATCCTAGGGTAAAGAATGAGCTTTGTTATGCGTTTGCACAATCAAAAACATGGGTGAATTTAGCAGAATTTAAGCCCTCCCTAACTTCATGTATAATTCCTCCTATGCACAATGCCTTAATACAACCTCAGGAGGGCATCACCGAAACAAGAGGTCTATTTGACTTGCTCTTTGCAATTCTAGAACAGAACATGAAGAGTAGCATAACCGAGGATAACATGAAGAGCCTAAAATATGTCCTAATCTCTTGCATCCCAAGATCTAGCACCTCCATCTTTTTACCGTACCTATTTCTTCTCTCCATCAAGTACCCATCAAGATATTCGTCCATGGATACCCATTTCTCCAAAGTGGCTGATATAGTCTTTGTACGAGTTTCACCCAGCTGGAGTGGTCCCAATTTAAAGATTGAGAAGAAAGCAGCAGACCAATCATTGAGAACATCCTGGACTCCACCAAAAAAATTAAAAAAAAATCACCATCACCTACCTCAGAGTTTAACTTCATGGCAGTAAGGACAACAACAACGACAAGAGAAGATTCACGGAGAGAAGGAATAGCATATTGAACCAAAAACAGGAACAATCAATTCTTAGGACTGAAACTACCATACATTGAAGGTAGTGAGCTCAACAGGATTGAACATTTTAAAGCAGTCTTTTGTTGATACTGTGGCATCCCCATATATCTGCCAATCATAGCATAAAACAAACATAAATGACAAACACAGGCTTTAAGCACTTTTGTGAAAGGAGTCAGCATCTACAAACCTCGAAGGTGAAAGCCATAGGTGCTTTTACAACATCGTACATGAAATCTGTCGCTGTCCCATGGGCAAGATACCTAATCAAACACAAAATAATAAAAAAGGTTAGCCTGTAATATTTGCAAGTGGAAAGTAAATCATAATCATAGCTCTCAACCTGCCATCTCAGGATGTTTTGCAACAAATAATAATTCTTGGTACAAGTAGCACAAACCCAACAGATGTTTTGCAACAAATAATAATTCTTGGTACAAGTAGAACAAACCCAACAGAGCCTCCTCCTGAACCGATCATACAATGGCTGTGACAATGAACTTGATTCAGTTTGCTGAGCAGTGACTTCATCTGCTTTGCTGGTGATCCTTCAGGGGTTGTGTTTCTGTGGTCATATGGCATAAATAAAGCCTACACAAACAGTAATCAAGTTAGTATGAGATAATGTAATGTGTAACAGGAATCTGCAATAGAAGCTAACAACAGCCACAAAAAGAGCCTCAGCATTAACGCCTGGCATTTAAGATGAAATTATTCGAATTTAAAATTTTAAAAGTTTTAACACCAGCCAAATGAAGCTGAAGTTTTTCATGATTCATAAAATGTTAAGCATATTATTTTAAAGGGGAAAAAACTGCCTGATCAATTGTTTTCCCTCTCTTTCCTAACAAGTAATCTCTGGTGATCTCCAGTAAAGCACAGAAGAACAATACAAGATCCTCCAGCTAACCCCACTTCTTTAGATTATTGCTTGACTGAGTCAAGCCATTTATCTGTTTGGCAATGCCTAGGTGACACTTACGTGCCATACCTCTAATTTAGAATGAAACTTCCTCTGGAGCAGATGATATTTTAATATAATATTCCTTTATTTCTAGGGATGCATAGCTAGTTACCACACCCTTTTCTCAAGAAAAAAGTAGTACCACTCACCTGCATTCCAGAGTGCACATTAACCCATATGTCAGGCTCAAATGACAAGGCAAGTTTTCGCATTATTTGAGTTTCAGGCTCACTAAAAGGAGCGCTGCCTGGATTCTCTTCATACGGATCATAATCCTATCAGTGGAGAATCAACAAAAATGAGAAAAAAAAGAAACAGACAACTTTGTGAGAATCACATAAATGGAAATGAGGAACTTATTAATGCCTAATCCTAGAAATCAACAGATTTGCTTTCCTTAAGGAAGGTGACAAAATGTAACTCTGTTAGGGAGACCAAAATCAATTTCAATTTTCAATAAGCAAAAGACAGACCTTCTCCTTTTTGCCCCAATCAACACTCCAATTCCGGTTGAGATCAACTCCTCTTCCTGCAATCAAAAGATGAGCTTAAGTATTGCTGTTTTTCCAAGCAGTCATATCAAATGAATAGAAGCAACTTATGACCATTTCTCCTCTCACAAAGATCTCCTTCTTCAACAAGTTTACGACCATTCAAGTTTTCCATTGGCACCACCTGTCATATCATTAGGTATTAGCACTCCCGGAACATCAATCTTTGACAAAGAAATTTGGCATAGCAACAGCAAAAGTCTATCAGAAATTTGATATCCAGCCAAAAGTCTATCGGAAATTTGTTCCCATCAGTTGAACAAACAAAAATAATGATTTTTGTTCCGGTCCCTGATGAGTCAGTTCAACCAAGGTTAGCATACATTTTTTGGCTTCGCTGCTGCACAGAAAGAAAAATAGCATTCATGCAAGTGGTAGACAGTAACCTTAATGATAAGCTTGTCCAAAGTGCTGTTCAAGGAAGATGAATCTATACTGGGCAGAAATTGCTCTCCACTTAAGATTGACAAGATCCGCAGGGCAAGTTCTGAAGTAATAAGCTCTCTTCCATGCTGCCCAAAACTCTGGAAGACAAGGAATCATCTGTCAAAAAAACCAGCAATTACTGATCTGAGATGACCTACTCCATCAAATGTAAAATTGAAGTTAAAGTTTGATCTCAGCAGATCCAGCCTTTCCATTATCTTTAACAGAAAGAGGAGAAAAGTAAGGCCCAATAACAATCAACTCCTCACTCCATGGCAATTCAAGACATTAGAAACATTCAGACTAACTTACAAGAAGGATCCGAAACTTTGAGCCGTCACCATTCTCTTTTCTACTCCTGCGATAAGTAACTACCATGATTTCCGCTTGGTAGCCTTTGTTTGCAGCTTTTATCGTCTCCACCTATTACAAGCGAGCAAAAGCACTTATGGGATTGTCTTGGAACTGACATTAATTACGATACAAACACACGCACACACTGCAATGCCCATAAAATTAAAAGTACTGATACCAAAGAAGGCAGGGTTTGGAATCCTATTTCTGCTATCCCCGTCTCCTACCTCCTTCAGACCCAAAAATATAAAAAAAAAAAAAGAAAAGAAAAAAACCTTACAGTGAGTTTGTCTGGGTGACGATGTACCAAAGCCTTTATCTGTTCCAACAAATCATGTCTGCATGATCATAGGATAAAACGAAATTAGGATGCTTTGGCAGTTGGCGGCAGTTAGAATCGATTAAAAACCATGTTTAAGCCAAACAAAACAAAAAAAAAAAAAAAAAAGCAATTGAAATTAAAATAAAATATCCAAGAATTCATTCAAGAACTCAATATACACACAAACATACAGGAGGCACATAACATAACTAATCTCGCTACGATGCTGGCCAGTAAATCCACGCAAACCCAAAAGGCCGACACTAAAAAAAAAAAAAACACAAAAAATTGAAAAGTAAGAGAAAATATTTTTAAATTTAGCGAATGAATCAAAGCATAAATTCAATTCAATTCTTTGGAGCAACCGATTTACAGAAATGAATGAAAACAGTTAAAAAAAAAAAGCGGGGGACCAAAACAAACAAAAAAAAGAAACCTGGAATGGTAGAGATCGCGATTGATGGGCGTGAAAGTGAAATTGGCTTTACCGTTGACGACAGGAGAAGCAGCAGAAACAAGGAAAAAGAAGAAAATAGAGAGGAGGGTAGCCATCCAGAAAGAAGAAACGGAGCAGAAGACGCAGAAGTGCTTCTCGTTCTTGCTCTCATCTCATTTCGGTTTTTCTCAGGCAAAGCTAGCTTGACCGACGCGGCTTGTTCGATGACTTCTTTTCTTTCTATTATATTAAAAACACAAAGCCAACACATAAAAAACCGCATCTTGTGCGACTTTGTCAGCCGTCGCTGAATGTCCCATGTTCTGCCGGATGACGTGTTATTCCTTTCTTCTTCTTCTTCTCCTTATTATTCTGTTATAATATATATATATATAAAATCTTATTATTATTATTATTATTATTCTTTTCTTTTTTCCAATTTCATCTCTAATTATATTTCCCATTTTTATACGACACAATGGATTTTCGATTTACGCACCATAATTGTCGGATGCAGTGATAGAATTATAGTCATTATGTTTATGTAGTTAATAAAATAATATCTATATAAATAAAAAATATAAATAATTATAATGTTATTTTTAATATAATTTTTTGACTAAATTATGAAAATTTTAAATAATTATTATATAATTAGTTGAGTCAAAAATGTACTTATATATTGATAATTTATACTTTACAAATGTTTCTTTTTTTATTTTTTGAGAATAAAATACAATTTATATTTTTTTTATATTTTAAAATTTAATTTTTGTTAGTTACAAATAATTATTTTTATTATTGTGTTGATTAAAAAAGTAAATCGGAATAAAATTTATTTTTTTCTTTTTATCTCATTGAATTGAAGGAGAATATTTTTTTATAAGGAGATTTTTATTTTATTTTTTTTAAATAATTTATTAATAATTATAAATTACATGATAATAAGTCGAGTATATTTAAAATAAAAAATAATAAAATAAACTTATGTAATATAAATTATATTTATAAAATAAATAAATAAATATTTATAAATAAAATATGGAATTCGAATATAGAACTTCTCGCAAACTAGAGCAAAGTTTAGAGACAGCAGCGTAAGCTACATCAGACAGACTCGGCGGGTGGAAACAATTGGTCACATGCAGACGGCTCTGATTTGCCGATTATAAAACAACTGTTCACTGTTTCTTTGAGTGACTCGGACATCGCCTGCTCCATCTTCGGAGCAGCAGCAGCAGCAGCAGTCCACCCTTTGAGAAAGGTGTTCAATGCAGCACCATCCAGTATCCTGTGAGATACGCATATACCAAGAGCAATGCCCCCGCAATTAAAGACGCTCACTTCAAGGTTAGTCACGAACGTTGATTCTCTCGAATTGGGCTCACAGGGAAGGAATTGATTGATCAGGCGGAGGTCAGGTCGGCAGAGGAAGTCACCGAGAAAGCAATTGACTTTGGTTTCCACATAAAAGGCTCCTTCATCGTTGCATTCAACTGAAAGATCATCTTCGATCTTTCCTGCAAGAGGATGAAACCGCGTGAAGGTCTCTGACGAAGATGCTTTTAGCATCTCTAGTCTTCTGGGCAAGGCATCGTTAAGGTGGCCCTTGTTTCGGCCGGCGGAATAAAATAGCACAATTGGGCCGTATGGTGCAGGAACGAGCTGATCTAGAAGAGAAGGCTTGAAGATTCTTAGATGCGGAGGCGTTGAAACATATGGTTTTACGTTTTCTGTCTTTCGAGTTTCAACTTTGATGCTGATGCAGCAGCTTTTAAGCAAAGGCTGGTACCATTCAAAGATTCTTCTCCTCCCCTACGATTGCCAATTGGAGGGTTATATTAATATCTCTTTCCACTCTTTCGCACGTTGACGATGAGCCAACAAGGAAACATACAAACGAGTTGCTTATCTACAAAAACAAAGATGATGGTCTTCGGAATACTCAATAGTTGCAAACTTAAATTTCTATATTTAATGTTTGAGATTTCAGTATTAAAATGTGTATATATATATATATATATATATATATATATATTTTATAAAAATTGACTGAAATTATTTTATTATGTATTTTATGATTAATAAACCTCTTAAAAAATACAAATTGATTGAATTATTCCGAACCCGGTGATGATAAAAACTGGCAACTAAACGTAGCAACAACATTGTACTTGAAAGTCAGCGTCACGACGAACCGACGGGAGTGGTCCGGAGATGGACAAGTGTACCAAATTGTGTCAACCAGATCCACGAACGTGGCACTCCCACCTCTGGACGACTCTTTAAAGTGTGTGTTCTCTTTTGTTTGTGCTATACAGCCATATCTCTAACGTCTTATGATGTGACGTGCTTCGGAAACGGCTAAACTAAAATCAGAAAATCATGATTATATACCGCTTAATTTGATAATCTTAATCTCATTTTGTCCGATTCATCCACTAATCCATCGTTTTCTTATTATTTTCGCTATGAGTAAATCTCTTTTTAGTGTCCATTTTCATAAGCTTTCTCGTGAATTTTTCGCAACAAAAAAATTGGGTGGATCTCACGTCAACTTTTCATCTCATTTTTGTCTACTTTTCTTTTCCATCTCATCCAAACAAAGAAAGTTCTCCTTATTACATTTATTTTCTTTTCCATCACTTTTTTTTTTCCCTATTATTTTCTAGCAATCCAAACAAAGCATCAGTTGTTAGTTAACGTTTTTCTTTTTTTTTCTTTTTTGTTGTTGTTGTTAGACATTGTTTTGGTCATTACCTGCCCACTAAGTCCTCCTTCTTTGATCCAAATTTGGGGAATCACTCTTTCTACTTAATTGATCCGTCATGCCATGAAAGGTGTCTAGGATCATACTAATTGTGACGGGACTAATTTCACACAGCAAATCTCTTTATTCAAACTCAAACACAAATACATACAAATAATCACTTAATTACTCACAATTACACAAATTAAATAAATATAATAACACATATAAAATTTTTTACTAATATTTATTATTTTTTCACTCACAAAATACAAAAAAAATATATATATATAAATATATAATCTCTTTTTTAATATTTCCCACACACTTTTTTCATTGTTTGAGTTTTTTACTATTCACATCTATTTATAAAATTGATAATTAATATCCCTAATCACCCAGCCTAAAGACTTACGTGATTTGTCCGTCAAACCAACTATATCTTAGTAAATATATAATTATATAGTTTAGTAATTTGGGAAAATGCCTCCATTTTTCCTCTTTTCATAATACTTAGTACACACACCGACTTGGTCCATATTTCAAATTCTTACCTCACTAGTTGACTGTGATTAGGGTCACACAATATTAGCCTAGTTCCTAAGCTTATGCACCAACCATTAATATTATAGTCAATTCTTGAACACTTTTTAGTTAACTGGTAACCAACCGTCACTTGCGCACTGACCTTGATTAATTTTCATATAAAATTTGCACTTTCTCTTATAATGTATTAAAAAAATATATAATTATCTGATAAAAAGAAGAAAAAAATTATAGTTGAGTTATTACTTTACTGTTCAACAGATGCGATTGTGACGCTAGCACATGCTGTTGCACGGCAACTCAAGTTCCAGCCCTGATCGTTTTGCTCACTTTACACTAACACCATGACCTAACACATAGTCTCCCTTGATTTACTGTCATACACATTGATTTCATATTCTCCTTTAGAGTATTAAGAAATTTAATTGTTTAGTAAAAAAAAAAAAAGAAAGAAGAAATTGTTATATTTGAGATGTTACTTCCACTGTCCCGTACATGTAGTTGTGATACCAGCACATGGTATTGCACAACAATCCATGTTTTGGCCCTTAACTTTTTGCTCACTTCACGCTAACACCATATGACCTAACACATAGTTTTCCTTGTTTTGTCATCATGTACATTGATTTTATATTCAGTTTACTTCCTTAACCTACTCAATTTCTTGTGTCAAGTATTTGTACAAAGTGCCACTAATGATTTACGCTCTTACGCCAAAAAGTCATATGGGGGCTAACGCTACTAATCCTATAGAGAATTTAAGAGACCGTTCTGTTTTCCTCTCAAGGAGCTTACGACAATGTCAATTGCAACCTTAAATACTCTTTGTTAGGAACTGATGTTAGGAACTCTTTTTTTTTTTTTTTTTTCTCAATTGAGGTAACCAAGAGTTGCTGATGCCTAGTAACTTATGATTAACAGTTAAAAGTTAGCAAAATGTTAGATGGACAAAGCCAAAAAAAAAAAAAAAAAGCATCGAAGACAAAGTTTGGCTTAACATTTGAAATATTAAGTTTTTTACTTAAACATGACCAAATGTGTAGCAAGTGTTAAAAAGTGCAATAACTGTGATATTAATTAATTACTAGATCTGGTCTATGTATTATTGGTTAATCAGTCGTGTTACACTTTTTATCGATCATTGCAGTTTTTTTTAACACATTGTTCCACGTCCAGTCATATATTCACGAAAAAGTCAGATTTGATATTGTCAAATATTTTATTATGTGAATTTCACATAGTGACGTTAACATGGCATTATTTTGTCTCCTTTGTATTTGTTTCCTTCAAACTCTGCCTGCCCATCCACTTGGAAAAGGAGAAAAGGATATAAGAGAGACAAAAAAAAAATAATAATAAAATTATACTTGTATTTACTAAACACAATGAATGAATGAAAATTTTCACTGTATAGCTTACCATATTTATTCTTCTCAATTTTAAAAGAAAATTATTAATTTTCTAATACTAATACTAATACTAGTATTATAATACATATTATTTTATTTTTTTTTCACTTTTCATCTTTTTTTAAACAAAGAATTTTAAATTTTTTCCTCACAATATTGTTTTTCAAACACAAAAATGATAAAAAAAAAATTCTCCTCTGATTTTTATTCCTTCCATTTCGCCAAACACCGTCAATAACTGGTACACGTAATTTATCCCAAAAAATAGGGGGACAAAAAGTTTTTTACTACAACCAGTGACCACGTTTGACTTTCTATGGTTTTAGTCTTTTGATTTTTCGGTTGGATTGAGGAGAAGGGTATTTTTTATGAGCTTACTTTGAAGAATTGTAAATACAGAGTGTTAAATTTTGGATCTGATGTGAATCGTTTGAAAAACTCAAATCAAATCTGAGTAAGTGACTTTAAAATAATTTAATTTAAAATGATTTAAATTTGAGTTTGCGATGTTTAATTTGAAAAAATATCACTTTTTTAAAAATTAAATATTTTTATAAAAACAAAATAAATTTATTATTTAATATTTCTTTATAAAACAACTTGGCTTAAAGTAACCTCAACTCGAAGTAATTTGACCCCAATTCTACATAACCTATTTCACACTCCTATATGTAAACGTGCCGTAGCTCTTCAAGACACCCGGAGCCCCCACCTCGCAAAAAGGGCTAGATTCACGTACATCAAGGGATTTTGCTTGTTCTTTTAACTCTACAAGTGGGTTGCATAATAATTTTCTAACTGAAAGTGTAATTAAAACGGACACTTGCCAACATAGTCATCATCTCGGCTTACTTCTGAACAAGTTATAAATGAAGTTCGTTAAAGAGATTCACCCGTTAGTTTCAGCTCCAATCATTCCCACGCACCAGCATTTATGTAGCGCCGGGAAAATGAATAATCTACTAATTTTCCCACGACTTTAAACTATGTTCAAATCTTTGCTAAACATAAGCATATCATTATTTGCTTAATATTATTCACAGTAATGCATATGGAATGCTTCCGTTCCGTTTGCATTGCTCTGACTTGTCGAAAAAAGAAAAAATTTTAATCCTTTATATTCAAACTCAAGTTTCAATTATAAGAAAGAAAAAATGAGATTTATAAACATTTTAGTCCAATAAACATCTTACGAGCTAACTTACAATTTACTATAACTCCGTTTTGAGATGCTCCCCATCAACTTGGCCTTTTCCCTTAGGGCATATTTCTGCACTTTCCCGGTTGAAGTCCTTGGCAAATCCTCAAATACAATCGTTCGAGGAGCCATGTAATGAGGCAAATGGTCCCTACAGTATTTGATAAGCTCCTCAGCATTGACGTTGAACCCATCCTTTAACTTCACAAATGCACATGCTGTCTCTCCCCAATAATCATCAGGTCTTCCCACAACAGCTGCTTCAAGAACTGCTTGATGACTAAAGAGCACAGCCTCCACCTCAATTGTGCTAATATTTTCCCCTCCAGAAATGATAATATCCTTTGATCTATCCTTCAACTCTATGTAACCATCTGGGTGTCTAACTCCCAAGTCCCCACTCCTAAACCACCCACCCCTAAATGCATCTTTTGTTGCTTTCAAATCCTTCAAGTATCCATTCATCACAGTGTTCCCTCTAAACATAACCTCTCCCATGGTCTTTGAGTCGGCCGGCACGCTCTTCATCGTGGTGGCATCTTTTATGTCAACTTCCTCCATGGTAAGATGTTGGAACCCTTGACGAGCCTTCATCTTTGCCTGTTTGTCTCGAGGCAATGAATTCCACTCAGGTTTCAAGGTACAAACTGTCCCGGGACCATAGGTCTCTGTTAAACCATAAGAGTGAATTACATTGAATCCTATATCCTCCATCTTGTAGAGAACCTGAGGGGGTGGTGGTGCACCGCCTGTCATCACTACTACCTTTCTCTGTAGAGGTTTCTGATCATCAAGTGGCGCATTTATTATCATGTTCAGAACTGTTGGTGCGCCGCCCATGTGAGTCACTTTGTGTCGAAAAATATTATCAAATATTCCTTTTGCGGTGACACTCCGCAAGCAAACATTTGTGCCACCTTGAGCAGCTATACCCCAAGGAAAGCACCATCCATTGCAGTGAAACATGGGGACGCACCACAAGTAAACGGGCATTGAGCCCATCTCATTTAAAAGAACTGCTGCTAGAGAATTGAGATAAGCTCCTCTATGACTGTAAATAACACCTTTTGGCCTCGATGTTGTGCCTGAAGTGTAATTGAGCGAGATTGGGTCCCATTCATCTTTTGGGCGTCTAATCTCAAAGTCCAATTTCCCCATTGTTACAAGACTTTCATATTCCAAGTTCCCAGAAGAGAAATCTATGCCTGCACCCGGTTGATGATCACCGTCTCTTACTAAAACCAGAACAGGCAACTGGGTCCCCTTCTTGGATAAAGTTTCAAGTGCCCCTTGGACAGTAGGGAGAAATTGGTAGTCTACAAAAATGATTTTGGCCCCTGAATGTGTCAACAAGGTGGAGACCATTGCAGAGTCATGGCGCACATTAAGTGTACAAAGAACTGCCCCGGCCATGGGAACACCAAAATGTAGCTCATACATGGCGGGAATATTAGGTAACAATACAGCTACCTGCTCAAATTAGAAAGAATAACAGTCGTTGCAATGTTGAAAAAAAGATTAATAAAAAGTCAACTTGTCGCATTCATTTTACACCTAAGTAGGTTGACATCCTGCCACTGGCATACTCAGAGGCTCAATTTTGGGCAAGGGCAGCAACAAAACATTCAGC
The DNA here is from genome assembly GCA_019804595.1 of Bruguiera parviflora. NCBI lineage: Eukaryota > Viridiplantae > Streptophyta > Magnoliopsida > Malpighiales > Rhizophoraceae > Bruguiera > Bruguiera parviflora. Next base: position 8,948,173 of record CM034050.1, read on the forward strand.
GTTACAGGATGTAAGGGTTGAGATTGGTAAGTTACTTCCCAAGTTACAGACAGCAATTAACAAATGACAACCATATAGATAACTTGCATTACATTTGTATGATTGTTCATGATCTTGAATTATTAACAAAATAATTGGTTCTAGATTATGATACGGGAGAACAAGAACATTATGCAAATACATTTAGGAATTAAACGACTAATATGAAGCAGCAGTGAACAAGAAAACTACCAGCAACAAATAAAATAAAATAAAATAAAATAAAAAACTCTTTTTTATTAAAAAAAAAGAAAAAGGAAAGGGGAAATCCAAAGAAAGCGAGGTGGGAAGGGGGACTGACCACATCACCAACAGAGATTCCAAGGTGGAAAAGAGCGGAGGCGAGCCTGATGCACCTCTCATGCGTCTCTCCCCAGGTGTACTTGACATTACCGTAGACGATGGAGACTCTCTCTCTATAGACAATCGCCGAGCGTTCCAGGAAGCTGATCGGAGTCAGAAGCACGTAGTTGGCGGAGCACTTCATCGTACCCTCCATCACTTGTAAGTACAAGTAAGTTATTTATAATAAGAAGGAAATTGTTTCACTCGCCGGCTGCCTGGCTGCTGTCTCCGACCCTGAGCTGAGTGAAGAACGTTTACTTGAGCAACGCGAAGACGTTGAGATAGTGTGGAGAAGAAGAGGGTTCAAGCAATCAAGAGATGCCTTTTCTTCTTGTCCTGATCCAGCGAACCGCACGGACCCACCTTCGCGTGCGGCGTGGCCGCCTAACCATCTTAAAGACAAACAAATACGACATCTATCAATGATGATGCCCCATAGTGCTTGAGAAAGGCCAAGATGGTGTATTTTAATTTAATTATAATTTTTAATTATTTATTAATTAAAATTAATTTCGTGGTATAATTTTAATTTATATTATAAAAAATATTATATTATATAATTGATATATAATAAAATTTTATTAATAAAATAATTATGAAAAAATTATAATTAATAAAAATTAAATAATTAATAAGAAGATTATAACGATTAAAAATTGAATAATTGGTGGAAATATTATAACACAAAAATTAAATAACTAATAAAAAAATTATAATTAAATGAAAAAATTTTATCGTTTACTTTCGCAATGCTCTTCGCCACCCGGCAGGCACTAACCAGAAATTTGATTTGGTGGTTAATAGTCAATTTTTAATACAGCGGCCACCAAAAACTAATGTTTTAATAATAATAATAATAATATATATGCTTTAAAAAAATTTCAAATTTTATAATTTTTTTAAATTAAATTTTAATATTTATATATTTTTACTATAATTTTATTTTTTAAATTAGTTAATTTTTAATATTTTTTATTCTTATTTGAATATATGTCTTTTAAATTTATTTTAAATTAATTTGTATACAATAAATAATTAAATTATTAATAATTTTTGTTAATATATAATTTTTAACAATTTTGATACTTTTTGTCAAAAATAACTAATTTAAAATAAATTTTAAAAATATAAAATTTAAATAAAAATATAAAAAATTAAAACTTAATTATAAAAATTTTAAATTAATTTTTTATATATTTCTAATGCCTAATGGGATGTTTAAATAATAATAATAATTTTTATATACATTTTTTATTGATTATTCATATCATTAATCTACTACTACTACTACTACTACTACTACTAGCAGTTGTCTCGCCAAAAATGGTCTTCAACACCACTCTGCGTCTTAAGGGACTTACTAACGAGATTTACTTAGAGGATTTGTCAGTGTAATAGTTTCATATAAACGTCGATTCGCAACTCGCACTTCGGAGTATTTGTCATGATGTGCCTGATACACACCCCTAGCTGAATGTTGTACAGAATTACAGAGATTTGCTTAGATAGTTTTTTGTGAATGAAATAATGTAGTTGATTGTTTAGTAAATTATGCTTTGTCCTTAGATCGCAGCATGTTTTGCTTGAGCTACCACCATGGATGCAACAGTTTTTATTGTAGGATGTAGTAAGTGTCTTTAGGGCCTGCATTATTCTCTTGTAGTTTTTGTTCTTTTAAAGGCAACTTAATAAAATAAAATAAAATAAAAATAAAATTATAGATATATATATATTAATTGAGAGAAAAATTCAACTTATTTTTTTAATTATGTACTATTTTGCTTATACGTTAATTTTCTTAATTTACAAATTAAGAGAAATAAATGAAAAAAAATTCTTAAATTCACCTATTTGTGTTTAAAAGGGAAAAAAAAGAAAAAAATATTTACAAAAATTTCTTTTTTAAAAATTTTTTAAGACTATCCTTTTATTTTTTTAAAAAAATTCATAATTTAAGTTCCTCTTTATTCACTTGAAAAGAAAAATAAGAACAAAAAATTTATGCCAAATTCACCCTTTTTTTAAAGAGGAAAAAAGAAAAAAAAACTCATTATTTTTCCTTTTGATTTCTTAAAAAGAAAAACTCTATAAATTTTTAAAAATTTTAAAAAATTACTTATAATTTAAATTTTTCTTTATTTACTTGAAAAAATAAGAAAATTTTCTTCTCAAATTTATGTTTTTTCTCTTGAAAGAAGAAAAAAAAATAAAAAAATACTCTGAAATTCTTCCTTTTTATTTTATTAAAAAATAAAAAATATATTTAATTTTTTTATAATTTTTTAAAATAAATATAAATAATAC